>CM068713.1:21533889-22133889 GCA_035079005.1 Fraxinus americana
TGGTATAATAGTCCTTTCTTGGTTCCTCCGATGTGGGCATAGGGTTGTCGCTCTTGTAGGTGGTGCCACAGGTCGTGTAGGAGATCCCTCCGGCAAGAGCTTTGAGCGGCCTGAGCTTGACCTTCTCGCCCTGGACAGGAATGTTTCGGGATTTTGACTGCTATTAGCCGGATTCTGGGTCGGAATCACAGAGCTAAGTGTTTTGCTATTTTGAATAATTATGACTGGTGGACGGATGTTAAGCTACTGGTGGGAGCGGTGGTGGGATAACGTTTGTGACTAATTATTTGGTTAATTTGTGACCAAGTATTGGTGGTGGATCGGGAACGGGGGTGGGGTGTTTGGTGTATGCGACCAATTATTTGGTTTATTTTGACTAACCATTAAACTGTGACATTAAAATTCTATAATTTGTGACGAAAAAATAATTTGTGACCAACAAATTTGAAAATATATGATTGATAGATAAACCGTTACCTATAAGTTTTTTGATCTGTGACCAATGAAATAAATTGTGACTTATAAAATTTTTGATTTGTGACCTCGAAATAATTTGTGACCAATAAATAAATTGTGACCTATAATTATGTATACGTGACCATTAATTGTATAATTGTGAATTTATTATATTTAAATAATAATTATTTTTAATTAATTAACTAAATACCCGAGTTTTGCATTTTTTTAAACTTAATACTTGATTTTTGCAATTGTGAAACCTAATGTTTGATTTGTGAACTCTTTCCATTTTTAAATAAACTTATTTCTATATCAAAATTTGATATTGAAATTACTCTATCATGCTTGCCTTGTTAACAGGGATGGGGTCCCGATTGTTATTTTTTATATTATTTTACATTTTACAATGTAAACGTAATTAAAACTATTTTTTTTTTTTGTAAATGTGTATAAACAAGTAAATGGAAATTTTTAATCTACGCTTGCCCTGCCCTATTTCGTTGGCATAGTTCCTTTGTGCGTTCATTGCTTCCTTGCCCATGTAAGGGCCCACAATTATTGTGTTGATTTTCCATACTAGAGGTCGAGATTTTGAAGCGCTCTAATGCTCGTGCTGCTCTGCCTGCCTTAGCTTGATTTCTCGACCTCGCTCCATGGTTAGATAAGGTGGTCTTCTACTTTCAATCACTCTATACGAACCTTCCTGCTGACTTTCGTAGGTTGAACATCTTGAGTACCTCATTACATTCATCTGTATTGTGATCCTTTGAGCGATGAATTTTACAGAACTTCGCCATTTGATTCCCAAGGGAGGGGTGTTCCCCGCCTATGGCCTATGGAGGGGGCTAGAGATATTACATGCACCCTGCCTTTCGGTTCATCGAAACACAAGTATTGCTGCTTTGGCAATTTAAAGGGATATGCCGTGGTTTTACCTTTGAGATTTTCTGTGTGAACTTGTTTTATCTTCTTTCGATTGACGATGGTGTCCTCTATCTGGATCAACTTACCAATTGATGATAGGAGGTTGTGTTTTGGTTGCTGACATCTCATCAAAGGGAGTCTCCATTAGTAGATCATTCCACAAGGTGTCTTTAGCCTTTTCATTTGATATAATCTCACAAGCAATTAATTCAGCATTGAATCGTGCAAAATAGCTTTTGTGGGACTATCCTTCTTCCAGCCTCATGTCATTCAATCGTGTAGTCGGTGCCTGTCCCCAATCTACTCTTGACTATTACTCCTAAGAATACTTGCTTTAGTTGTGGCCAGCTTCCAATTGACCCTATTGACAACTTACATCGTTTAGTAAATCCATCCAAAGTTAAGTGGTAACCTTTGCACTTAAGTGTGGGGCTTACCATTTTCAGCTTTATCTGTGTCATATACTCGAATAGATGATACATTGGATCTTCTTTTTCATTATACTTCTCTATTATGGGGCAAATAAAGTTATTCGAAATTGGCATTTCTTTGATCTCCTTTGAGAATGGTAAATATTCATCATCGTCATCCATCTCATGTGATTTTGTAGATTGACCTTTATACTCATCAAACAGAAAAGTGTTGTATCAAGTATTGACAAGGCCTTTTTCTTTTCGGCCTCTCTGTCAATAATACTGGTTAAACCGCACGTCGTGCAATCTTACTTCGTCTATAAGCTTATTCGAAGTGAATTTACCCTCACATCATTCCTTTAGTTTCCTCTCCAGTACACTGTCATCGGTTCTCAACATTTGCAACCTGCTACTATTTTAATGGAAAGATCTAATAGCATGCACCATTCCATTTTTATTGGATTCACCATGCCAATTTTTTTTTAATTATCAATTTTTGCGCACAATGATGCATTTTCTACCGTTAATCCTTCAGGCTCTCAACCATTTCCTAGATCATTTTTTCGATACACATCTTTTTCGTAAGTGAGAATGTTGAGCGGGAAAAATATCGGCTTGCACTTTTGTCGGTGTTTCCTTCCATTGCCGGTTCGGATTCGCGTTGCTATCCACCGAATCATTACTACTGTATCATCAATTTCAATTTTTGGCACTATTTTTTTCTCCTGGATTCATTTCCATTTGAATTATTTCTACGGATTATAAGCGTTTTTTAACTCTATCAGAGATTTTTGTGGTTTACTTTACTCAAGTTTCACATAGACGATGCCAATTTGTTGACGATATGACGCGAACCCGGGTACGGGATCAGCGTGGAAATAGCGGAATAAATTGAAAACGCTAGGAAAGCCCAAATTCAGTAGACGGTAGAATCTCGACCCGCAAATTATTGAACCAAGCAACCAAACAAAAACAAAGTTTGAATAACCTCTTGATTACAAAACTAACGAATCTCGATTTGCGAATGCCACAAATGGTGCTTAATCCTTTGATAAGTTCTAAGGTTTGAACGCCACAAATATAAAAATATTTGACAAATTCGGTACATGTTTAATCAAGAACGAAAAGAGAGAAATCTCATTTAATTTATAATGTCAAAAAGGTTCTTAGTTTTACAATGAAATAAATTTTCTATTTATACTAATGCTAGAAACCCTAACAAAACGTAATTAGTCATAGAATATTCTCAAAGTTGGAAATAAAATAGAATCCTAGACTACTAAGGAAATTTTGCGAAAAAAGGAAAATTCCGCCAACTTGTTCTCGGTATGTTTCTGTGCGATCACAAGTCCAAAAGTATCATGAGCCCGTGAAACCTTATGCAGAATTTTGTGCCATTTTCGGAATGTACTCATGGGCGAAAATTCGACAACCGAGCTGAAAGTGATTCCCGTTTTCATCCACGCTGCTATTTTCTTTCCAAATATCTTCCAAATTTTGAATCCAACTCGTTTCGGCTCCCGAGCCCTTCATGAAACTTGAACCTTGACTTTTCAACTTCTTCAATTTGGACTCCAAAACTTGACCAAGTGATTGCCTATCCCGGATCATATCATCCCATCTCTCTTTGAAAGGATTCGTCCTCGAATCCGTGCCTTGTGAACGCGTAGGGGATAACTAGCTTGCTACACAACTCATCACTGCACCATCTGGATCAAATGAAAAAAAGTTTCTTCCATGGAATAGGATCAATATGCAGTACCCATCCATTTTGTAGGTATGAATGTATTGCAGCACAAACACAATCACCCATAGATGTTGTTGTATGAACTCCCACATGCAACAATCTACCTAAAAGAAAGAATTAAGCAAAACACGGTTGAATTTGTTAGCTTCCCCCTCAATGAGATATGGGTCATCGTACTCATAATGCATCGTCTCTACCATATCATGTTTAACAATGGAACTCTGCTCTTTATTCCCCACAACATTTTCAACCATTTGCTCAACACATTCTGCTATTATTTGCTTACTCTCTTGTTGAACAATCTCTACAATTTTTGTATCAGCCTACTCATGCTCCAGCTCATTAATTGTTCACTCTCCCCAATATCAATTGCATTTTTCAATCCACCATCCTCCATCTCAACTTCCTTATTTCTGGACTCCTCCTGCAATTCAACTCCGGTGTTCTCCTCTGGTGTTGTCATCTCCCTCTTTTGTTTTTCCTGTTCTGCCTCACCTTTCACCTTCCATCGATCTGTAAAGGATTGTTCTAGTGTCAACCCAGCCAGAGTGATTTTTACCCCGTCCTGAAGAAACCTATTCCCGTTCCTCTCTATATCATAAATAGCCTTCCTCTCATACCTCCAAGGCCTCCCAAACAAGATATGAAAAGATTTTAATGGAACTACATCACACCAAACTTCGTTACTATATCTCCCAATGATGACATTCAATAAAACCCGCTTGGTCCCATCGACCTTCCCACACTCCTTCAACCAAGTCATCCTATAAGGCCTAGGGTTTTGCAAAGGTAATCCCAATTTAAATTCAAGAAAGTGGTTCTTGAATTTTTGGATTAGAATGAATATAAACAGATTTTGGATAGATAATATGATAGTGTCAACTTCTCAAATAAATCAAGTAAAATCTTTTTTTGAATAGTGACGACGTGAATAGTACCAGTTAACAGTTTTTTGTTTTTTTTGTTTTTTTGTAAACTCGAAAATTGAATACGATATCAACAAAATAAACGGAAGTTGATTTGGATGCTAGATTAGCTCCAAAAACAAATTTGACTTTTTTTTTTTGGAATTTTTTAGATTAAAAACTCAAAATTTACGACGGATATGAAGGACGAAAACAAAAGACTCAAAAGAACAAAAATGATAGAACCTGAATCTGGAGCTCAAACTCTGATACTAAATGACGGGAACCCGGGAGCGGGATCAACGCGGAAATCGCAAAATTAATTGAAAACGTCGGGAAAGCCCAAATTCAGGTTGTAGACGGTGGAATCTCAATCCGAAAATTAATGAACCAAGCAACCAAACAAAAACGAAGTTTGAATGACCTCTTGATTACAAAACCAATGAACCTCGATTTGCGAGCGCCACAAAGGGTGTCTAATCCTTTGATAAGTTCTAAGAGTTGAACGCCACAAATATAACAATATTTGATAAGTTCGGTACATATTCAATCAAGAACAAAAAAAGAGAAATCTTATTTAATTCATAATATCAAAAATGTTCTTAATTTTACAATGAAATAAATCTCCTATTTATACTAATGCTAGAAACCCTAATAAAACGTAATTAGGTCATAGAAAATTGTGAAAGTTGGAAGTAAAATAGAATTCTAGGCTAACAAGGAAATCTCGCGAAAATAGGAAAATTCCGCCAACTTGTTCTCGGCATATTTCTGTGCGATCTCAAGCCCAAAAATACCATGAGTTTGCGTAGCCTTGTGGAGAATGTCGTTCCATTTCCGGAATATACTCATGGGAGAAAATCCGACTATCGAGTTGAAAGTTATGCCCGTTTTTATCAACGCTGCTCATTTTCTAAAATATCTTTCAGACCTCGAATCCAACTCGTTTCGGCTCCCGACCCCTTCACGAAACTTGAACCTTGGCTTGTCAACTTCTTCAATTTGGACTCCAAAACTGGACCAAGTGATTGCCTATCTCGAATCATATCACGATGAAAATTAGATCAACAAATTTCTCTCACCTAGCCAAGATATTCTTCTCCTAAACTTAGTGGTTTTGACGCTCAAATCGAAGTAAGAAGAGAAACAACTATTTGGAAGGAAGATAATTGAATTTTCATGGTTTCCTTCTCTTAAACGAGAGTATAGATTTCCCTCAGGGTTTTGAGACAATTTGGTCATTTGGGAAGAATGACGGATGGTGACCTCTTATTAGTTAACTGATTTTGTTATAGTATCACGTTTTATTCATTGGTTTATGTGCCTTTCATTTATTGACTTTGAAGTCAAATGTTGAACACTTGCTGACATGCACCTTAATAACGGTTTTTTAGCCAGCCTAGATCAGGCAATGGCTCATCCATGTTTGTTGTGGGCCTTTTCTATACTTCGCATTCCATTTACGGTTCGTAGGCAAAGGGCGAGGTTCGCTGAGTGTTTTTATTGATTCAACACCTACCTATGTCAAAGAAAATTTATTTATAGGAGTGTCCCTTAATAGAGATTTTCATAAATTTTAAGATATTATAAATTTTAATGAATTTCGTGAATTTGAATAGGTTTCCATGTAATTTATAATATCTCATTAAATATGGTGAAATTTCAAAAGAGTTTATAATGTATATTTTGAAGCTTGAAATACATCAAATCTTTTAAAATCCTTTTATTAATGAAATTATTATAAATCCGCGAATTATTGATAATACTAATATTTTAATGGATTTCATTGACATCCATTAAAATCTCAGTCGTGGACACCAATATTTTAATATCTCATTTAAGGACACCTGAATTTAGAAGACTTTTAAAATTCATTAAAATCTCAAATGAAGACACTCGTGTTAATTAAAAAGATTTAAATAAGAATAATACTATCTATCATTAGTGGTGTTAGAGTATCATATCATGTAATATCATCTAGTTGTCACTTAACATCAATGACATTGAATATCATTACTCTTTAAAATATAGGAAGGTATTAACACCTTGGCTAACTAACCATGATATTAACGTTGGAATGCCTTCAATTACAATTTCAAGGTTTAACTAACGTTTCATTTTTTTTTTAAATTCATTTTATTCATGGTTCTATTCTAAGTATATTTAGTTAAGGTTTAAATCTTTTTAAATGCTAAACGGATACCCACCAGAAGTTTATTTTTAAGGCATAATTATACTAATAATTTATTATTTACTCTTTTAGAGTTTTTGAAGTTCATAATTTAGCTACAATTTTGAAAAGTCCAAAAACATTTAAGTTCAGCAAAGATCCAAACCCAAAAATAAAGTACAAAACAAAAACTTGCAGAAATCAAAAAAATCAACATGGAGAATAATTTCGGTTGTAGCCTCAGATGTCGGGGACTGCTTCTAACGTCTAGTCCTGTGTTGAGCATTCATTGTAAATGGATAAAACTTAGTTGTAATATAAAGCCAAAAATGGCAGCCAAAATACAATAGGTTCTGGATATTAAAAAAATCAAATCAAAGAAAGACTTCAAAGAAAACTCCAAATCGAAACATCAGCCACCAAGAACTCACAACAAAATACTTAGACCCTTTACAAAAATGTACAGCCCAGAAGAATCACACAAATTCTTCACTCAAATCATTCAAAACAACAGAATAGGCTAACGATCTAAAGTATTTAAGTGCTTCAAAGAGATTTTCTCGCAAGTATGAGAAACCCTAACAACGAAGGAAGTCTCGAAGAAGTGAGGAGTCAACAACCACCAAACGAAATATAAGGCCAGAACCATCCACAAGTTAATCCAACAGCCACGAATGTGCCAAGATTCATAATCCAGTTAAAAGCATCCATTAAGGGAAACACATTTTAGGAACACGCTTTTCTTTAAATTTTGGAAGCACAACTTTAAACATCTGAAGGTTCAGGGTTTGAAACTTAACAATCTCCACATTGCTACCAAAATTTGGCAATAGTGCAGTCACGAGCCTTACCAGCAATTTACAATTTCATTCACTGCAAGTACCTAAACATTTTAACTAGAGTATCAACATATAGTAACTTTAAACAATTTTGAAATTTGTTTAAAGGTATCACTTTGGTTCCCATATCAGAAGGATTAAAGTGAGTAGCAATTTTACCAATCTTAAGTAATCCCTTTGAAAAAACATCTCTTATAAAATGATATTTAACATCAATATGTTTTGTTCCATCATGAAACATGGGATTTTTACGTAAGTGTACTGCACTCTGATTATCAAAAAATAAGATGGCATTTGTATCCACAAAACCAAGTTCATTTAAAAGTCCATTGAGCCGCTTTCTTTAATAGCATCAGTAGCAGCAATGTAATGTGCCTGAGCAGAAGATAAAGCAACAACCTTTTATAATTGAGATTTCAAGCTTATTACAATTCCACACAAAGTAAAGAACTAAGATGAACTAGATTTCCTATTGTTTCTATCTCCAGCAAAGTCAAAATCAGTGTAACACCTTAAAGTCACCCCTTCAAAATCAGTGTAACACCTTAAAGTCACCCCTTCTTTATTCATTTTAAACACTAAACCTAACTCATATGACCCTTTCAAATATTTCATTAACCACTTTAAGGCTTCCCAATGACTTTCTCCAAGATTCCGTATAAATCTACTCAAGACACTAATGCTATGAGCTAAGTCAGGCCTGGTACATTACATATCCAATAGCATTAGCATAGGAAGTTTTAGACATTCTATTAGACTTGCCTTCAATTTAGGACAAATCAAAAGACAGCTTTAAAATGATTTGCAAGGGGAAATGAAACTGGTTTACAATCAAATATATTGAACTTTTTCAAGATCTTGTTCACATAACCATGTTGATTTAAGAAAAGAACCATTTTTCTTATTTCTAATAATCTGCGTACCAAGGATTTTCTTAGCTAGGCCAAGATCTTCCATATCAAACTCGGATTTTAGTTTTTGTTTGATATCATCAATTTCAAATTTATAAGTATCGGCTAGAAACATGTCATCAACATAAAGCACCAAATATAGAGAATTTTTACCTCTATCTCCTTTGTAATAAAGATAGGTGTCATAATTGCTTCTTTTAAAATCAAGTTTCAAGACAGAAGAGTCAATTTTTTTATACCATTGTCTTGGAGCTTGTTTCAAGTCATACAAAGATTTTTTCAGTGAAGATACAATTTTATCAGGATCACCTTTAATAAAGCCCAATGGTTGTTTCATGTAAATCAACTCATCCAATTCACCGTATAGAAAAGCAATTTTTACATCAAATTGATCAATTTCCCACTTAAATTGGGCAACCAGGCTTAATGCATCTAATAGTAGTGTATTTAATTACAGGGGAAAAAACCTCATCATAGTCAGCACATTAGTTTTCACTTTCTTTTTGTGTAAAACCTTTGGCAATAAGTCTGACTTTGTATCTAACATTATTATTGCCCCCTTTCCCTTCACTTAGTTTATAGATTCATTTGAAATCAATCAATTTGTGATCCTTTGGTTTATTAACCAATTCCAATGTTTTATTTTTGTAAAGAGAAGCCATTTCTTCTATCATAGCAGCCAACCGCATTTTAGAATCCTTACAATTTAAGGCATCATCATAGGAGCGTGGTTCAGTTTCAGTTTCTTCTTGATAAGTAAATAAAGAAACAAAATCATCACTGTTAAACCTAGCACGAGACCTGATTTGCCTTCTTTGCTTGTATATTGTGAGCTGATACTCATCAAGAAGCAAAGTTGTAGAATTAGTTTGGTCAGATTGATTTGTTTCTTGATCACGATCAGTTTCATTTAAAATATTTTCATCAATATGACCAACTCCTTCCTCTGTAGGTACATGATCAGTTTTATCCAAGTGATCAGGCTCCACCTCAATTTGAACATCATTTTCAATCAAATTTTCTGGTTTTCCTTCCAAACATGGCATACTAGATTCATTAAAAACAACATCTCTTCTAATTATAACTCTATAACCTCTTTTTCCTTTAATCCACATCATTTACCCTTTTATGTTTTTAGCATAACCCAAAAACATACATTTAAATGATCTAAGTTCAAGTTTTCCTATATTTTTGACAAGCATGCGTAGCACAACCAAAAACTTTCAAATAACAATAATCAACTGGCTTTTATATCCACACAGATTCACCCAAAAACACACATTTAAATGATCTAAGTTCAAGTTTTCCTATATTTTGACAAGCATGTGTAGCACAACCAAAAACTTTCAAATAACAATAATCAACAGGCTTTTATGTCCACACAGATTCAGGTACATTGAAACTTAAAGCAATAGTAGGACTCCTATTAACAAGATATGCAATGCTTTTAAAAGCTTCACCCCAAAATAATTTGGGCAAACCAAAATTTAAAAGCATGCATCTAACTTTGTTTAATAAAGTCCTATTCATTCTTTCAGCAACGTCATTTTGTTGATGAGTGTATGTCACAGTAGATGTGAACCCACGTAGCGATTAAAGCTACGAAATCCACAACAGATTAGAACAAGCCCAAGAATTCCAATAATCAACGTTTGAAAGAAACTCGACCCAATAAATTATTGACCCAAAGAACCAAGAAAATTGTAACAATATCTTGACCCCTTGATCACAAAGTTTATGAACCTTACTTGAATTGTTGAACTCCACAAGAATTTATTTCTTGATAAGTTCAGAATTAATTTGATAAAGAACGAGAAGCAATATGCTTTGCAATAATATCTCTCAAATTGTGTGTTTTTACAATAAAAAGAATAATCCTATTTATATAGAATCCATAAAACCTAGTTAAAAACGGAATTGATCTTAATATATATATATAAAAAAGATAACAACAAAAAGTTTTAACTAAAATAGAAGTTTAGGCAAATTTTGGAAAAAACTCGTCCAGAAATGTACTATGCGGTCGTAAAGACCATTTAATGGCCTTTAGTTTGGTTTTGGTATGGAGATATACTGTCGCATGCCTGGATATAATATGCGGTCACATATGTCTTCAATTCAGCTCCATTGTTCATTGCTTGAACCAAGTTGATTCATCTTATTCCTTCTTCCAAGCCCAATATGAAATTTGTTCCTTTACTTGTTGTGATCGATGTTTTGTCCACTGTAGCTTGAGTAAACAATCTCATAGCTTTCTTGACCTTCTTTGCCTGTGATCTCGTCATTGGTCCTTTCTCCACAATAGCTCTCGTACCATGGTTCTCATCAACGGTTCTATGTCTTAAGATGCCATGCAATTTACAAAAAATATTGAACTCATAATTGTAAAATTCCAAACCATTGTTAGTCTTCAAAGTTTTAATTTTCAAATCAATTTAATTTTCAATCTAGGTTTTCCATTCTTTAAAGATAATGAAAGTTTCATCTATTGTTTTCAATAGAAATGCCCAAAATTTTCTAGAAAAGTCGTAAATAATGAGAAGATAGTTTTTAAAACTAGACAAAGTTGATACAAATGTAGGACCCCACAAATCAACATGTAAATATTCCAGAATTTGCTTTGTTTTATGAGTTCCAACAATAAAAGGTGGTTTGACTTGCTTACCATTCAAACATTGTTCAAAATCGAAAATTCACCAATATTTATTTTCCTAAGTACTCCTTTAATTTGCAAAGACTTTAAGCTTTTCTTTCCAATGTGATCAAGTATATCATGCCATAAATTTGTAAGATTAAAATTATCATTGAAAGCTGCGGCAGCAGACCAATTAGAGGTTTAGCATCGAGGAAATAAAGACCATGTCTCTTCAAGATGGAAGTGATTAAATCATTACCCCTAAAGATTTTGATATGTCCTTGACCCAGTTTAACGTCAATCTCTATGTCATATAACATATTTTGAGACACTAAGTTTCTTTCAAGTTCAAGAACAAATCTAGTTTCCTTAAGAAGTAAAATTTTCCATTTTCTAAAGGCAATTTAATTGTTCCAAATCCTTTTAGGTCATATTGTTTTCCATAATAACTTGTCCTCCTTTGGTTTTTATCAAAATCTCCAAAAGATGACATTTGTTTGGACACACATGGAATAAGCAACCTGAATCAAGAATCCATTCTTGGTTTATGTTCTTTTCCATATTTACAAGAACTAGTCCATTATCAACTTTCACATTATCATAGGCCAACACAACATTACCCTCATTAGATTTCTTTTCTTTTAAATCATTTTGCTTTTTAAAACAGTCTTTTACAAAATGATCCATTTTCCCACAATAGTAACATTTCTTTCCTTTTGCCTTATCCTTGGATTTGTTTTTATCACTACATTTCTTTCTAAAATCATTTGAAGATTTTTAGTGAAAATTTGATTTACCAACACTTTTGCATTTTGTCAAAAGATTTTCTCCACTTTGGTTGTTAATAGATTCAAATTCAAGCTCAAGAACTCTATTCCTAAGGGCATTAGTAATAATTTTAGTAGTGAGTTCAGCTCTACCATATTCTAGAGCATTCCTGAGGTCTCTATGTCTGTTACTGATGGAGTTTAACAAAACACAGCTAACTGATCTTTTGAAAGTTTTTCATCACAGTTTGCAAGATCTTGGGCCAGTTTAGTAAATCTATTTAAGTTCTCTTCCAAGTCAACAGAATGATCCATTTTAAAAGAAAAGAACTGTCTCAGCAAGTAAAACTTGTTATGAACAATTTTGGTATCATATTGAGCCTTCAATTTGGTCCAAAGTTCTGCAGCAGTTTTAGTTTCACCAATGGTTCTAATCACATTTTCAGAAAGATACAAAAAATAATACTCTATGCTATTTCTTCCAATTCACTCTTTTCAGAGGCAGTCATATCTTCAGGCCAAGAATCATCTAAGGCCATAACATATTTCATTTCATCAAAATAGCTTTCATCTTTTGACACCACATATTAAAATCCCCCCTCCTATCAAGATGATAAGCACATTTGAATTAGAGACAATGAGAGACACACAATGGGAAATGAAACTTAACAGAAAACAGTTAAGTCAACAGTAGTGCACACGAAAGTATGTACTCAATCAGTGAACATACAACACAAAGTATGAAAAAGAATCATAGTCAGAGATCACAATTTCTATGTTTCATAGATTTCTCCTTCAAGATCCTTCGGTTACACACCTATATTGAGTTTATCTCAGATTCTCAAGGCCTCACAAGAGCCTTTGGACAAAGACAATTCTCAGGGAGGTATTTGTGTAAGGTAAATCAAGGGAAAAATCAAGAAACCCTAAAATTTAGAATCATAGGTTAAATATTTTTTTCAAAAAAGATCTCACCAAATGAGTTTAATAAAACTCAGATTCCTTGAATAAAGTTCACACAACTTTAAGATAGGTTTTAGACCCACAGTTTCCTCAAATATTTGGTGTGGTAATTTAAAAATCCAGGCTCTGATACCATTGAAAAGTCCAGAAAAGACCAGCAAAGATCTAAACCCAAAAATAAAGTATGAAACAAAAACTTGCAGAAATCAAAAAAATCAAAACAAAGAATTATTTCAACCTTAGCCCCAAAGGTTCAGCTACCGTTTCTAACGCCTAATCCCATATTGTAAATGAATAAAGCTCGGTTGCATTATAAAGCCAAAAAATGACAGCCAAGATACAATAGGTTCCGAATATTAAAAAAATTAAGCTACAGAAAGACTTCAAAGAAAACTCCAAATGGAAAAACTAGCCACCAAGAAGTCACAACAAAATACTGAGACCCTTATAGAAATGTACAACCCAGAAGAATCACACACATTCTTCACTCAAATATCTAAGAACAACAAAATAGGCTAACGATCTAAAGTATTCCAATGCTTCAAAGAGATTTTCTCGCAAGTGTGATCCAAAGAATGAGAAACCCTAACAACGAACGAAGAGCTCTCAAAAACCAACACAAAAGTCTTGAAGAAGTGAAGAGTCAATGGCCTCCAAACAAAATATAAGACCAGAACCATCCAGAAGTTAATCCAACAGTCACGAAGGTGTCAAGTGTCATAATCCAGTTAAAAGTATCAATTAAGAGAAACACGTTTTAGGAACACGTTTTTCTTTAAATTTTGGAAGCACAACTTTGAACATTTGAAGGTTTAGGGTTCGAAACTTAACAAATTTATTAATAACAAAGAGAATAGCTTTATAAAATCGAAGAATTTATACTAATATTGCCACACACTAATAACATAAGAAATCTGATCATGAAGACCCTTGAATATTCTTTTACACGTTTTAGAACAAAAAATCTTAAATTTTTACTACTATATTTAATAAGCGTATTAACTCACAAATAAGTACGTATATGTATATTAGAAATCTTTAATTTATAAATATATCTGCAGACACATATATAAATCAAATTAATATAGTATACCAATATTTTACTAATGTATTTATTAACAGAAGTGAGAGTTTTGCACCATAAAAGTATATAAAATATGTATCAACTGTAAATAAGAAGAGTTCCCAAAGTTACACAAGGGTTCATCACAAAGAAAATAATGCAATTGACAACTTTATATGCGGAGGATGCAAGAACTCTAGAGCCTATCTCTAAGGCTTCCACGGTGGGGGTGGCGGTGGGCTGACTGGATATAATGGCGGCACGGCCGAGAAAATTGTATTCTTATCTATGCCATAACCACCACTACTTGTTAGAGACACTAGTGCAGCAACCAACCCTGCATTTCCAGCCAATGTAGGCTCAGTATAGCTATAGTTTGTTCTTACATCCTTAAATTTATCGAACTTATCGGGACCTCCAACCATGGCACCAGTAATGATGTTAGGATTGGGATTTTTAGCATCACGCCACTTCCATCCACCCGTGCAGGAATATTTCACGTTATGATTAGGTATCGACGCTCCACGGTGATGAACATGCTTCGGATATTTGGATCCATGTCCGACTACATAGCTCATATTCATCGGGTTTGCTCCAAGTATGTAATTGATCTGCTTGTGCAGTGAGAGTAATATAGATTAGAAGAACTTAAAAATGTAAATTGTCATATGACAGCAGGATATAAAAATTAAAAGCAAAACCAAGTATGTAAAAGTTTCATTTTTAGGACCGAGTCGAAATAAGATTGTTTACTACGCGAAAATAGACTTTCTAACCTTTGTGAAAGACTTGTTACGATGGTTAAAAACTCTCTTGAAATAAGTGTTATGGAAATTTTACCATGATAGTTATAACTTCGATCGAAACTGTGATTTTTTTAACCATTAAAAAGTTCAATGGTTTGGAACTGGGACCATTCTAATTGGTTCGACCGAAAAACTTGGAATAAGCAATTGGGACAAAGGCAAGCAACCAAGAAGTGTATGAGCCTAGATATATCAATTCAATCTTGCTATAGTGGCTATAGTGACAGACTCAATGACATAGGGAACACGTGTCAAATACATAAATGGACAAGTGGAAAAAAAAAAAACATCCAATCAGTGTCTGCCACACCACCTGTCCCCATCCCTGTCATTGCTCATGTCCAACGAGCATTATTCAAATAAATTTTCCCCAACTAGTTCAATTTAGCTAAGAATGGTCTGATAATCAAGCATACCTGAGAAACAGCAAACTTTCTGAGATCATTGAGAGTGATAAATCTCGGACCACAAGTTATCCCTGGAACTCCAGTAGCATTCATATAATCAATAAAGAGAGATGTCAAGAAGGCTGCATTTGCTACATATTGTAAAGGTTGTCCTTGTCCATGATTGAGTTGAATCAACCCACCTACACATTTCACGGCCCAAAAACGAGTTTTTTAGTCTAAGTTACCAGACATCATATAAATTCCCAATATTCATCATACGAAAATACAAGATTCTTACCTCGAGTCCAGTTGAAAACATTGAACATTTCAAGGTAAGAACACATAGTAAGTTCAGTCACGTTGTGATAACTCTTCAACATATCCTCGTACGGGTATCCAGGGCTCAAAAACATTCTTATCCTTGTCAACAACAACATGGCTGCAGGCAACTTGTTGTCCCAACTTAAGACACTCAAATCTGGTATCATATAAAATGCTTTCGAATTCTTAGACAAACCGGGATTTGTTGCTAGTGAAAAGTAAGTATTGTTTCCAGTGGCATAATATAACCAAGCTGCACCCCACATGTATTCATCAAAGTAACCACTGGAATTATAAAAAGGTTCTATAAAGGGATTTCCACGGCAATATGATGTTCTTTTGCCAAAGTCTCTAGCAAATTTGAACACTGTTTCTGCACCCTTGACAAGTTTCTTGGAGTACGCGGTATTATCCCGGAAAACTATGGATGCTGATGCCAATGCTGCTGCCATTTCTCCAGCAAGATCCGGCCCTGAATTAGCTGTTTGAGTTTTCCGGGTGTAGTCCATGTCTTCTGGCCTTTGCCAACAGTAATGATCATCTGGTGTTCTTGAACCATTTTGTGATCCACCAACCTAGGTAGCCATAAAATCGATACACTAATTATTATCTAAGTTTTATTCACATATTCACGATGTCCTTTTTTGGTCCGACGACTTCCCAAACTCTACCATATAAGCCAATTAACTCGAGATTAATCAACTGTACTTACCTGGCTGTAAATTTTGTCAATTTTAGTAGCAGAAGAGTTGAAAGTAAGGAGTAAATAATCGGTGCCCCATTTGATTAGGTCTTTCATATGATCATATTCTCCGATAGCACGGAACTTGTGCTCATATTCAATAACACTCCAACTGAGCATAGTCATTGCAAATGACATTGGAAAGTGAAACTTTGTATTGTCTCCAGCATCGTAATACCCTCCAACAAGCCCTCCTTTAACATCCGTGGCATCTGATCCATCTTGTAATCCTGAGTTCCCTCTCCAAGATATCCCATTGTTCTTTGGCAACCTCCCAGCTGCATTCATGTACCCACGAAGAAATTATTTCTAGATTCGTGAATTCATTATCTCAAAAAAATTATTACTTGCGTGCTGGAAATTTGTAACTTTCTATCCTCATCTTGTCATTATGGAAGTAACCTCCGTATGAAAGACAAACAAGCACAAACTTATATTTGGAGAGAGGGTACAATCAAAAATGGATTTTGCTACTTGTATATTGGATGTACACCTTGATGTACAATTCTTGATGTACAAGTAGCATTTTTGAAAATCAATTGTGTATATTGAGAAGAATAATGCTAAATGTACACAATCTTTTACACAATTTTTTACACCTACCTCACATGGAGGGGGGCCCACACATAATAAAATAATCGTGGACCCCCCTCCATATGAGAGAGGTGTAAAAGATTGTGTAAAAGTGTGTGTGTACATGTAGCATTACCCGATTGAGAAATGATAGAGTGTCATGTGTCATTATGTAATGCATTATGTAAATCTTGATGTACATGTATGTAGCAAGATCTTAACAAAATAAGTTTCTCCAAAATAAAATTAACGGTTGTGTTACATGTATATAATAATAGGTTTACATAATAATTTACATACACATGATGTAGTAAGATATAATTGGGCCAGAATTTTTTCAACTAAATAAAAAATAAATAAAATTTCTCTCTCTTTTTGACATCTCATCTATATATAAACTATTATGTAACCGCTTATTTACAAGTAGCACTATTCTAAAACTAGGGGGACGTGTAAAATTTTTTCCATGCAACAATTCCGCTTATACGATTGGTAGCCGGTCTCAAGTTCGAAAAGGAGGAAGGTTGAGGTATGTTATCACAATAAACACAAAACTTTGTCAAACTATGACATGAATTACAGTACACAAACATAAAGCACAAGTGCAAAACATTTTCGGTTGTTAAAATCTCAAGCAATTATGGAATATTTGAGAATTTAATATTTAAATTTAAAATATAACTGCTAACAGGGACACGGATTTTCAAGATATATTGTCCATTTATCGATTTTTTCCAAAACTAGCTCACGCTTCTGTTAGGATTTTGGGTTCCATCTTAAAATGTCAACCTTATTAAGATGAGTAACCCAATCCTTTATAAATTTATTTATGTTTACATCTTTCTTCGATATGAGATTCTATCTCTTAACATGCTCTCGCAAGACGGTGACTCATTTGAACAGACCAATCTTGAAATCCGTATACTCATTTTTTGGAATCCGTATGCTCATTTTTTGGAGTTTTAATCGAATCGAATTGCTCGTTAGAACTTAACGGGCTCTGATATCATGTTAGGATTTTGAGTTCCATCTTAAAAAGGTCAACCTTATTAAGAGAAGTAATCCAATCCTTTATAAGTTGGTTTATCTTTACATCTTTATTCGATGTGGGATTTTATCCCTTAACAGTTTCATATTGGTTAAGTTTAGAAAATTTACTTGTTACAAAGTTTAATTATAAGTACATCAGAAATTAAAAAAAAAAAACAAAGTTATTTATTCTGAAATTAACATTTATAATAATGTTAAAATAAATAATTTCATTTACTTATAAATAAGAAAAAAAAAATGGCTTTCAAAAAACAATAAAAAATAGAAAAAAACTCAAAATATTCAAACACATCTGAAAACAAAAGTTAATTAAAATAAATTGAAGTACGTTTTAAGCTTAACCACCTTACACTTAATTTCTAATCACAGACAACCTCCAATAGACCCTCTGAATAAAAGATACTCTTTGTTTTAAATAGTTGTTTTTTTTTCCTTAAAATAGCGTGCGCTAATATGTTACATATTTCAATCTCTATTTTCTTAAATTATTTGGATCACATTTTAATTTTTTTAATCAACAATGTTGTTGATTAGTAGACTTATCCTGAAGGTAGAAAAAATAGAAGAAGAGGGAGATAGAGAATCATAGAAGCTGAACTTTGTAAATCAATTATTATTCATTGAAAAGAGGAGGAAATCCGAATTGATTTGCATCAAGTATTGGACTACCTTTTATAATACATTCTAACTGAATTTTGAACTGCAATAACAAATATTTAACTAATTGGAATAACAAGTTCTAACTATCTCAACCACAGTAACCGAGGGCAACTAATTCATCTAACCCCTAACTTCTTTGAGCTAATTCCTCTTTTCTTTTCAGCTCCATGTTGTTAATGTGGGAAGCAATACTCCAACACCCCCCCTCAAGATGAACATGTATGTTAAGAATGTTCATCTTGCGAAGAGTATGATGAAAAGGTAAGGAACCGACGGGTTTAGTCAGGATATCTGCAAGCTGAAGGCGAGAAGGAATGTGAAACAACTTGATGACATTTTGATGCAACTTTTCTCGGACAAGGTGGCAATCAATTTGAATGTGTTTTGTCCTCTCATGTTGGACTGGATTTGTAGCTATCGAAAGTGCCGATTTGCTGTCAGTGTAGAGTAAGGCAGGTTGGGAATGAGGAATATTGAGGTCCTGTAATGCATAGAGAAGCCATTGGATTTCACAAGTAGTGGTTGCAAGGGCACGATATTCGGCCTCTGCTGAGGAACGGCTGATGGTCACCTGTTTCTTAGATTTCCAGGAAATCAAAGAGTTGCCAAGAAAAATTGCAAAACCGATGACAATTCTGCGCGTGTCAATGCAACCTGCCCAGTCACTGTCCGAAAAAGCCTTGAGTTGGAGATCTGAAGAAGATGAGAAGAACAGACCTTGCCCTGGTGTAGCTTTGAGGTATCTCAACACTCTGGTTGCTGCTTGATTATGACTGACAGCTGATCTAGCAAGAAATTGACTGAGGACTTGGACTGAGTAGGCTAAGTCAGGTCTCGTGATGGTTAAGTATAGTAGCCTGCCAACAAGTCTTCGATAGCTTGAAGGATCCTCATAGAAATTAGTATCATTGGCAGATAGCTTAAGGGTGGATTCCATGGGAAAAGCAACTGGTCTGGACTCACTGAGACCTGTGTCTTCAAGGATATCAAGGGCATATTTCCTTTGGCATAAGGAGATGCCAATCTTGGACCGTGCAACCTCTATACCAAGAAAGTACTTCAGCTGGCCTAGATCTTTAATGGTGAACTTGTCATGCAAAAAGGTTTTCAATTTCTGAATTTCATCCATACTATCACTGGCTAGGATCACATCATCCACATAGATTAATAAAGCAATAAAGAAATGATCAGATTTCTTGATGAATAATGAGCAGTCAGAGGTTCCTTGCATAAAACCATAGTTGACCAGTGCATGAGATAGCTTGGCAAACCATTGGCGAGAGGCTTGTTTCAGACCGTAGATGCTCTTCAGCAATTTGCAAACCTGTCCACCTGTAGTATTCAATCCAGGAGGCAATTCCATGTAAACCTCCTCATATAAATCACCATGTAAAAAGGCATTATTGACATCTAATTGATGAAGGTGCCAATTCTTGATTGCAGCTGTGGCAAGTAGGAGCCGAATAGAGGTGATTTTCGCGACAGGAGAAAAAGTATCAAAAAAATCCAAGCCTTCCTGTTGAGTATACCCCTTTGCCACTAATCTGGCTTTATGCCTCTCAATGGTTCCATCCGCTTTGTATTTAATCTTAAAAACCCATTTACAACCAATGGCCACTTTGTTTGTAGGAAGAGTGACAAGCTCCCAAGTCTTATTAGATTCCAAAGCTTGAATTTCATTTTTCATAGCAGCTTGCCATTCAGGGATTTGTGAAGCCTGCTTAAAAGTTCTGGGTTCTGATGAGTTGGAAATGGAGGCTATGAAAGCTTTATGGGAAGTGGATAGTCGATGTGATGAAATGAAATGCTGAATAGGGTAGAAGTTACCTGTTGCTGAGGATCCATCAAATGAAGAAGAAGCCTGGGATGTCCTTTGAGCTGAAGACACGTTACCACAAAAATAATCAAGTAGATGAGTTGGGGTGTGTCTAAACCTACCAGATCTTCTGGTTTGCTGATGAGTTTCATCAGGTAACTGATTAGTGATAGGTAGGGGATGGAAATGAGAGGTGTCTTGTTCAAGCTGTGTGACTGAGTCAGAGGATTGAAACGAGGAAGGTTGAGTTAGAGGTTCTGGGAAGGTTGCTGAAAATGGAAACATGAAAGAATGTGATTCATTGTTGACTGGAAGGACTGAGAAAGGAAAGATCGTTTCATGGAATGTAACATTTCTGGAAATAATTATTTTGTTGTTGACTAAATCCATAAGTTTGTATCCTTTGTAATTAGAAGGATATCCTAAGAATATACATTTTGTAGCTCTAGGATCAAACTTTTGTCGGTGGTTTGTCAAGGTAGATGCAAAACAGAGGCAGCCAAAAACCTTTAGGTGGGAAAGGCTGGGTGGCTTGTCAAAGAGCATTTCGAAGGGAGTTTTGTTGTGGAGGAGCGGGGTAGGAATTCTGTTGATAATGTGGGCTGCAACAAGAATACAATCACTCCAGAAACAAAAAGGCAAGTTGGCTTGAAACATCAAAGCTCTAGCGGTGCATAATAGATGCTGATGTTTTCTCTCCACAACACCATTTTGTTGTGGAGTTTCGACACAACTTCGTTGATGTAAAATGCCATGTTTGGTGTAAAAGTTTGGGAGAAGGAACTCTGGACCATTGTCAGAACATAAGATTTTTATAGTGATAGAATGCTGATTTTTCACCAATTTGTAAAAGGTTTTGATTAGGGAAGGAACCTCTGATTTTGCCTTCATCATATATACCCATGTGCACCTTGTAAAGTCATCAACAATGGTTAAAAAATATTTAAAACCGTAATAAGAAGAGGTTCCAAAAGGACCCCAGATGTCACAATGAATCAAGTCAAACTTGTTATTGGTTTTGCTCTGTGATACAGGGAAAGAGTGTTTTCTTTGTTTTGCTAGAGGGCAAATATCACAAACATGTGTACAATCGAAAGTAATGGAAGGTTCTATTTGTTTTAGGGAAGATAATCTTGAACTAGATACATGTCCAAGTCTGTAATGCCATATATCTAACTGGTTTTGACTGATGGCTGAAGCAGAAGATGCAGGAGCGGTCTGAGGTTTGCAGAGTTGAACTTTTGATGAGGCTTGTGTTAGGTAGTAAAGTCCTTCTTTCTCAAAGGCAATCCCAATCGTCTTCATCATTGATGAGTCCTGCAAAATGCAAGAAGAAGCAGTGAATGTAAGGTTAAGGTTAGAGTGCTTGGCAAGTTTAGATACGGATAAGAGATTAAAAGAGAAAGAGGGGACACATAGAACATTATGAAGAAACAATGTGTTAAAAAGGCAAACGGTTCCAATATGGGAAGCAGGGACCTTAGTACCATTAGGGAGATGTATGAGTGTGTTAACAGATGTGGGTGCAAAGCAATATAGGAGGGGTGAACACATTATATGATCTGTTGCACCTGTGTCTAGTATCCAGGATAAGTTGAGGTGTGAGATAGATGAGGTAGAGTTGCAATAACCTGATTGGGTCATAGGATGCATTTTACCAGAAAGAATAGACGTGGAGGCAATATTGGCTGCAGGTTGAGCGACATTCTGGGTAGAAAAATCAGATGATGTTGGATTAGCAAGTGCCATTAACTTTTGAAATTCCTCTGGAGTGAAAGAAAAACTTGGTTGCTCATCACTATTCTGAGGTAGAACTTCCTGTTTTGCAAGAACAGCATGGACAGAAGCGTTCCTTTTTCCTCTTGGTCCATCACTCCTAAGATAACGTGTCTTGAGTTCATTCCAGAGATCCATCGCAGATGTTACAAACAACAGGCTGTTTCGTATGTCCTTGGAGATAGAATTCATCAGCCATGATAGAACCAGATTGTTCGCACGCAGCCAAGCAGTGTGTTCGACTGAATGATCAGCAAGAGGGGAAGTGATGGAACCATCAATGAATCTGATCTTGTTTTTGACAGTCAATGCGATGCTCATAGATCTGCTCCAGGCTACATAATTTTCTCCACTAAAAATTTCCGATACTAATAAGGTACCAGGATTATCACTTGGATGGAGATAAAATGGACTGGAAGAATCATCTGAGGGATTGATAGCTGAATTCCCAGAATTCATTTCACGAGTGTGCAGGAAGAAGAGGAGAAAAAAAATTCCAGAGCAGAATTTGAACAGAGGGAGATTGATCTTGCGGAAGGCGTTAATTATGAAAAAGCCGCTCTGATACCATGTTGATTAGTAAACTTATCCTGAAGGTAGAAAAAATAGAAGAAGAGGGAGATAGAGAATCATAGAAGCTGAACTTTGTAAATCAATTATTATTCATTGAAAAGAGGAGGAAATCCGAATTGATTTGCATCAAGTATTGGACTACCTTTTATAATACATTCTAACTGAATTTTGAACTGCAATAACAAATATTTAACTAATTGGAATAACAAGTTCTAACTATCTCAACCACAGTAACTGAGGGCAACTAATTCATCTAACCCCTAACTTCTTTGAGCTAATTCCTCTTTTCTTTTCAGCTCCATGTTGTCAATGTGGGAAGTAATACTCCAACAAATGTATAAACATAATATTTAATAAAAAATGAGGAGAAATCAATAAATATTTCGTGAAAAAAGCAAAACATAGAGCCACGATGGGGACCATTATTGGAATATATACAAAATTATAGTATCTATATTTAAGATATTCTATATTATAAATGAGATGCTATTTACGAAAAAAATAATAATAAATAAATAAATATAAATAAATAAAAAATTACTAGATGCAATTAACTCCTCAATCTACGTTCTAGAAGTAGCTGTGTACACAAATCCTGAGACTATGGGTGCACGATTTTTCACGTTTATTCTCCTAAAGGGTAGGTGTAAGGAAGTATTTTGACTGGAATAAATAATTAATAAATAAAGTTGCTGGCATTAATAATTAAAGCAATTAAGCTAATAAACAAATTTCGTCAACTACATTTAATTAATCAGCAAGTGGGGAAAAAAAAAAATATCATAGACAGAACAATGAATTGAACCACAGAATCTCAGTTCATAGATGGACCCAAAAAAAAAAAAAAAAAGGAAAAATGTTGATAAAATTTTTCAAAAATTCGTTTATTTCAAAATTCATTTTCAATAACAGGATTCCAATAAAATAATTTTACACGCAAATAAAAAAATAATTTTTTACTTTTTAACCACACATTCTCCAAAAAATCACTATTTAAAAACACGTTTTTTTCCCTTAAAATGGGCTCAACCAAGGGTAAAATTGGAAGTGAATAAGAAAAATATTAAATAATGATTTTTGAGTGATACTGTCAATTTTAATTCGATCCACTGATTTAGTCTATGTAACGAAGAGGTGTCATATAGATCACATCACATGCAAAGACAATGTCTTTTTTAGTCGTGAAACGATATAAAAAGAATAACATTTGTCTATTTTATGTTAATACTGGCCCACACGTATTGCCTACTTCCAGTATTGACGTAGTGGCATGCAGTTCTCAAATCACTATCATTACGACTTAGCATAGTGGAATAAGATTTTTTTTTTTTTTTTTAAATAACTAAATCAATATTTTAAAAACCTATTCGGAACATCAACCAAAAAATGTAAAAGTTCAAAGTTTAAAGGATTGAATCAACATCGAATCGATGGTAAATAGTGAAACAACATTAGGTGACTATCTTTATTCAATCACTCTATGGGTACATGGAATTTTTTTTTACAGAAATTGTACAGAATACACAAAACACGTGGGTCCCCTTTTTAACAATATTTAATTCTTGTAGGCCCTGCCTCCTCATGTGAGAGAAATTCAAAAATCTGGAAAAATTCTGTCATTTTCTCTCTGTACTTGTATCATTTTTCATCCTTATTTAGATTGTTATCAATTTTTGGAAATTTTTACCAGATTAACGTTATTTAGTACCAATGATTAATACTAGTCTATCATGTGTTCGACATTGGGCCCATTTCATTGATGATATCATGTGTTGACATCTAGTGTTAAATACATGACAAATCAGTGTTAAATCAGCCCGTATTAGATAACAGTACTTTATTTTTTAATCTAGAGTTGGGCGAATGCCAATTAGATTCTCAAATTCAATCTTTTGATCTGATTTTTGACAATATTGTATCACTCATGTTCAATTAACGCACTAATTCTTTACATTCAAGGCTTTTTTTTAATGAAGATTTTGATAAAGATTTTAGCGAATTTTGATAAAAATTGATAATATGTAGAGTTCAAAAGTTGATAAAAGCTGCGGAGTTCATAATTAAAATTAATTGTCGATTTTGACATCAAATTTTTAGTATTTTTTAAGCTATCCCAAACAAGCAATGCTCATGCACCCTCCCCTCGATGATATGCTATTTCTTCGCACATCATGTTCACATTTAAGATTTTTGAACGAATCAGATAAAACAATGAATTGACCGATTCCATGAATAAACAATAAACGAAAAGGACGTAGAAGAAAATAGACGTACACTTTTGGGCGTTGAAGAATAGCAGCGCCTTGTGAAGCGCCGCCGTGTAATTATCTGGCGGTGGCGGCCGGCTTTTGTGCTTCGGCACCGTTTTCGCTATGATGATTGGAAGTGCAATCACAACGAACGCAGCAACAAATCCCCAAAACGTCCATTTCAATGCCGTCCGGCTACACACAACGAAACCCAAATCTACGTATTTCTTCTTCTTCTTCTCCGGCGGACCTAATAACCAGCTCTGTTGCGTTTCATCCAGGTTGTGTTGATACTGCTGGTGAGAAATCGATGCCCTATCCCAATCCATGTTTCGACTCCTCTCATCTTCCGTAGTTGAATCGCCTCCATTGATTTCCAATGATCCTCCCCAGTGATTTGCCGAATGCATTTTTTTTCAATTAGGATTATGGCCTGATAATAAATTCAGTCAAAAATTTAATGATAGGGTTAGATTAATGAAATCTTAATCAGAAAAAGATAATCCAAATTCATCTAATGCAAATAATTTAAACTCACCTGCAAGATATATGGTAAATGCAAACCGATCTACAGAAGATTATGGGCTCAATCCACCATTCTCACTCTATTTCTTCATGAACCCTAACATGTTTATATAGGCTGTCTGTATATGTATGTAGATGATGATTTTCCATGGAAAATTAATAAAGAGAAAGTTGACTTTGAATATTCTTTTTTTCTTTTGATAGTTTGAGAAGGAGACTGAAAGCTGGATTGATACTGAAATGTGAATCCATTTGCTTGCATTTTTCTATTTATAAATTGTTTAATCTTTAATGGTAATTGAATGAAGACTTTTGGGAAGTTTTGAACTTTCCCCAGAAACACCCAAACTAATTCAGTAGAAAAAAATAGTGGTGGTCCGGGTGTACAAGAGTATCGGATCGTACAGAACCGAACTATCTGGTTCGGTCTCATTTGGTTTGAAACATTTTTTTTTTTTATATATTAAAATCAACAAAGGTTCAGTTTGGTTCTTGGTTGAGGTGTCGATGGGTTGAGCCGGCTAACGAGCTCGGCTACACAGACAATTGAAATATTGATGTCATAGTTATCGGGCCTGATCCAATCATTGACTCGGATAAGTCATCAGGTCACCGGGTTACTAGTTTAACCGATGGATCAATGGTTCAACTGTTGGGTAATTGCTTATTCATAGATCCGAAAAAAAAAATATATTTTTTAAGTGAGAATTTTACTCTTAAGTTTAAGTGCGTGTGTGCACACTGATGAATGCTTCAAAATAAGCAAAGTTAATAGGTTATGCTACTTGTACATTGAGGTTGACATCTCGATGTACAACCTCCCTTGAGCCCACGGTTTTTTAATAGGTTTTGCTTTTAATAAAATATGTTTTTTTTTTTTTGTCAAATTGTAATAAGGAGATACTTATAATTTACTGCATAGAACAGGGATATATTGTTCTCGTTATAAAACTTTATCAATTAAAAATAAAATAAATAAATAAATAAACTTAAAGTATAGAAAATGGTTTGGGGGGGGGGGGGGGAGGAGGGTGTGTTAACGCACGTTGAAGTCACCTTGTTAAAATTGAAAGTTCAGTGACATCCAATTTTGAATAATATAATAATGAAGAGTTTGGGTCATTTACTAATTAATTCGAAAGCTGGTAATTGTTATGGTTAATTTTAAAATTGGCATAGTCAAACCCTCTAATTTTCACTTTGAATTTTCAATAATTGCATATTTTCATAATGATCTTTTGAATTGTGAAATACAAAGATATCCTTAGTAAACAATACAATTACAAAAAACCACTTTTATCTAAAAGACAATACTACCCTTTTAGTTAACAAATAAACATCAAACACTTCCCACTTAAAATTTCAAAACCAACTAACTTTTTTTTATTTGTTTATTCCGACACATTCAAAAACTCTTTACTTTTCATCTGTTTCAACCTTAAAATCTCAGAAATTGATCAAACAATGAACAATAATTTTTTTTTACGTCTATCATTTCGAATTGGAAAGTATATTTATGTATGTTAAATTTCGTTTTCGTTAAATTAATATACGTTTTTAATCGATATATCTTATTTCGATATACATTAACATGTATATAATTTTTTTAAGTATAAACAATAAAAAAATTTATTTGCTTATATCATGGTTATAATAGCCGGCTAACAGCCATAACAGCCGTCTGTTATGCTGCTTTTTTTTTTTTTAAATCCTAATAATCCAGTCAGTGGGTGGACAAATTTTTCGACTATTTTTTTATAATTAGAAATTATGTTTCATCATGTAGATATGATTGTGATTCCAATTTGTTATTTTGGTGATTTTGAATTGGACGAAAAAGATCGATATGTATGGAAATGGTCGAGTGATATAGGTAGTGGTATTCCAATTTCCATAACATCGAGCACATCATATGTAGAAATGTACTATGATTTACAAAACAAGCTAAAAGTCGATATCTCTTAGTACGCTATGGAACTGATATTTCAATTCAACGAGCATTCATCCATTCCAATTCTACCCATGAAGGTTGCATCTGATGTTGAAGTGAATTATCTATTTGAAGTGAACAAAATGTGCAGACTCCTCTTTGCGTGACTTTAGTGAGGAAAAATGTCACCGAAGATGAACACGAAGATTCAGATATAGGGGATCACAATGCCATGATTTTTTGGACATAGTGGAGATAGATCGTGAGAATGATGTAGTTATTCTTGAGACGGTTTGGTGCAAGCACCCAAAAATAATACCTTAACCTCTAAAACTAATGTAGATTTGGAAGCAAGAGTTGTTCCTACGAAGAGTGTGTAATTCAATACTTTATGTTTCGTACAATGATTGGAGGGTTTTGTATACAAACAATTGTAAATAACGCAATCAGTAACAATGAAAATTAAATTAACAAAAAGCAATCAAAAGACTAACCTTGATCTAAGTCCACATCCACTGTTGAAAATCAAAAATTGATCACAGATGCAATGATAATTCAATTCATATTTCGAATATTCATAGTTGGAACTGATTCATATTTCTTCTTAATTTTAGTTAATTAGAAACCAGCATTCTAATCAACCCTAATTATTAAATAACCTCAAAAAGCGCTTAAGATTCATTTTGATAACAGATTCACACAATAGAGAAATCGATGAACTAGATAACACAAACACCAGTGGTTGCATTTAATCTATTTAAACATTCTTCTTAAAATTCAATAACCTCTATCGCAGAAAATCATCAAATCCTAGTGCTTCACAAGTTAAAGGAATCAAATAATTACGGATTTGATATTTAACTTAACGGTAGATTGTAACGAATAACAAACCAGTAGGCCTCCTAACAATTAAACATAACAATCATGAAAACAAATGTAGAAGAATATTCAATATGCAAAATAAGAATTAAATAATAAGAAAAACTATTTAGATCTTACAATATATGATTACGAGACTTCAATTTCCTTCGATCAAGTGTAAACGTTTAGTTGCAATTCAAGAATTTAAGAGAGAAATAATGAATAATGGAGTTTGGAGGCGTTCTGTACGTTCTCCTCCCGTTCTAGAGTTTTAAAATATGTATTTATAGTTGTTTGTATAGGTAGTTGACTTAAATTCAGAAACTGGGGATTCGTCTGTGAAAAATTCTAGTGCTCGCGTGCTGTTCATTGGTTTTAGGCTCGGTAAGTAAAATTCATGCCCGTGCGCTCGGAAGAGAATTTGCCTGATTCAAAACTTTCTCTACATGTTCATATTGAACTGATTCAGCGTTAGAACGCTAATTCAAAGGGCTACAACTTTGCTTCAGATAACATCTTCCAATTAGATCGTTTGCTATGTAAAAAATGGGTCTCAAACTGAGACTGAAAATTCGATGCATAACTTTTCGATTGAAAATTGATATGTGATCCTACTTTGACGATATTTCACCCATTTGACTTCTTTCTTCATTCAATTGATTTCTAACACTCTCATATCTTCATTATTTGGTTCAACATAACTTTTGTGTATTTTCATGTTAGTCCTTGAACTTTCATTTCCTTTCACTTTGAATTGCCACCTAAATCAAAATATGTACAAAATGAGTACATTTTGGCATTGATTAATCATACGAGCACATAAAATAAGGAGGGAAAAATATGCATTTTATGTTTATATCAAATTTCACCACACTTAGCTTTTGCTCGTTCTCGGGCAAAACTCAAATTTAATTCCCCAAAATACCTAGGTCGTAATGCCATAAATATAGAACCATCAAACATTTTCAAAACACATAATATATCGCGAATAAACATTCTCAAACAACTCATAATCAATTAGCAAACATTTTCATATAAAGATTGAGTAAACTAAACATGTGGAGATGCTTAAAAGGTAAGTGTTTTGCTCAAATTCATTCCAATGGAGATGCTCTATCATATGCTTACATATGTTCTCATTCGCCACCACTTATGTCATATGCTTAACAAGAAACATAAGGATTTTCAAGGGTTGAACGTGGCTTAGGGTTAAGGTGGGAAATATTTGGGTATGTGACTCAAAAGCCATCGAAGCTAGTGCAAAGATGAACAGACTTAACTCAAATATATACATAAGACATGTAAAACCAACCACTCCGCATGATAGCTTCTTCAATTCATATCTATCCTACACAAGCCGAACTCTTTCTTGAGATGTAGGAAGAGTTATGAATATAGATATTTTGTAACATTAAAATCACTCTCATTCATCACTTAATTTCTTTTTTTCTTCTATCATTCATTTTTTTTTCAATATATAAACTCCAAATGTTTCACCAACAATGGAACTCCACGAATTAATATAGAACATTTGTTCCAATTCACCAATTATAGCACTACCAAAAATCTTGATACCCTCATACTTATTTTCTTGCACATCCACACATATTATGATATTGAACAATACTCTACTAGCTCTAAGACTTGGGTAAAGAAGTTGTTTTTCCAGTTTAAAGCTTGTAACGTGGGTTTACAAAAAAAAAAGGCAATAAGGCTCAAAGGGGTTCACTAAAGGAAAATTCAATTATATGGTAAGTTATTTGGCTAATGTAGCTAATTTATATAACAAAGATGACCTTAATCATGTTCGTGTATGCATGTGTCAATATGATTTTGAAAAGAATCAAGGCAAGTTCTAGAGAAACAAAACCATGGAAGAATATCACACATGAAAGAAATAATGAGACTGTTATGGATGTGTCGGTCTAAATACTCAGAATCTCACCAATTTTTTGTCTACAAAATTTAGTTACTATCGTTCTCAAAGAAAATAACTTAACTAATTAACTTTAAGTTGGAGGATTATTCATTCAATCATGCTACGAGTTCTTCAAAAGCCTAATTAATTCTTGCAAATAGCATACACAACCAAAAAATCATTTAACCTCAACCCCTTTTCTTGACAAATCATGCAAAAACTTTCAAAATTTTTGAAATTTAAACTCAATTTAAATCCCCTCTCCCACACTTAAAGCTGACATTGTCCCCAATGTAAGGTGAAATGCAAAGAAAATGACAAAGATAACTAAAATATGAATAAGAAAAATAAAAATAAAAAGATAAAGGAATGAACTCCCAGCGGGTTGTCTCTCAAGTAGCGCCTTTGTTTATTATCTTTGGCTCGACTCAATATTTTCTTATTTAGCCCGAGTCTATTATGGTTGGATTCGATCTTCCTTACGGTACACCAAGTCCATTGGAAATGACAGCGTGCCTCCACTTCCATGAAATATATATTTGCAGTAACTGAGGTGGGGCTTCAAATCTTGAATGGAAGTCTGCAAAACAAAAAGTTGATGCCTCTCATTACAGAGTGGTATTATAAAACAAGAACTGTTACCTGACTTTGGAAGAGCATTTAATGCTGCCACAGTACTTTGTAACTCGATGTTTAAGGTCAGCTCCTCTTTTTCTTTCCCAAGATGCTCATAATTGAGAGCTTTCCGTTCTTTTTTAGTATTAAATTCAAAAACAACATGTGCTAATTGATCAATCACATCAATAAAATGAACATGATTATTATTACACAGATATTTCATGGAATCATAGTTATTATGTCTAATGATCTTATTATCAAATTCCATGGTCAATGTGTCATTATTAAAATCCATTTTAGTTTTGGATGTCCTTAAGAATGGTCTTCCTAACAAGATATCGGTAGTGCGATTACTATTATCCATCTCAAGTACATAAAAATCAGCAAGAAAAAACCAACTCATTAACTTTCACGAGAACATCCACAATTACCCCCTTAGAATAGACATTGGATTTATCAGCTAGTTGAATTATCACACCAGTTTTATTTAAAGGTTCAAATTTCAAGGAAGTGTATATAGAATATGGCATGACATTAATAGATGCTCCTGAATCTAGCATGGCCTTTTCAAAATTAGTATCGCCTATTATGCAAGGGATAGTGAACATACCTAGATCCGTGCACTTGGTTGGAAGTTTCTCTTGAATCATTATAGATACATGTTCTCTCCAACTTTTACCCTTTCAATTCCCTTCAATTTCTGTTTCCTCTTACTTGTACACAATTGTTTCAAGAATTTAGCATAATGAGGCACTTGTTTAATAATATCTAAAAGTGGAATATTGACCTCGCATTTGCTAAAAATTTCATGCAGCTCATCATGATCTTGTTCTATTTCCTAGATCCTACTAAAGTTTGAGGAAAATGGGGTATTGGTTTATAATCAGAGATTAAAAACTTACGCTCAGTCACCTTAGTATCATTGGTGGCAGTCTTGTTTGCAACCTCTTTTTCTTCATCTTCTTGCTCCAACGGCCTAGGGGCCACCTTCACTGGGGCTTCAACCTCTGTGCCATTCCTTAACATGATTACGCTTACATTTTCTTTTAGATTCACCACTTTTTGAGATGGCAATTTTCTCAAATTCTGTGACTCCAGCCGACCAATCGTGTTAGCCATTTGACCCATTTAATTCTCCAAACATTGAATGCTAGCCATGGTTTCTTATTCAAATTGCAAAGCGTTAGTGGCAAGGGATTTAACAATATCTTCTAAAGACATAGTTAAAATTTTGGTCCTGTTGTTCTCGAGGAGGGTATAACTGATTATATTGCTGAAAATTCTGTCGATTTTGATTCATAGGTTGATTCACTTATCGATTCCCATAGCTCAGATTTGGATGATTCCTCTATCCTTGGTTGCACGTGTTTGAATAGGGATCATAATTCCTCTGTGGTTATCCAGGAAAGCTACCAGCTGCATTTACGTGTTCAACGAATTCTTCTTGAAGTGTTGGGCACATATCTGTTGGATGGCCTATCAATGAACAAATTCCACATGCCTTCACTATTTGCATAATACCTACAGCCATTTGACAAACAAGAGTGGTTAGATCACCAGTTGTTCAATGGATGAAACATTTACTTTAATAACATGTTTCAATGGGGTGTTGAGTCTAGTGCCAAATTGTTAAGAGTTAGCAGGAATATTTGCAATCAAGTTCTTTGTAGCCTCTGGAGTTTTATCTACCAACGCTCCTCCACTTGTAGCATCAATCATATTCCTATCTGTGGGTAGAAGGCCTTCATAAAAGTATTGAATAAGGAGCTACTCACTGATTTGGCGATAGGGGCAACTTGCGCACAATTTCTTAAACCGCTCCCAGTATTCATGTAATGACTCTCTGTTGTCCTGCCTTATGCCATAGATTTTCTTTCGGATGTTAACTGCCCTTGAAGTTGGGAAATCCCCACCTGTAAGACCATGAAAAGTGGGTAAAAGATGAATTAGCCCGGAGAAAGTAGTAGTACCATCTAAATTAGGAAAAGTAATGCATAGAGGTTGTTGATTCAAATTAGGGGCTGAAAGCTCCTTCAAAGTTCGATTGTCCTAAGCCATGACTTTCTCTTCCTTTGATTCAAAATCACCAGGGAGTAAAGTATTGAGATCAAAATTGTTCACTTTGAACTTCCACCGATTGCCACTCTTTAACCTGTGTAAAGTTCTTTCTAGTTCCAGATCGTACTGCAATTCACCTTGATTAGACGTTCGAATTGCGGGCATAAACAAATAGAGCAAATGAAAAACTAATTAAAAAGAAGGTAGAGTAAGAAAAACAAATAAGATTCTATGCTAAAATTTCTAAAAATAATAAATTGCCTAAAAACCTAGAAAATTATGATTTTTAAAAAATATATAAAATAAATAACTAAAGAAGTACAAAAATAAAATAGCACCGCTCCCCGACAAAGGCGCCAAAATTTGGTGTGTACTGTCGCAAACACCCAAAAGTAATACCTTTATCTCTAAAACTAATGTAATAATGGAAGCAATGGTCGATCCCACGAAGAGTGTGTAATTCAACATTTTATGCTTCGTACAATGATTGGGAGGTTTTGTATGCAAACAATTGTAAATAACGCAATCAATAACAATGAAAATTAAATTTGCGAAAACAATCAAAAGACTAATATTGGTCTAAGTCCACATCCACCATCGAAAATCCACAATTGATCACAGATGCAATGATAATTCAATTCATATTTCAAATATTCATTGTTGGAATTGATTTCTATTTCTCCTTAATTTTAGTTAATTAGAAACCAGCATTCTAATTATTAAATAACCTTAGATCAGCGCTGAAAATTCAATTTAATAACAGCTTCAAACAAGAAAGAAATCGATGAACTAGATAACACAAACACTAGCAGTTGCATTCAATCTATTTAAACATTTTTCTTAATATTCAATAACCTCTATCGCAGAAAATCATTAAATCCCAGTGCTTCACAAGTTAAAGAAATCAAACAATTACAGATTTAATATTTAATTTAGTGCTAGATTGTAACGAATAATAAACTAGTAGGTCTCCTAACAATTAAACATAACAATCATGAAAATTAGTGTAGAAGAATATTCAACACAAAGAATAAGAATTAAACAATAAAAAAAACTATTTAGATATGACATATGTGGTTCCAAGACTTCAATTTTTTTCGACCAAGTGTAAAAGTTTAGTTACAATTCATGAATTTAAGAGAGAAATAATGAAGAATGGAGTTTGGAGGCGTTCTGTACGTTCTCCCTCCATTCTAAGGTTTTAAAATATATATTTATAGTTGTTTTCATAGGTAGTTGACTTACATTCGAAAACTGGAGATTCGTATGTGAAAAATGCTTGTGCGCTCGTGCCGTTCATTGGTATTAGGTTTGGTAAGTATAATTCATACCCGTGCGCACGCACGCGCAGATTTGTCTCTAAACATCATTCGGTATTTTGGTCATAACTTTCTCCACATGGGGATATTGAGCTGATTCAAAATACGTTGGAACGCTAACTCAAATGGCTACAATTTTACTTCAGATAACATCTTCCAATTCAATCGTTTGCCATGTCAAAAATGGCTCTCAAACTGAGACTGAAAATTCGATGCATAACTTTTCGATTGGAAATTGATGCACGGTCCTACTTTGAGGATACTTCATCCCTTGGACTTCTTTCTTTATTCAATTGACTTCCAACACTCTCAAATCTTCATCATTTAGTTCGATACAACTATTGTGTATTTTCACGTTAGTCCTTGAACTTTCATTTCCTTTCACTTCAGTCTTTTCTCACCTATTTCTTTCAAATTATGCCATCTCCATTGAATTGCCACCTAAATCAAAATATGTATGTAATGAGTACATTTTGACATTGATTAATCATACGAGCACATAAAATAAGGAGGAAAAAATATGCATTTTACATTCCTATCACAGTTGTTCCTTATCATGATCTTGCTGTTACACACAGAATTCCGTCAGTAGTTCACGACAAGGAGAATAATAATGAAAATACAAATGAGGATTTGACTACTTTATCCCATCAGAGACATGAGTGTAAGGGCTGTAAAGAGTGGACCGTCATCTAATTCTCGTGAGTGGTTTCTGATAATGAGAATTTGTATGTCGAGTAACTCTTTGAAAGAAAGAAAGATTTGCAGGAAGCCGCTCACCAAATTGCACTGAAACACAATTTTGAGTTCAAAGTGAAGAAATCAAACATGTCTTTGTTGATGTTTGTCTGCATCGACGACAATTTCTGTTGACATTTACGAGTGACTAAAATGGACACGAATGAGTTATTAGTAGTTCGCAAGTATGCATGGAAGCATACTTGCGAAGTGGGAATTCTTATCAAAAGCAAGCCCAAGCATTGTTTATTGGTCGACAAATAATGCACAGTATTAGGACTCATAGAGGATTGACGGATCTTCGAACATCATTAATGACGTCCGTCGAGAATGCAGAGTGTTTATGAGCTACCAGAATGATTGGAAGGACAAAAATGCCTGTTGGAGGATTTAATGGGCTCGGTCGAGGAGAGCTATGCTAAATTGGTCAGGTATTGCCATAATGTGGGTACAACTAATCTTGCCTCTACATTTTTTTATTGAGATGGAGGATAGAAATCGGGGATTTTGAAATACGATGCGATACCTAATTTGAGTCGATAGTACAACTCTGAAATTTAGATACGGAGGTAAGTTAATTATTTCTGCGTGTTAAGATGCTAGCGTCCAAATTTACCCTCTTGCATTTGACATAGCGATAGTGAGAATGATTTGTCAATACGTTGGTTTTTCACAAAGTTGAGAGAAGTAATCGTGGAAGTCGATGACCTTACCTTTGTAACTGATCGTGGACTATCCATAATAAATGGTATCACTGAAGTTTTTTCAGGCACATCATGGATATTGCATGTACATACAAGGAAACTTGAAGAGTGCAATAAATTCATGGTGGATATAGAAAGTAAATCATTCTCGGCATAAGAGTATCTAATAAAAATGGGAATTGAACATTGGACATGATCACATTTTTCAGCACTTCGATACAACATGATGATGTCAAACAATGTCGAGCCTCTTAATGAATTATTCAAGAAGGATCGAGAGTTACCAATCCTTGCAATGATTGAAAATATTCATAACAAGTTGCAGCAGTAGTTTTACGATCGACGAGCAGAATCACATAGTTGCATGAGCATTGTAGCCCCGGCTCAAGAAGATAAACTTTTCAAGGCTACAAAGGTTGCGAGAAAGTTGAATGTGGAACCACTGTATGAGTTGCGCTTCTCCGTGAAATGCGTACGTAATATGACATACATGGTAGACTTGAATGATAACACCTGCACTTGTAGTCAATTTCAATATGAGAGTTTTTCATGTGAGCATGCAATTGCGGTGGTTATGTATAGAAGCTTTGCAACGAGAACTTTATGCTCTCTTTATTGCATGGTTGATTATTGGAGAGCAGCATACTCTGAGACTATATTTCCTCTATCGAATGAAGTCGAGTGAGAAGTTTTCGACCATATCCTCCCACTTAATAGTTTGTTGCCATCTGAAATTGAACCTCGTGGTCTGAACGTCCACGTATGTCTAGAAGACCATCTACTACAGAGTTTTCTCGACCGCATAGGTACAGCGCAATAGTGCATACTCATCAATTTTGTACAAATCAAATTTTCCTAAATGACAATTGGATGTATGTGTAATGATTTCGCTGATAATTGAACAATATTTACAATTATTTCACAAATAAATAAACAATTAAATATTCAATATTTGCAATTTGTTTATATTATTTACAGTTATTTTACAAATAAATAAACAATTAAATATACAACATTCATGGATTACAATTAAATTCACAAAAATCACACGCTAACTTATTCTTCCAATTTTGTGTACATGATTTTTTGATTCAATCAACCTTTTGTGCTATACTAAAAAGTTCGATATATTTTATTGCATATATGCCACAATCACCACCAACAAATAAATAATAATGTGTTCGTTAACGAAAAACAAAGTTTTTAAATTAAAAAATTATAAGCACTTATGATTTCTACTATCACATTGTCGTTGTGTCTCACACTTTGGCTATTTTGTCTTGCACAATCACCCCTGCTCATCTAGCCATCAAAGGAACGATCATGGCCATCAGCTCCAGGTGACACTAGAGCTGACCTTGTGTTAGATAAGAATGATCAGAGTCGTACACATATATAGTGGAATCAGTAAAGACGATCTCCACGGCAAAACAGTGATAGTTCGCAATGACTTGAATGTGCATATGCGTACAACCTTCCCATGACTTTTCCCCAACACTCAGCCACATCCCTATAACCCACTCGAGCATATATTCGGGCACCGTGTACTTGTTACCCATAAGTTAGAACGACTGATACTCAATGATAACATCACATAGGAAGTCGGTGCTCAATATAACTCAGCCAGGAATGTCGGATGATCTCAAGTATCTTCGAGCTCAATCGTGCAATAAGTCCATAACTAGGTCGATGTACTACATTAGGAAACGCAAATAAAAAAATAGAGAAAATTATTTCATTTAATAAACCAAAAAAAATATGTATACATAATAAATAATAATTGTAACATTACACTTACATCGTCGGCAAGCCAGCACTCAAATTCATGAAGTCAAGAAACCACTTATAGGCGTCGTGATCGTCGTTTCACATATCTTTGTGACTAGCTCTAAAAAAAGAAATAGAAAAACTGTGAAAAGAATTATAGACGAGTTAGCGTAGCGTACGTCACTAAAATTATAAAATACTTACCCAGGCATTATACTTTGCCACTCTATCTCGAATGCCTTCCACTTGGCATTGTTCACCTCCAGGAAAAGATTGGGGAACATCCCATCTACGAATGTCCTTCTCTTCACCTCAGCCATAAAGGGAGAAATAATGTGCTGTAATGAAATCTCAGCCTTTCCCCGACCACCACCTCATGCACATCAACAGCATGCTTTTTACCCTCTGTCACGACTTGCATCCTCTCCTCATCCACCACCCCCTCCACCTTGGGGCTCTCGATCTCCTCTATCATTGAGGCCACCTCCTCAATCTCTGGGCCACCCCTCCGTCCCGAGCACCGCCACCCTTCCAACCTTTCATCCTCCGCCACTTCTCCCGTCCCCATTGGGGCCATCCACTCTCACTCTATAAATAACAAAAATGATTCTAATGCATCATCATCTTTTCACAACTGTGCATGACTCTGATCTCCGTTACTCTTTCCATCACCCTTTCTGTTACCCCATCTATCACCCCTTCGTATGCCTATTGTATAGTCTCAGAGTGCTGCGACCTCATTCTGAAGTTCTGCTATATGGCCTTGTACCTCACCGCTCATTTCTCGTTGCAGCGTCTCTCATCTCTCGTCGTAACGCCCTTAACTCCTTCGCCATAAATTCAGTTAGGTAAACATATTGATCATGAAAATAATGACTTTGACCATGTGCAAGAGATCCATGGGGAAGGAATTTGGATGATGGAAAAGGAGATCTCATCGTCCTCGATCAACTGGACTGCTCTACTAATAAATAACAACATTTAAAAATTATTAATTTAGTTAAAATAGGATAACTCATACAAAACAGTAATCAATAAATTATATTCAATTCACATATCCAATATCGGTCCAGGATAGAATCAGACATCTGTTCATGCCGAGTATGCAGAACGGCTAATTCCTGCACAAAACCTCGACCCTACTCATTCGTCAATGGGGTCAACTCAATTAGGACTTCAAGCTGACATATTAACAGTTCAACTAGGTAGTGATCATATGATAAAATTTTGAAAAGACTTACAATATAAATAGTGAATATATAACACTCACCTGGCCACATGGACATCCATGTGCTCGAGATGCTAGCCAATGACACATCTGAGGCCAGCATCACCTAGTAAACTCCGTACCTAAGAGGGAGACAGTCTCATATGCTCAGATCTGCAACGATACAACTATTATATACAAATTCTGTATAAAACATATTGTAATGTTGATTATGTTAAACATTTACCTACACTGCCGAGGGGCAATCCATAAGTATTGTACTTACGCGTGGACCCCTTGGGTTTTGAGTGTGAACTGGTGAAGACGTGAACAGTATCCTCAAAACATCTTCGACCCTACAGATAGTTGTTGAAAGCATTGATGTCGTCAACAACTTCCAAAAGGAAAAGGTCGATTGTAGTCTTCTTATGATGAGACCTCAGCACACTTTCAAGGATATAATTCAATTCCAACTTCAATATGTCAAATATCTGGCCGCACTCCCTAATTGCGCTGAGTAACGCGGAAGAAGCACCGTCTCCTATCCCTGAAAATACATCTCGTGCAGCCTATTGCTTCTTTGAGTACTTTGAGGGCAGACTCAAACATGAAGAAAGTAGTGACCTTGCTCTCCGAGGTCGAAATGAAGGGTATCTCCATCGACTTGCTTATGGAAAATCTTATATAAAGTGTAATACTATATAAAGACATAATCTGGAGGAGAAAGGAATAAACAAATTGAAGAAAAGTAAGAACAATAAATTAAGAACAAATGTTTGGAAGCAAAATCTGTGATAAAAGGATTTTGGTGCAAGATTATTCCGATTCTTGACATCTTAATTCAAAATTCGGTGATGTATTCAATAATTTTTCTTTGTTCTTTTTGATCTAGTATGCATAGCTAAACTTTTTATTTGGACAGACAATATAATCCATTGAGACATAATTCATTGAGTTTCCTTAATTCAATTTCACGATTCTGGTTCTCTACTTTATATGTGTTGATTTTATCTATGGTTGTGAATGCTTTGTGTTGCTTGGCTAGTAATCTAATGATCATGTGAGTCTATAGTGAGTCGAGAGGTGAGTTACAAGTTTAGACCATTTAGTAAAATTCGGGAACTAGTATAAAAGTTTAGCAATACATTTTCCAGTATTCTTAGAGATTTAAAGCTTTTAACTAAAGTGTATCATGATTCAAATAGTGATATGGAATTGATTGAGTTAAATAGAATCAATTTGAACTTGATATAGGTAAATTGAATATGTTAAAAGAATTCGACCGAACATGATATTAAATTGAGAATATTGATTAGAGAATTAAAGGTGATCGATAAATAAAGTTGTGTGCCCTAATATCTCCTTCATACATAAAAACCTAATTCAATTATTGTGTGTGTTCAGATAACACCAAGTTAGCATAATTTCAATCAACAATAAACAAACTATAATTTGTTTTCAATATATAGAAGTAGAAACAATAAATTAAGAATAAATAATAGTATATACAGGAATGATTATCCGGACTCAACTGTCAACTATATTACTCGTTCAATATCGTATACTTGTGATAGGAAAATGCAATAATTTTTTAGTGCCGTTGCAGGGATTATTTATATTTAATCTTAATTTATTTTGTTTTCAATTTTATTTGATTTGTTTAAATTGCTTTTTATTATAGATAAAAAGTTGTTAGTTGTACTTTTCGTTTCCAAGGCGACAATCTTTAACCGTTTGATTCGAAAATTGAACGTATCTTCAAATGCAGACTCAAGGAACACAAACAAAAAGAGAAAGCTCATATGGCAGAAGATATTCAAAAACTGCCATTGTACAAGAAGTTGCTAATGTAGCGAAACCACAAAATCATTAGCGCGAACAAGTAAAATTAATGAAGGAGACTTGCCAATTTCAAAGTTTTCAACTCATACAGTAGCATCCGTGCGCTCTAGTATTGTTTATCCAAATTTCGGGTAGAGTAACTTTTAGATCAGGGTTGATTTGTTCAAATAACCACCAAAACCCTCTAGTTCTACAAGTTACCTCATGAAACCCGAACATCATATTTCAAGATTCCTAAGGATTTGCAAAAACTTCAATTTGCAAGGATCAATGAAGATGAAATCAAGCTGTAGTTATTTCCATATGCACCGAGAGATGCAGTTTTAGATTGGTTAGATTTTGAGTCGCATCGAAGTATCACTACTTGTGATGACTTGGCAAGGAAATATTTTAATAAATTCTTTCCACGTGCAAATGTAGCAAAAATTCGACTAGAAACCAAAATCTTCTAGCAACATGATGGGGAAAGCTACCATGTAGAATAGATGGTGTGATGTCGTAGGCACCCAAAAATAGTTCTTAAACATCTAAAACTAATGTAGTAATAGAAGAAGGGTCGATCCCATGAAGAGTGTGCAATTCAACAATTTATACTCCGTATAACAATTGGGAGAGTTTTGTTTATAAAGAGATTAATCTTATAGCAAATGACGATATAAATTAACGAGGTGTATTAAATCAATTAAACGAGTCTTGATCAAAGTCAACTTCTACCATTGAAGATCCATAATTATTCATCAATCTACAAAGAATAATCAATCCACATTTTCAATATTCACCGTTGGAATAAATTTTTTTCTCCTTAATTTTAGTTAGTCAGAAATCAGCGTTCTAATTAACCCTAATTATCAAATAATCTCAGACCAGCGCTAAAGATTAAATTTAATAATAGGTTTAAACAATAGAAAAATTGATGAATTAGATAATACAAATACCAGCAGTTGCATTAAATCCATTTAAACATTCTTCTTAAAATTCAATAACATCTATCACAGAAAATTATCAAATTTTAGTGCTTCACAAGTTAAATGATTCAAAGAATTATAGATTTAAGATTTAACTTAATTATAGATTGTAATATATGAAAAACTAATAGATCTCTTAGCAATCAAATATGGCAATCATAAAATTATGTATAGAAGAATATTCAGTACTGAAAATATAAATTAAATAATAAAAATAGGTGGATCTCACAGTTATAACATTTTCCAAGACTTTGGTATCCTTCAATCAAGTAGCAAGAGTTAGTTACACATGATAAATCTAAAAAAAAATAGAGAGAAAACAGGTTGGAGGCGTTCTGGTATGTTCTAGGATTTTAAAATATGTATTTATCTTTGTTTCCGTAAGTATTTGACTTAAATTAGGAAATCAGAATTTTCGTGTAAAAAATGAACCATGCGTCTGCATGGTTTAGAGGCTTGCGACAGCATAAAACAAATGAACCTAGCCCTCAAACTCTCGGTAATGGTCTATGCGGCCGCATGAAATTAAAGGTTTATGGCCGCATGGTTTTACGAAACTTCCTCCGGACAGCTTTCAGTATTTTGGTTATATCTTCTTTTCCCGATATCCGGTTGAGACGATTCAAGATGCATTAGAAAGATAACTTAAAGATATACAACTTTCATTTGATATCATCTTCCAATTCGATTGTTTTCCATATGAAAAATGGGTCTTAATATGAGGCTAAAAATCAGTGTATAACTTTTCGATTGAAAATTGATGTGTGATCATACTTTGACGATATTTTATCCCTTTGACATCTTCTTTCAACCAATTGACTCTCAAATATTTATCGTTTGGTTTGACACAACATTTATCTGTTTGCACACTAGTTCTTAAACTTTCATTTCCTTTCACTTTGGTCCATTTTCACCTATTTCTTCCAAATTACGTTATATCCATCAAATTACCACCAAAACCAAAATATGAGATTAATAAGTATATTTTGGAAAAAAATCAATAATCATATGAGCGTCTTAAATAAAGTGGAAAAATTATGCATTTTACATTCATATCAAATTTCCTCACACTTAGCTTTTGCTCGTTCTCGGACAAAACTCAAATTTAATTCCCCAAAAATACCAGGTCGTAATGCCATGAACATAGAACAATCAAACTTCCTCAAAACATATAACACATCATGAATAAACATTCGCACACAACTCATAATTAATTAGCTAGCATTCTTATATGAAGATGGAATAAATCAAACATGTAGACCTCATGAATATAAGCGCTCAACTCTCATGTGTTTAAAAGGTAAGTGTTTCACTCAAATTCATTCCAATGGAGATGACATACCATATGCTCGCATATCTTCTCATTCGCCATCACTTAGATCACATGATTTAAAAGAATCATAAGGACTTTTTAATGGTTGTAACGTGGCTTATGGTCAAGGTGGGAAATATTTGGGTATGTGACTCAAGAGTCATCGAAACTAGTGGAGTAAAGATGAATAGACTTAGCTCAAACATATACATAAAACATGTAAAACCAACCATTACACATAATAGCTTCTTCATTTTGCATCTATCCCAAACAAATCAAACTCTTACTTAAGATGTAGGAAGAGTTATGAATATAGATCTTTTTCAACATTAAAATCACTCTCCTCCACCACATATTTTCTTTTTCTTTCTTTTCTTTTCTTTCAATCATTCATTTCTTCATCTTTTTCTTTTGTTTTTCTGGCACAATGTAAATTACAAATGATACACCAATAATGGAACTCCATGAATTGATATAAAAAATGTGTTCCAATTCACCAATAATAACACTACCATAAATCTTGATACCCCCAAACTTATTTTCTTGTACACCCACACATGTCATGATATTGAAAATACTCCACTAGCTCTGAGACTTGGGTAAAGACATTGTTTTTCCAGTTTAAAATTTGCAATGTGAGTTCATACAAAGAAAAGACAGTAAGGCTCAAAAGTGGAAAATTTAATTACATGGTCGGCCATTTGGCTAATGAAACTCATTTATGTGATAAAGACGCTATTAATCGTGTTCATGCATGCATGTGTCAATGTGATCTTGAAGAGAATCAAGACAAGTTCTAGAGAAACAAAACCGTGGAAGAATATCATACATGAAAAAATAATGAGACTGTTATCGATATATCAGTCTAAAGAATAAAAAATATCACTAGCTTTTGTCCACAGAATTTAGTTACTACCATCCTCAAAGAAAATAACTCCACTAATCAACCATAAGTAGGAGGATTATTCATTCAATCATGTTATGAGTTCTTCAAAAGTCTAATTAATTCTAACAAATAGCATACACAACCCAAAACAATCATTTAACTCTCAATTCATTTTCTTGAAAAATCATGCAAAAATTTGTGAAATTAAACTCACTCAAAATTTAAATGCAATAAATCTAAATTAAACTCAACCAAAATTTAAATGCAATAAATCTAAATATCTAAATCTCATCTCGCACACTTCAAACTTACATTATCCCCAATGTAAAGTGCAATGCAAAGAAAAAGATAAAGATAACTAAAATATGAATGTAAAAAACAAAAATAAAAACATAAATGAATGACCACCCCTTGGGTTGCCTCCCAAGCAGCGCCTTTGTTTATTGTCTTTAGCGAATGGGTCATCGAGATCCAATTATGTCACATCCTCCACCTGAAGACCTTCATAGGATGGTTTGAGCCTATGACCATTCACCTTGAATATCTTTGAGGTTTCCAAACTTTGAACTTCGACTGCATCATGAGGAAATACATTAGTAATAATAAAATGTCCAATCCAAAGAGAACGAAATTTACCTAGAAATAGGCGAAGCCACGATTGGTGTATGAGGACTTTTTGACCAACTTCAAATTCCTTCCTAGAAATCATCTTGTCATGGAAAGCTTTCGTCTTCTCCTTGTAAATTCTAGCACTCTCATAGGCATCATTGTGAATTTCCCCTAATTCTTGAAGTTGCAACTTTCTGTATTTTCCACCCTCATCCATCTTCATGTTGAAACTCTTGACGGCCCAGTAAGCTCTGTGTTCTAACTTCATTAGAAGGTGACATGGTTTCCCGAACACTCTCATATATGATTTGTTGTGTTTAATTGCTAGAGGGCATGTTAATTCATTGATTGTAATAATCTACCGCTAAGTTAAACATCAAATTCTTAATTGTTTGTTCACTTTAACTTGTGAAACACTAGAATTTGATAATTTTCTGCGATAGAGGTTATTGAATCTTAAAAAGAATGTTTAAATAGATTGAATGCAACCACTGTCATTTGTGTTATCTAATCCATCGATTTCTCCATTGAATAAAGCTATTATTAAATTGAATATTGAACGCTGGTTTGTGGTTATTTAATAATTATGGTTAAGTAGAACGCTAGTTTCTAACTAACTAAAATTAAGGAGAAATATGAATCAATTCTAACGATGGATATTTAAAATATGAATTGAATTATCATTGCATCTATGATCAATTGTGAATTTTCGATGGTGGATGTGGATTTAGACCAATGTTAGTCTTTTGATGGTTTCTGTTAATTTAATTTTTATTGTTATTGATTACGTTATTTACAATTATTTGCATACAAAAACCCCTTAATCATTGTACAAAGTATAAAATATTGAATTACATACTCTTCGTGAGATCGACCATTACTTCTACTACTACATTAGTTTTAAAGGGTAAGGTATTTCTTTGGGTGTCTGTGACAGCACACACCAAGTTTTAGCGCCTTGGCGAGGAGTGGTGCTAATTTATTTTTATACTTCTTTAGTTATTTATTTTATATTTTTTTTAAAAAAAATCATAATTTTCTAGGCTGTTAGGCAATTTATTGTTTTTAGGATTTTAGCATAGAATTTTATTTATTTTTCATACTCTAACTTCTTTTTAATTTGTTTAATTTGTTTATGCCCGCAATTCGATCTTCTAATCAAAGTGAATTGCAGTACAATCAGAAACTAGAAAGAACTTTACACAAGTTAAAGAGTGGCAGTCGATGGAATTTCAAAATGAGCAATTTTGATCCCGAGACCTTATTCCCTGGTGATTTTGATTCAAAGGAAGAGGAAGTCATGGCTGAGGACGATCGAACTTTGAAGGAGCTTACAGCCCCTAAATTGAATCAACAACCTCTATCCATTACTTTTCCTAAGTTAGATGCTGCTACTACTTTCGAATTAAAATCTAAGCTAATTCATCTTTTACCCACTTTTCATGGTCTTACAGGTGAGGATCCACATAAGCATCTAAATGAATTCCATATGGTTTGCAAAAGTATGAAACCTATGGGAGTCACCGAAGGACAAATCAAACTGAGAGCCTTCCCATTCTCTTTGAAAGATTCGACAAATGATTGGCTCTATTATCTACCTTTCGGAAGCATTACATGGGATAGGATAAGAATATTATTTTTGGAGAAATACTTCTCAACTTCAAGGGTAGCTAACATCCGAAAGGAAATATGTGGCATAAGGCAGGACAATAGAGATTCACTACATGAGAACTGGGAGCAGTTCAAGAAATTGTGCGCAAGTTGCCCCCATCACCAAATCAATGAGCAGCTCCTTATTCAATACTTTTATGAAGGCCTTTTACCCATAGATAGGAGTATGTTGATGCTGTAAGTGGAGGACTGTTGGTATATAAAACTTCCAAAGGAGCGAAGAACTTAATTGCAAACATACCTACTAACTCTCGACAATTTGGCACTAGACTCAACACCCCATCTAAACATGTTAATGAGGTAAATGTTTCATCCATTGAACAACAACTGACGAATCTAACCACTCTTGTTCGTCAAATGGCTACAGGTATTATGCAAACGTAAAGGCATGTGAAATTTTTTCATTAGTAGGCCATCCAGCTGATACGTGCCCAACACTTCAAGAAGAATCCATTGAACACGTAAATACAGTCGGTAGCTTTCCTGGACAACCACAAAAGAATTATGATCCCTATTCAAACATGTACAACCAAGGATGGATGGATCATCCAAATCTTAGCTATGAAAATCGACAAGTAAATCAATCTATGAATCAAAATCGACAGAATTTCCAGTAATATAATCAGTCATACCCTTCTAGACAACAACAGGGCCAAACTTCTAACTCTGGTATGTCTTTAGAAGATATTGTTAAATCCCTTGCCACTAACACTTTGTAATTTCATCAGGAGACCAGGGCCAGCATTCAATGTTTGGAGAATTAAATAGGTAAAGTAGCTAATGCAGTCAGTCAGCTAGAGGCACAAAGTTTGAAGAAACTACCCTTTCAAACAATGGTGAGTCCAAAAGAAAATGTGAGTATAATCATCCTGAGAAGTGGTAAAGAGGTTGAAATTCCGATAAAGGCGACCCCTACACCGTTGGAGCAAGGAGAGGAAGAAAAAGAGGTTGCAAACAAGACTAGCACCAATGATACTGAGGTGATTGAGCATAAGTTTTTACCCTTATCTGATTATAAACCAATACCCCATTTTCCTCAAGCTTTAGTAGGATCTATGAAATATGAATGGGATCATGATGAACTGCATGAAATTTTCAGTAAATGCGAGGTCAATATTCCACTTTTAGATATTATTAAACAAGTGTCTCGTTATTAGGGATGTCCGTGGTTTGTCGGTTCGGTTCAAGATACCCGAACCGACCCAAAACTTTCGGGTATTTAATAAATGAACCCGTCGGGTCCAAATACAATTATGGAACCGTTCGGGTTCGGTTCGGCTCTGCCCGTTCTTGTTCCGTACTATAATCAAATTTTTTAATATTTACAAGAACACTACATAAATACAACTAATGACATTTCATTCGTAACTTTTACAAATTAACGTAGCCCAATTCAAAAACATATAAATAACTAGCGTTCAATAAGATTAATTCAAAGACATACAAATACCAAAAAACAGATATTAATATTATAGCAAAATTACATAAAGTATATTCATTTGCTTCAAATTAAAATGGGCTAATGGGTTTTTAAAATGATTTGGGCTTTAAAATTAAAATTATGAAATAATCTGATTTATTTAATTAATTCGCTAATTTGTATAAAAAAAGAAAATAATATAATTAATTCAATATAAAAAATAAAAAAATTATTTAGTTTCGGTTCTTATTCCGTTCTTCGGTTCTTGGTCTAGACCCGAGACCCGACCCAACCCTATCGGTTCTCGATTCGGTACCTGCTCGTATTTAATTTATGAAAAACCGCTCGGTTCGGTTAGGGTTAGGGTTCGGGTTCGGGTTCGGTTCGGTCCGGTTCGGTTCGGGACTTTTGGACACCCCTACTCGTTATGCTAAATTTTTGAAACAATTGTGCACAAGTAAGAGAAAACAGAAATTGAAGGGGTTTGAAATGGTTAAAGTTGAAAAACAGGTATCTGCAATTATTCAAGAGAAATTTCCAGCAAAGTGCACTGATCCAAATATATTCACTATCCCTTGCATGATAGGCGACACTAGTTTGAAAAGTCCATGCTAGATTCAGGAGCATTTATTAATGTCATATCATATTCTGTATACACTTCCTTGAAACTTGGACTTTTAAATAAAACTGGTGTGATAATTCAACTAGTTGATAAATCTAATGTCTATCCTAAGGGATAGTTGAGGATGTTCTCATGAAAGTTAATGAGTTGATTTTTCCTGCTGATTTTTATGTCCTCGACATGGGTAATAGTAATTATACTACCCCTATCTTATTAGAAAAATCGTTCTTAAGGATATCCAAAAATAAAATGAATTTTAATAAGGACACATTGCCATGGAATTTGATGATAAGATCATTAAACTTAATATCTATGACTCCAAGAAATATCCGTGCAATAATAATCATGTTCATTTTATTGATGTGATTGATCAATTAGCACATGATTTTTTGAATTTGATGCTAAAAAAGAATGGAAAGCCGTCAATTATGAGTATCTTGGGAAGGAAAATCAGAAGCTGATTTTGAACATTGAGTTACAAGAAACTATTGCAATATTAAACAATCTTCCAAAGTTGCAGCATTCAGGTAACAGTTCTTATTTTATTTTACCAGTTTCTAATGAGTGGCCTCTACTTTTTGTTTTGGAGACTTTCATTTTAGATTTAAAGCCCCCACATCAGTCACTACAAGTATGCATTCCATGGAGGTGAATGCACACTATCAGTTATCATTCTCAATGGACTTGGTGCACCGTAAAGAAGATCGAAACCAACCATGATAGACCCAGGCTAAACGAAGAAAGATTGAGTCTAGCCAAAGACAATAAACAAAGACGCTACTTGGTAGATAACCCAGGGGAGTTCGTTCCTTTATCTTTTTATTTTTATTTTTCGCATTCATATTTTAGTTATCTTTGTCTTTTTCTTTGTATTGCACCTTACATTGGGGACAATGTAAGTTTTAAGTATGTGAGAGAGGATTTAGATTTAGGTTGCATTTAGATCGAGTTTGAATTTCAAAAATTTTGAAAATTTTTTGTATGATTTTTCAAGAAGAGTAGTTGAGGTTAAATGATTTTTTTGGTTGTATATGCTATTTGCAAGAATTAATTAGGTTTTTGAGGAACTCATGACATGATTGAATGAATCATCTTACAATTTAGAGTTAATTGGTTGAGTTTTTTTTTTTTTAAGGATAGTAGTAACTAAATTTTGTAAACAAAAAGTTGGTGAGATTTTGAGGCTTTAGACTGAAATATCCATAACAGTCTCATTATTTCTTTAATGTGTGATATTCTTCCATTATTTTATTTCTCTATAACTTACCTTAATTCTCTTCAAGATCACATTGACATATGCACGCATGAATATGATTAAGGCCATTTTTGTTACATAAATTAGCTACATCAGCCAAATAGCCTACCCTGTAATCAAATTTTCCTTTGGTGAACCCATTTGAGCCTTATTGATTTTTCTTTGTGTAAACTCACGTTACAAGTTCTAAATAGGAAAAAATAACGTCTTTACCCAAGCTTTAGAGCTAGTGGAGTATTGTTCATCATCATGATATGTGTGGGTGTGCAAGAAAATGAATGTGGGGGTGTCAAAATTTTTGATCGAGCTATGATTGGTGGAAGGGACCATGCTTCAATTTCAATTCATAGGTTCCATTATGGTGTAATATTTGGAGTTTATATTTCAAAAAAAAAAAAAAAAAGAAAAAAAAAAGTGAACGATAGAAGAAAAATAAGGAAAAATAAAATAAGTGATGAAGGAGAGTGATTTTAATGTTACAAAATATCTATATTCATAACTCTTCCTGCATCTCAAGAAAGAGTTCAGTTTGTGTGGGATAGATGAGAATTTAAGAAGCATCTTGTGGAGTGGTTGGTTTTACATGTCTTATGTATATGTTTGAGTTGAATCTATTTATCTTTGCTCCACTAGTTCGATGGCTCTTGAGTCACATACCCAAATATTTTCCACATTGACCCTAAACTACGTTACAACCCTTGAAAATTCCATATGATTCTTGTAAAACATGCGATCTAAGTGGTGGTGAATGAGAAGATATGCAAGCATATGGTAGATCATCTCCATTGGAATGAATTTGAGCGAAACACTTACCTTTTAAACACATGAGAGTCGAGTGCTTATATCTATGAGGGTCTACATGTTTGGTTTATTCCATCTTCATATGAAAATGCTAGCTAATTGATTATGAGTTATGTGAGAATGTTTATATATGATGTGTTGTGTGTTTTAAAGAGTCTGATTGTTCTATGCTCATGACATTACGACTTGAGTATTTTTTAGGAATTAAATTTGAGTTTTATCCGAGGACGAGCAAAAGCTAAATGTGGGAGAATTTGATAGGAATGTAAAACGCATATTTTTTTTCCTCCTTATTTTATGCGCTCGTATATTTATTTTGTGGCAAAATGTACTCATTATGTTCATATTTTGATTTATGTGGCAATTCTATGGATATGACTTAATTTGGAAGAAATATGTGAAAAAGGACCAAAGTGAAAGGAAATGAAAGTTCAAGGACTAGCGTGCAAATACGTAAAAGTTGTGTCGAACCAAATGATGAAGATTTCCAATTTAGATTCAATTTGTTGAAAGAAGACGTCAAAGGGATGAAATATCGTCAAAATATGATCACACATCAATTTCGAATCAAAAATTTAAACACTGATTTTCAGCCTCATATTGAGACCCATTTTTTTGAAATCATAAACGATTGAATTGAAGATAATATTTGAAGCAAAGTTGTATCCTTTTGATTTATCTTTCCAACACATCTTGAATCGCTTTAATCGGATATCGGGAGAAAACGATATGGCCAAATTACTGAAATCTATCCGGTAAAAAATTGCTAACACTATGCGGTCGTATAGTGTTAATTTCTTGCGACTACATAGACCATTACCGAGAGTTTGAGGGTTGAACTTGACCGCATAGTGTTAATTTCTTGCGACTACATAGACCATTACCGAGAGTTTGAGGGTTGAATTTATTTGTTTTATGCGACAGCATGACTTTATTCTATGCGGTCGCATAGAAAACTTCCGACAAAAAAAATTCTGGTTTTCGAATTTAAGTCAACTACATATGGAAACAATTGTAAATACATATTTTAAAACCCTGGAACAAAATCAGAACGTACAGAATGCCTCCAAACTCCATTTTTCATTATTTCTCTCTTAAATTCATGAATTGTAATTAAACATTTACATTTGGTCTAAGGAAACGGAAGCCTCGGAACCACATATATTGTGAAATCTAAATAGTTTTTCTTATTATTTGATTTATATTTTTCGTATTGAATGTTCTTCTGTATTTATTTCTATGATTTGTTGCATTTAATTGTTAGAGGACCCGCTAGTTCATTGATTGTAACAATCTACCGCTAAGTTAAACATCAAATCCGTAATTGTTTGATCCCTTTAACTTGTGAAGTACTAGGATTTGATAATTTTCTGCGATAAAGGTTATTGAATTTTAAGAAAAATGTTTAAATATATTGAATGCAACCGTTGATATTTGTGTTATACAATTCATCAATTTCTCTATTGTGTAAAACTGTTATTAAATTGAATCTTGAGCATTGGTATGGGGTTATTTAATAATTAGGGTTAATTAGAACGTTAGTTTCTAACTAAATAAAATTAAGGAGAAATAGGAATTAATTCCAACGATGAATATTCAAAATATGAATTGAATTATCATTGCATCTATGATTAATCGTGGATTTTCGACGGTGGATGTGGACTTAGACCATGACTAGTCTTTTGATTGTTTCCGTTAATTTAATTTTCATTGTTATTGATTACGTTATTTACAATTGTTTGCATACAAAAACTCCTCCTAAATCATTGTACGAAGCATAAAATATTGAATTACATATTTTTCGTGAGATAGATCCTTACTTCCACTACTACACTAGTTTTAAAGATTAAGGTATTACTTTTGGGTGCCTGCGACAGCACACAACATCACGCTTCCCAAGTTTCTCAAGAAAAGGGAGCAATGGCTAAAATCTCCCAAAATATCCTTTTTTTTTTTCATGTGAACCGAAATTAATTTGATTCATTATCGAATTAAGTTTGGGGATATTATCCCCCTACAATCAACAAACAAATTTGAGAAGTTCACATAAGAGAGAATTGATCTCATCTTGCATATGTAAAATATAGCATGAAACACATAGATTTTCTTATACATATTGATTACTTAGTAGGCCTAAAGTGTTTTCTGTGTTTTGTAGGATATTTTTATCACACAATACCGTTAATAGCCGCAGGATCCACTGTAAGGATTTTTAATCAAACATGTGGGCTTATATGTGAAATATTGTGTATTAAATTAAAGGCTATCAATTTCGGTTAAGCCCATTTAAAGTGATCTAATAAGGTTTCGGTATTTTGGGTTTTGAAGCATCTAATTAAAGTATGGGCTCATATGTGTAGAGACCGGGCCTATTCCTAATTCCATGATGGGCCGGATTAGGTAAATAGGCAATCAGTATAAATATACGGTTATGGTCCCCGGATCACATGTTCTGTTCATTCTATTCTGACTCCCATCTTCAGAGAGAAACTAAGGAACAACGTGTTGATCTGGAAGACTGAAACCGCAGGACTTATTCATTGCGATAATCATGTCTGATCCAGGTACGCTTCCGCTTTTGGTTAATTAGTTCTTGATGATCCAACATGAACGATTTTATGACGGTAAACCTTATTGTTTTATTTCCTACAAGTGGTATCAGAGCCTCTTCATGTTGAATCATTGAGAATCGAAATTTTAATTTCGTTCTTGTAATAATTTCATTATTTTCGAATTTAACAATACCGGATTTAGTTTTGTTAGATTTGAAAATTATTTGGTTAAAATTTCGGATTTTCAGATTTAAAGGTTTTTAAAAAAAAAAAAAAAATTTTTTTTTTCTTGGGCGGCGTGCGCGCTCACGCTCGGCTATAAAGAAGAAGCGCCGAGTCATTGTTGAGTAAGAAAGAACAGCCGACAATACTGGATATCGCTCTTGCAGCTGACAAGAATACTGGTGCAAGATCATTGCGAGCGCTACGCAAGGTGCGACATTACGCCGCCGCCCCCGGATTCTAAAAAAAAAAAAAAAAATTTTTTTTTTAAGGATTAGGTTTTGGGTGAATTTGGAGGCGGGGGTATGGGCTGGAAATTTGAAGTCTTTGGGCTCTAGTTTGCAATTTACTTTAGGGTTCAGTACCTAAGGTTTAAAAATTAATCAATTTGGGCCATTAAAGTTTTAAAATTTACAATTAAGCCCTTGAAAGTTCATAATTAATTTAAATTGGCCCCTAAAGTTTTAAATAATTAATTTTTGGATCCCTAAAGTTTTGCATAATTAATTTTTGACTCCTAAAGCTTCCAATAATTAATTATTGACCCCCTAAAGTTCTGGATAATTAATTTTTGATCCCTTAAGTTCTGAATTATTAACCTAAAGGTCCCTAAAGTTTCAAAATTACTCAAATATGCAAAATTGGTGATTCCTTTTTTTCAAATTTTGGTACAAAGGACTCTTTTGAGAGATATAATATTCGAAAGTGAATTAATTGAAGCAACATGTTGCCAAAGCAACCTCTCTTGTGAAAATTAATCTACTTAGAATATTAAAAGGTGTTTGTGTGTGTGTTATTCATGCGAATACTTGATCGGCCCAAAGGAAGGTCAGTATTTGGCCGAATTGCACATACACCTGTGGTGATAAATATGTGGCGATTATTTGGTTTAACGTGTGATCAATGAATCGGTCCAAAAACAGGTTTATTGATTGACATGTTTCTTTATTGTCAATATTTGATCACTACAACAAGAGTACCACTTACAAGTCAATACTTATGTCCAAAGACTAAGTATTGATGTTGTGCTAGGTATCTTGTTATGGGCCCTACCACTATTTGAAATTATTATTTGCATATTAAGGATTGTGAGCTCTTCAACTTAATTGTTCTCTAAATTCAGTTTTAGGTTCTGCTGCTAATATCTCCACTAACATCAATTCTATTCCAATGCTTAATGGCACCAACTTTAAGGCATGGCGAGAGAACGTAATGATTGTTCTCTGAGTTATGGATCTGGATCTTGCTTTATGGGTCGATCAACCTACTGCACAAACTGATAAGAGTACCTCTGATGACAAGAGGGAGATGGAAAAGTGGGAACGATCTAACCGCATAAGCTCGATGGTCATGAAGTGTGCTATTACAGAAGCATTTCGGGGCACTATGTCCGATAAGGTGACTACGGCTAAGGGTTTCCTTGAGGATCTTGAGAAGAGGTTTACCAAGAATGAAAAGGCTGAAACTAGTACACTTTTGGCAAATCTTATCTCAATGAGGTACAAAGGGAAAGGAAACATACGGGAGTACATTATGGAAATGTCTCACATTGCTTCAAAACTGAAGGCACTCAAGATGGATATATCTGAAGGTTTATTAGTGCACTTGGTTTTGATATCCCTTCCGGCACAATTCAGTCAATTCAAGGTGAGCTATAATTGTCAAAAGGACCCATGGTCCCTTAATGAGCTCATCTCACACTGTGTCCAGGAAGAGGAGAGATTGAAGCATGACAAGACAGAAAGTGCTCATTTAGCCACCACTTCTAAGGACAAAAGGAAAGCTGAAAAGGAAGCTGTGCGTACAGCATCACAAAAGAAACAGCATAAGGAACCAACTGAGGGTGGTTGTTTCTTCTGTGGAGCTGCAGGTCATAGGAAGAAGAATTGTACCAACTATCACGCATGGCGTGTCAAGAAAGGTATTCTTCTTAATTTGGTTTGTTCTGAGGTTAATTTAACTTCGGTACCTAGATACACATGGTGGATAGATTCTGGTGCAACAACTCACATCAGTGTATCTATGCAGGGTTGCCTGAGTTGCCGAAAACCAAGTGATGGTGAAAGATACATCTATGTTGGCGACGGCAAGACGGTGGAAGTAGAAGCAATAGGAAAATTTAGATTATTGTTAAAGACTGGATTTTATTTGGATCTTGATGAGACATTTATTGTACCGTCTTTTCGACGGAATTTGATTTCTATTTCTGCTTTGGACAAATCTGGTTATTCTTGTTCATTCGGGAATGGAATATTTAGTTTGTTTCATGATTCAAAATTGGTTGGTTCCGGTTCTTTATCAGGTTACGATAATCTTTATTTAATTGATACAATTGCTTCTTTTAATGAATCCTTGCATGTAAGTACTAGAGGTGTAAAGCGAAAATTAACCTGTGAGAATTCAGCCTCGTTATGGCACAAAAGATTAGGTCACATCTCCAAGAGGAGAATTGAGAGACTTGTGTCTAACAAAATTCTCGATCCCCTTGACTTTACAGATTATGATATGTGTGTTAACTGTATAAAGGGAAAACAAACCAACAAAAGGAGATTTCAAGCCAACAGGACTTCGGCCGTCTTAGAACTTATACATACGGACATTTGTGGACCATTCCCTACGGCTTCTTGGAATGGTCAACAATACTTTATAACGTTTATAGACGACTTTTCTAGATATGGCTATATATATCTCATTCATGAAAAATCACAGTCACTGGACGTGTTCAAAAACTATAAAGCTGAAGTTGAAAATCAACTTGGCAAAAGGATTAAAAGCGTCAAATCTGACCGTGGTGGTGAATACTATGGCAGATATGACGGTTCAGGTGAGCAATGTCCAGGACCATTTGCTAAATTCTTAGAGGAATGCAGTATCGTCCCACAGTACACTATGCCGGGTTCGCCCCACTATGAATGGTGTTGCTGAAAGACGAAATAGAATGCTTAAGGATATGGTGAGGAGTATGATTACTCATTCTACCTTACCAGAATCACTCTGGGGTGAAGCATTAAAGACCGCAGCGTATATACTCAACAGAGTTCCAACTAAGGCTACTGATAAAACCCCTTATGAGCTTTGGACGGGTAAAATGCCTAGTTTGAAGCACTTACACATTTGGGGATGTCCAGCTGAGGCAAGGCCCTATAGGCCAAATGAAAAGAAACTGGACGCAAGGACTATCAGTTGTTATTTTATTGGATATTCTGAAAGGTCCAGGGGTTACAAGTTTTATGATCCCACAACTAAGGCAATTTTCGAGACAGGAAATGCACGGTTCTTTGAGGATGTTGAGTTTGCGGGGGGAGAAAGGGTTACAGACTTTGTCTTTGATGAGGAATATGTTGAAATCCCTCTAATTGCCATTGACAATGATCGGGATCAGGTTTCTATTCCTGACATTGTTCAAGAAGCAACTCCGGATCAAGACAATGTCATTATATCTCCCTCTGAAAGTCAACAACTTGTTCTAGAAGAACAAACTCTACAGCCTCAAGAACTAATGCCACTAAGAAGGTCCACTAGAGAGATGAGAAATGCGGTTCCAGATGATTACATCGTATTTCTCCAAGAACATGAAATTGACATTGGAGTGGTGGAAGATGATCCGATCAACTTCCGTCAAGCCATAGAAAGTTCTAACTCTCAAAAGTGGCTCGATGCCATGAATGAAGAGATAAAGTCCATGAAGGACAATGACGTATGGGACCTCGTTCCATTGCCTGAAGGTGCGAAACCCATTGGTTGCAAATGGATATTTAAGACCAAGAGGGATTCGAAAGGTAATGTGGAGAGGTATAAGGCTCGTCTTGTCGCAAAAGGCTTTACACAGAAAGAAGGCATCGATTATAAAGAGACTTTCTCTCCGGTTTCTTCGAAAGACTCTTTCAGGATTATAATGGCATTGGTAGCGCATTTCGATCTTGAGTTACATCAGATGGATGTTAAAACAGCGTTTCTCAATGGTGACATTGATGAAACAATCTATATGGTACAACCAGAAAACTTTGTGTCGGATGATGCAAAGCAAATGGTTTGTAAACTAAAGAAATCCATCTATGGACTCAAACAGGCCTCTCGTCAATGGTATTACAAGTTTCATCAAGTGATCATCTCGTATGGTTTTGAGATGAATTTGGTAGATGACTGTATATACCACAAGTTTAGTGGAAGTAAGTATATTTTTTGTTTTAGATAGTGGATGACATATTGCTTGCCAGCAACGATATAGATTTACTGCACGAAACCAAGAGATTTCTAGCAAGGAATTTTGAGATGAAAGATCTTGGTGACGCCTCTTTTGTATTAGGAATTCAGATACACCGGGATCGTTCTCGGGGTATTCTAGGATTATCACAAAAGAGCTATATCGAAAAGGTACTTAAAAGATATGGCATGCAAGATTGTAAACCAGGTGACACCCCCGTGGCTAAAGGAGACAAGTTCAGTTTAAGTCAATGCCCCAAAAATGATTTGGAAATTAAAGAAATGCAGAAGATTCCCTATTCTTCAGCTGTAGGGAGTCTGATGTATGCTCAGGTTTGTACGCGTCCGGATATAGTGTATATTGTTGGGATGTTAGGGAGATATTTAAGTAACCCGGGAATGGATCATTGGAAAGCAGCCAAACGGGTCATGCGGTATTTATAGAGAACAAAGGACTACATGCTCACATACAGGAGATTGGATCAGTTGGAGATCATCGGTTATTCTGATTCCGATTTCGCGGGATGCCAAGATAGTAGGAGATCCACTTCAGGCTATATCTTCATGCTTGCTGGAGGTGCTATATCCTGGAAGAGTGCTAAGCAGACACTCATAGCTACTTCCACCATGGCAGCGGAGTTTGTAGCATGTTATGAGGCATCAAATCATGGAATATGGCTGCGAAATTTTGTCACTGGGCTGCGCATTGTGGATAATATAGAAAGACCACTCAAGTTATTTTGTGACAATAAATCAGCAGTACTGTATTCCAATAACAACAGGAGCTCGACGAAGTCAAAGCATATAGAGATCAAGTTCCTGGCTGTTAAAGAAAGAGTTCAGAGTGGACAGGTGTCAATAGAGCATATCGGGACAAACTCCATGGTTGCGGATCCGCTTACTAAGGGATTGATACCCAAGGTCTTTCGTGAGCATACTGCTCATATGGGTGTAATATCTCTTGAAGATATCTAGTTTCAGTGGGAGTTTGTATTTCTGTACTTTTCATATTAGACACATATACTGTCATTTTGGATATGACTTATGGTTAAAGTTATTTTCAGTTATAAAATTTTTGGTTTATTATCTCTGAACTCATTTGAAAATGATCTCACTAATGTATTAAGGTGGACCAGTTGGAAATAGGCATGTTAAGATCACATCACATGAAATTTCCATGCTACACATCCATGCTTGATCCATGTCATTCAGTTATATCAATATACGTGACCATTGATGGGTTTAGTTACGATACAAGTAGCGAAAGCCGCTTTGATCCTATGTTGATATGATTGATGGACCGGATTGTTTGGGGATGCATTCGGTAATGATAGCAAAATTCTGAGTACTCATAAGGTTATATTTAATGCACAAATATAAGGTAACACATATAGCCCAAGTGGGAGATTGTAAGGATTTTTAATCAAACATGTGGGCTTATATGTGAAATATTGTGTATTAAATTAAAGGCTATCAATTTCGGTTAAGCCCATTTAAAGTGATCTAATAAGGTTTCGGTATTTTGGGTTTTGAAGCATCTAATTAAAGTATGGGCTCATATGTGTAGAGACCGGGCCTATTCCTAATTCCATGATGGGCCGGATTAGGTCAATAGGCAATCAGTATAAATATACGGTTATGGTCCCCGGATCACATGTTCTGTTCATTCTATTCTGACTCCCATCTTCAGAGAGAAACTAAGGAACAACGTGTTGATCTGGAAGACTGAAACCGCAGGACTTATTCATTGCGATAATCATGTCTGATCCAGGTACGCTTCCGCTTTTGGTTAATTAGTTCTTGATGATCCAACATGAACGATTTTATGACGGTAAACCTTATTGTTTTATTTCCTACATCCACCACCACATGCAGTAGATTATTGAAGAATCCGGTACAAACTCTCCTTTTACTTTTATTTTTTCACATTAGGAACTAATGTGTAATTTAACTTTGGGGTGTGATTTGTACTTATGTGATGGTGTGATATAATAGAATATATATTTTTGTGGGAAAAATTGCTAAAAAAATATATAGAACTTTGTGTGGACGGGTAGCCTTGTCGGCTTATAATGATGTTATTTGAAACTGTTTTTGATTTATAAATTGTGACTAGGGAATGCTTCTTTGACTAAATTGACATTTTTCCATGTCAGAATGAGCACAATAGTTATGAAAATCACATATTATTTGAGTTGGATCAATGGATAGATAAGTTGAATTAATTGTGAGCATAAGTTGTTAAAACCCAAATCAAAGTAGATAACACAACCACTAAACTGATGGAAAGAATAGTTTTGGATGGTTGATCTGGTGTGGTAGCCACTTAGATAGATGTTGATTCCGTGCATGTAAAATATTGTCTGGGGTGTTATCGACTAACAAGTGATAAAAGGCTCACTAGCCTAAGCACATGGAAAAAAATTATCTATATTGTTGTGTGAAACTAGTCTCCTCAAGTAATCTAGAATTATTCATCACCAAGTTTTAGGAGACGATCTAACGGGGAAGAAGGCTATTTGCAATATAGATTGAAAACTGGCTTAAAAATCAAAGAAAAGATTTTTAAAAAAGGAACAATAAAAGAAAAGAAAAGCACACTAAAGTTTGTTGAAGTAGTGGCAAAACAACTATAAGCACTATTTCTGTCCGACTAAGCCTTGGATAATTAATTGAGAGTTAGATTTGTAATGAAGTTAATAGCTTAGGTGGAGTTTGGAGGTTGTGACATTCAATTTTAATGAGAATCATCACATATACATCGGTGAAATCTCAACCAAACTTGAGCGAGAAAGCTAAGAGTGTTGTAAAACCAACCTTGAAATGAACATCTCATGTGAGTGATGAAAAAAAAGTTTGAGAGTATGCATCTCACGAGAAAATAGAGAAATAATGAACCATTGAGGGTCGGGATGAGACTAACTTGAAAAAGTGTGTGATTGAATTGATTATGCATACATATACATTGGTCGAGCATTAAACAAGTTAAATTGTGTTTTTGTAGCAGATCTTAGAAGCTTTTTGTAATCACTTAAGCAGTTTTAAAACTTGAGGCAAATACGAGTGTTTGGTACACAATCTTGCTCGGGATGAATAAGAGTTTAAGTTTGAAAGTATTTGATAAGTATATTTTACGCTCTTATTTATGCTTTTAATCTTAATAAATTATGATGAATTGAATGAATTTTTATCTAAATAAATATAATTTTGTGATTTTGTAGGTAAAGATCAAGGTTGAGTACAATTTGTACAAAAAATGGTAATTTTGTGCTTAACTAGAAATTGATCCAGGACTTAAACAACATCAAGGGTTGCGATAAATAAATTGGAAGAAGTATTGGAGCAATTGGATGATATTCATGAGTTTCGGGAGGAAAAATTGGCAATTGGAAAGTTAGGGGACTAAATAGCAAACTTTTGAAACTTGCATCGGATCAAGACGTCGTGAATTGGGAAGGACGATAACCGGTTATATAGAATTCAAAATGAAGAACAACCTTACAATTTAAAGAAGGAAGAAATTGAAATGAAATAAGACATTTGGGAACCAAAATGGAAGAATTCAAAGTTGGAGGAAGAAAAGTGCAATTTTAGAAATTGGGAAGGACGATAACCAATTATATAGAATTCAAAATGAAGAACCACCTTACAATTTAAAGAAGGAAGAAATTGAAATGAAATGAGACATTTGGAAACCAAAATGGAAGAATTCAAAGTTGGAGGACGAAAAGTGAAATTTTAGACATTTGGTCAATATCCATTCTAGAAGCAAAAAGAAGAACGAAATCAACAATAATTCGAGTCAAATAACCGCAAACTATACAAGATGAAACGCCAAAATAAGTGTAAAAACTTGCACTTATCACATACAAAGGCGGTTTTTATTCATCATGGAAAGATTAATTCAATGTTACACAATTATTTTTAGGCTTCATAAAAAATACTCGAATTATTAACATTAAAATTCACAGGATGAAAGCTGGATATTGACCAAATATTAAAAGTAGTGTTGACCCAAGGAGACTTCAAACTCAAATCTGTTACAAATAAAACTGTACATAGAAATAGTTGTATTTTACCGTGTGTACGAAATTAATATTTAAGGGGATAGTCGGTGCAAGACTTTCAAAGTATGGGAGACAAAAGGCATGTAGTATTAATACAAGGTGTAAGAAATGTTCTTGATATGTTGTTTCCAACCATTATCCAGCCCAGTACCCCCCCCCCCCCCCTCCCCTGGCGAACGGACGGTGAGGCTTGGTGGGTCACGTGACCCACCAACTTCCAAATTTTATTTTTTAAAAATGTTTTTGTCTCATTTTGCAAGACTAGTTACAGCTAAACTTGCGTTGCACACTATTTTGAAATGCTTTATAAACGCTGTAAAAATTATATTTGAAAATCAGTAAGTATAAAAAATAGTTTAAAAAATTCTTCATATGAAATGAACTTTTTATACAATTTAATTATTTATTTACGTGTATGATAATAATTAACATTAATTTTTATATATCCTGCTATAATTCAATCTATTAATTCTTCAAGTTCATGCACGTACACTTTATATATTTTGTGGACTATTCAATTACTCTAGAAATACTACAATTCAACTATTTTACGAGTAAATAAATTATTCAAGTTCATGAACACGTATTTATTTTCAAGATTATTCATTTTATCATAAATTATTCTAGAGTATATAAAATATTAAAGATCATATAATTTGGGAACTATTTAATTATTATATGAGTAGATAAATTATTCAAGTTCATGCACACTTATTTAATTTCAATATTATTCATTTAATTTATGATATAACGTCATTTGTCTAAATGTATATAAATTATTCTTTTTCTATATTCATTGATTCAAATTAATTAAATTTCATGTTGGTTCATGTACACCTCCTTTGTTTAAATGTATATAAATTATTATTTTTCTATATCTATTAATTCAAATTAATTAAATTTCATGTTGGTTCACTTACACCCCATTTGTTTAAATGTATATACATTATTCTTTTTCTATATTCATTGATTCAAATTAATTAAATTCCATGTTCATGAATCAATTTGATTGTTCTCGTACAATTCAATTATTTATTTACGTGCATGTTTAATAATTAATATTCAATTAAATATATATTGAAAAACGAAGAGTAGGGTGCTATTGAAATAATTAAATTGTATTAGGGCTAAAATCGTCCAGAAAATGATTCTCACTTCATGCGATATTTAATATATTATAGATGTCTCAATATTGCATTCTTAATATCATTTTAAAGTGCTCACAATCTAATTTTTCACGTTGTTAAAAGCGTGTAAAATGGACAATCGTAGCAAATGTTATAGCACATCAAAGTAAAATGTTTTAAACTAATATTTCAAGAATTTCGATAATATACTAATTTTAAAAATTCTCCGACGATCGTACGCTAGCAGAATCCACAATTCGCCTATGTCTTCTAGAAACTCGTTTCAAGAACTACATTGTAAATATATCAAATGGTCCAAATGAATATAAAAAATAGTTAGACGTGCGTCAAACGAGCGTCTCAAAAAGAAACGTTTAACTCGTCTTTTCTTTAAAAAATTTCAATTATTTTATTAATGTTTATTATTTTTGCGCAAAAATTCTCAAAATAATTTAAATCATTTTATTATGAAATTTTACATGGAATTAGACTGCAAGTTTTACTCCCCAACTTAGGTATACGCCGTTTTCGAAAGAATATAATGATCTTTCAATACGGTCTGTTATGAAAGTTGTATGACTTGGTGAGAATGGCTGAGGATCCGTTCTCTTTCCCAGTGGGGAGTACTGGTACTTCTTCTCTCTGTGAAGTCGACGACCCTAATGTCATTAGATGTCAGACTTAGAGTTAGGATGTATCTTTGTTTCAATATACTTTATGAATGATTGAGGATAACATCTTTGCATTATGTTATAATAGACGAACATAAAACTAAGCAAACAAAGGGATATAGATCTATTCCTTCCTTCTCTAGTACCGAAGCCTACGCTTGCTTACCTTAGACCAAGGGGCTAAGAAAGAGGTTTTAGTGAAAACTCCGCTCGCTTACACTTCTTGCTTCCCTCTCCGTTGCGGTGTGATGATATGCAAGAGGGCAGGAGGAGTTCTGATGGGAAAGAGTTGTATACATTGCATTGAGCCCCAATAGAGGAGATTTCGGTCTGGTCAAGTAGATGAAGAATGTGGAGGTGAGTGAGAAAAGTCCCCTCTCAACTGGGTTAGGCGAGGGTTGTCGAATGAGCTGGTAGAAGGTTCGAAAGGAAATTGATCGTCGTTGTCGATAGCTGATACGGTGATAATGATAGTTGAAGAAATCCAAATTCATAATCTTGCACATATTTTATCTAAGTGTTCATCTAATTCATTGTGTATTAGTGGCGACGTCGGATTATACATTAGTTTTTTTAATTGAAATGTCTAATAGAGGAAAAGTATACTTTAACAATTAATTTGAAATTTCTTTCTAACTCAAGTGACTATGATGAAATTAACTCGTTTTTTAAACTTCAGGAAAGAATGGAAAGGAATAGCATTAAGAAATATTACATTCTTAGAGAGAAAGGACTTTTTTGGGGTTGGGGTGGGTGGTTATAGTGTTGGCACTGTCCAATAAATACAAAGAGGGGGCATTTAGCATATAATTGAATTTGCTAAATGTATGTAGGGGAAGGGTGTCTGTGTGCAGAAGGGTCAGAGGGACAACCCGAAATAAATGCTACTTTACGTTTTGTCATTTGGCTTCGTAAGGCGTGCGTGTATCGTGATATCCCCCCCTACCTTTAATACTGTCCCTTTCATTTCATGTCTCACACAATACACCGTTTCATTCTCAATTCACATCCAATCATCCAACCCTACTATTCACATGATATCTTCCCTTTCCTACGACCTTCACCCAAACGGATGTATCCCTGTTAGTTTTGTTATATGTACATCAAGTTTGATAATTTGATTGACATCATTTGATGTGATAAGCATAATGAAGATTGATTTTAACAACACTCATTCAAGAATTTTGTTATATATACATAAATGATTACATAATGTACAAGTGGCATTATGTAATTGGTTGGTGAAAATTAAACAATTTTAATTAACCAATTATATAATGCCAATTGTACATTATGTAAATATTGATGTAATATTTAATGCACAAGTAGAATAATCCCTCATTCAAATCATTGAATAATTTTTCTAAGCATAGAAATGCGTCAAACTTGATATACAAAAACAATGTACAAGTAGATTAATTCGTATGTCTGCCTACACCAATGCGTTGTATTCACTGCAATGTTCTAGTTTATTTTGCCCACCGTTCATTTAAATAAAAATTAGATTTTCATTGAATTTTAATAAAAGTTGATGGAACGTGTAATTGAAAAGTTATGGATCTCATAAAATATATTTTTAAAATTAATTGTTGAATTTGATTTAGATTTTAATAAACCATTTCAGTTGAACTAAAAATGTCTTCATATAAAGAATAATGTTATTTAAAACCATTGATTCTAACATTAGTTTAGGTGGTATTATGTGATGGGTTAATTCATTTGTACATAATGGATTACCCCATCTCACATAACGCGCGGGATCCGCGTGTATTTAAAAATTTCGGCAATGTGGTCTCCATCTTCATTGTGAGTAGTAAGTAAAAGATTTGGTAAAAAAATTTAGTACATGTAGCATGATCTGTTATGTGATAGACTTAATAAAAAAAATTAAACTAAGCAACTCATTTAATTATAGATTGATGCTTTAACAATAGTGATGTTAGATACATTAATCTTATATAAAACTATATGATTAAAGACACGTGGTTTGACTCGATTAAAAAAAAAAAAATCTGAAACACATTGGATAAAAGTTGGATCACAACTATTTGGAGCTAGAGAGGACAAAATAGGGTAGAGACGAGGAGTGCAATAGGGATTGCCCAGGTGTTTCCACAATATTGGAGTCTGTGAGGGGTTCGGTTTTGTACGGGTAGAGAGGAAAATGGGAAAAGCAACTCTACAAAGTCGACATGATTGGAGATATTTTTATATTAGTAGGGTCATAATGTTGTAGGTGTCTCTTATAGGAATAATCAAGAAAGACACGGGACGCTAGTGGTTCATGTTTTTGTTTGGTGTAACGTTTTAACTATAGATAACATATATACACCTGAACGACATGAGTAAGACATATTTTGGGACTTGGTTTAAGATGATTTTGAGGGAAAATTCAAGATGGACCATGATTGAACGTGCAATTTATAAGTTATACTGCTCTCGATTGTGAAGTTGTGGCTCCAAAACTGAAATAAGTGAGTTGCACTTTGAAGGAGACAAGTTTGGTTTCAAAATTGTATTGGTGGCACCGTTCAAAAAGACTATTATGTTGAGGGGTGTGTGGCGAAGTATGGTGGAAAATGTAATGTTGTGGAAATAAACGGGATGAGAGATTGATATTTGTACCATTATAAATATGTATCACTACAAAAAATTACGAAATCATGACAATAAAATGTTGTCACATAATTAGAGATTTTGTTGCGAAAATAATTTTGCGACGACAATATGTTCGTTACTGACATTGTCGCGTTATATGAGTAACTGAATGTATTCATTTGACAACCTTTTAGCCATTAAACGCATTTAAAAAGTTGCAACATTATTTGTTTGATGCAAAATATACGAAACGGCAGCAAAATATTTGTCGACATATGCTGTCATTGCAATTCATGTATGTAGCAAAAAGGACGAAAAGTCAATTTATCGCAACGATTATTTCCTTAAAGTTTTTATAAGAATAATGTTTGTTGCAAATATTAACTTAATTGAATAATGTATACGTAGAGTTTGCCACATCATCATTTGTGCTATATGTATAGTTATTGTCTAATTTATTTTGTAATTATTTATTCACGTCTAAATTGGTACTCAAATTATTTTGTGACAATGGATATTAGTTCATGCAACATGTTGTGTTTGTAGTTGAACATATTCCGCAACGCAGAGAATTTGTTGCTTTAACAATGTATAGTTGCTGCCTAATTTATTTTACTTTGTTTACGTAATAAAATTTATGCTTCACTGTACATTTATTCAAATATAGATAATTCCAAAATATATAAAAATAAATCATATTATTTCAACCAAACAGATAAAAACCAAGGTATTATTCACATAATTGGTTGCCTCCAAAACCAAAACAAACACAAAATAAAGTATACTGCTAGTAGTTTCATGGTCGAACTACTTAGGATAGTTCACGAAACCTCACCCGAAGAAAATAGATCTAGAAAGACGGGAAAAATAACAAATAATTTACAAGGCAATCAAATAACATTCTTGACACCAAAATATGCTTTCATCTCACCCGCAATTTGTTCTTTGGTTAAATGAGGATTCTCATAATACTAGACCAGATATGACTCTTGTTCCATATCATGATCACCACCAGTATCAAAGCAATCCCCTTCAAGAACAACTAAATTTGCAAGTTATACGATTTAGCTTAAATTTAAGAAATGAAACAAACACAATTGAAGATTTGAAGGATCCTTTTCATTGCATTCAAAGCTTGATTAATACAATACAAAAACGTCCACTATTTAACAATGAAATAAAAGGAATATCCTCTTGCAATATAGTTACAACCGACTGGAGGAAAGAGATGAAAATGCTATACAAAAAGGAATCAAAAGCATGTGCCTACAACAGAATTGTCTCCCAGTAGATTGGATCGGTTTTTCCATCTTCATTCTAGAGGCTTCTGATCTCTTGCTTCTAGCTTGCTTCCATCCAGCTCATCTTCCACGTAGGCTGATGACATTGCTAGTAAATGGTGATATGCATTTTCTGATAGCCCCCCCCAAGATGGAGAGTAGATATCTTCTACTCCCATCTTGAGAAGATGAGAATAAAAACTTTACAAGCTCAATGCCTTAGTTAGAAGGTTTGCTATTTGCATACCACTGCTGACATGTCCCGTAATAATACTCCCATCTTGGATCTTGTCTCGAATAAGGTAGCAATCAAGCTCAATATGTTTTGTCCTCTCATGGAAAACATGGTTTGAAGCAATATGGATTGCAGTTTTGTTGTCGTAGAATATAGTTGCTGGTTGTGGATGATTGAATTGCAAGTCACTGAGGAGATACCTTAGCCATGTTAATTATGCTTGTGCGGATGATCTGGATACAACTCCTTACTTCTTAGATTTCCAAAGAAACAAAGAAGAACCTATAAAGACACAATATCCACTAACAGACCTTCTCGTGTCCTGGCAGGGCCCCCAATCTGAATCACAATAACTTGTCACTTGTAAAACTTATTGTGAAGGGTATAACAGGCATTGCCCTGGTGCTCGTTTAACATATCTTGAAACCTTATGAGCTGCATTAAGATGAGGCATCCTTAGACTATCCATGAACTGACTTAGCAACTGGACTGAGTATGCCAAATCAGGCCTGGTTATAGTCAAATACAACAATCTTCCAATCAGCCTTCTGTAAATTGATGGTTCAGGGATAAGCTCTCCTTGGTCTTTAGAAAGTTTCAAATTTTGATCAAGTGGGATACGAGTTGGTGCAGCCCCAATCTTACCTGCATCTGCCAAGATGTCTAGCGCGTACTTCCTTTGACATATGTGTATGCCTTTATCTGACCTTACTACTTCGATTCTAAAAAATATCATAAGGAAAATGATAAATGAAAATACCAGAAATTGACACAAATGTTTAAACAAAGCCTTATGGGCTTATAGGACGTCGTCTTGTTCAAGTACCAAAGTTACTCCTTTTCAACTTACTTATGGACAGGAGGCTGTTTTGCCTATGTAAATTAATGTGCAGTCAATCAGAGTATGTTTGCAACATAAGTTAAGTGGTGGTGAGTATGCCGAGTCATTAACCCAAAACCTATTGGAGTTGGACGAATTAAAGTTGGACGTCCTAGATAGATTACAAATTCAAAAACAAATGATGGCTAAATTTTATAACAAAAAAGTTATAGCCAAATCTTTTAGTTTGGGAGAATTGGTTTGAAAAATAATACTCCCTTTGGATATCAAAGATCCAAAGTATGGCAAGTGGTTGTCCAATTGGGAAGGGCCATATAAAGTGAACAGTGTATTGCCTAATGGAGCCTATCATTTGGAAGATTTAGACGGCACCAAGCACATGAGATTCATTAATGAAAAATATTTAAAAAAAGTATGTTCCTTCCTTATGGAAAAGTGAACAAATAAAGTCATAAATAAATAACAGCGCTGAACGATCATGATTAAATAAAATAAGAACGAAGTACGTTCAAATAAATTCTTTTATTATCAAATACTCTTTACAAATCATGAGATACAAAATACAAGATGCTCTATAAGCTGCAACTGGGAGCTGGTTGTCATCATTCTTCTATCAATCATAAATAAAAGGGGAAACCTGCCTTAACCGCCTTCCTAATTGCATTGCTGTAATGGCAGGAAAAAGGCTGAGAAGCACTCGCAAACAGTCTTCCTAATTGCATTGCTGCAATGGCGGGCAAGAAGGCTGAGAAGCACTCTCAACAAGCAAAGTAGCCTGAAAAGCATTCGCAAATTGCCTTCCATCATGAACTCCCTCTGGAGAACATAAATGGAGACGCTGAGAAGATCTTCATTGGCCAAAGAACATTTCCTATATCTCCCATACCAAAGGTGATATCAATGCAGATAACAAAATGGACAATAGATCAAATGATCTATTTCTGGAGATAGTTGATTAATTATTTGAAGAGCCAACCGATGGCAAGTAAGTTGATTTTTATGGAAGAGGAAGAGGAAGATGAAGATAACAAATGCGCAACACATGTGCATTTATAGCGCTGTGAAGGTGAAAAAGTGGAATATGAATGGCCCAAAATCTTGGAAATGAAGATTGGAATGCCAAAAGTTTTGCTCCGTTTAAAAATTCCATGGAGGGGAATGTACACGAGTTTAGCATAAGGTAATTAAATGCTAAGGGTGTTGACGATTGAAGAAGACGTCAATTAATATGCAAATAAATAAAATAGTCGTTCATTAATGACATTGGCTGCCGTTACATTTAAAATTAATAGCAGCTGCTAGTACGAAATTACAAAAGAAAGTAAAGGCATCAAATGTCTTAATTACAATTCGCACCAAGCCAGCATTTGTTCCCTAAGCCTTCCCCAATCCTCGCTCTGCTGAGAAGAAACGCTAGTTAATTCGGTTGCAACATCGTCATCAACCTCTAGCTTTGTGTAACGCTCAACCAAAGACTTTGTTCGTTCAATTCCTTGGGAAGCATTGCGCTCTTTGGTAGCCATTCTAGCCCTGCAGTCGTCCATCTTTGCTTGAAGTTCCTTAATCTCTGCAGCCAAGCTTATCCTCAAAGAATCTTCAATTAGAACTTCGGAGGAGTTTCGTTCAATTCAGCCTCGACTTTATCAATATCTTGAAGCAAAGACTCTCTTTCAAAATACTGAGTACTCCTAGCCTTCAGTTTGACATTTTTGTCTAGCAAAGAGATGATTTCAGAATGGATAACCTTTAACATCGTCTTAAAGTCAAAGGAAACATTGAGCGATGGAAGTTTAAGTGCTTGCGCCAGTTTCACATTTAAAAGCTCAAATTTATCTTTTTGTCTGGTAGTACTAGCCTTGCCAATATCCATATCCATGAAAGAAATATACTCAAATAATGATTGCTTGAGAATCTTCATATTTTCCTCCAAGAAAGCAGAAGATGAACAGAAGGATAACTGGTTGAAGAAGGGTAAGATGTCTTTAATTGTCCCCAAGAAGTGAACAAATCCCGGATAAAGCGCACGATGGCATCCACATCCTGTGAATAAAATGCAAGCATTTAGTATTTTCACTACAGTAAATGAAGTGAAAATAAAAATGAAGCAAAATGCTACCTCATCGGCAACTTTGGGAAGTTCAGGCACGCCACCGGTTGACTCTGCCACCTGTGGAGACTTCCCTTTATTTGGGCAAGTAGACTCTGCCACAACGGCCAGATCCATGGGAACCTCTACAGAATTTAAGAAGCAATGAATCGAAAACCAATAGCACAAGTAAGGGTAAAAACATCAAATATGTATTACATTCTGGTTCAACACTTGGGGGGTCAACGCCCTGGGAAGATGTCGGCTCTTCAAGGCTTTGATAAAGACTCTGGGACTAAGGGTTTATCTTTAAGCAGAGTTCCTTCATCAGATAATTTGGATGAAGCAGCTTTAGTAGGAGGCGATGGAGCAGGAGCTGTTAAGACTAGAGCCTTCGAAGGGGAAGCTGAACTCTTCTGGAAAATTCAGGTAAAGCATTAACACATGAAAGATGGTGTTTCATGAATAAACAAACTCAATTACCTTTCTCCTAAGGATGAATGGAGCATCATCATCATCATCATCATCATCATCATCATCATCATCATCATCATCATCACCCTGCAAAATTGGAGAAGCTGAAGCTGGTCGTTTGCTGCTGGGGACACCTTTGGCTGTAGTAGCCTGGATAGGTGGAGAAGCAGGTGGAAGAATAGGACGTTTAGAGCAAATAAGTGGTGATTGAGGAGAAGAAGTGGGATTCCTAATAGACACAGGGGTGTCTAGAATAGCAGAAGTAGAAGAAGTATCTGGTCTATCCAGTAGGTGGAAGGCACGGTTAGCATCAGTTGTGAACAACCCGCGTTTCACAGATAGCCAGAGTTGGTCAAAAAGGGGGTGCGTGACAGCAGTAGGATTGAAAGGAGCCAAAGAGAAATCTTTTGCCAAAAGATTATTGTGGACATCAATGGCTTGTGCCTCAGTTTTATTGATAGTATAGAAACACTCTGTTAAGTTTCAAGAATAACAAGGATGAACATACCACATTTGGCCAAAACCAAGTGCAAATAATTGGGGAGCATATATCTCAACCCCTGCCTTGGCATTTGTTCCTATGACAATGTCATGAAACAGTTCTCTTCCAACAAAAAATTGAACCCAAATGGGCAAGCAAGTGCTTACTTCAGCTATAGTAGAAGGACGTCGTACATAAATAGGGACTTGGTGAGGAGAAAAAGAGAAAAATGAAGGCGTTGAATTCAAATTATAAAAGAATGTAAAAACGTCCCTACTGGACATATTCAGAGGGCTCAATTGATGAATGAATATACCATAGCAACTGGCTGTTCGAGAAGGAGATGGTGGAGTACCAAGTTGTGGAAAATATGCTCTCAACCACAATTGAGCAAGCCAAAAGGCCCACTGTCAATGGGAGACGCACCATTCTTTAATTGGAATTGGAGAGAAGTCATGCCTCTATAAAAGACAGCTAAAAAGAATGAACACAAATTCAAAGACCTGCCACTCGCCAACTTATGCGATTGAGGCAGATAACTCATAGAGAGTTTCAGGCCGGGGATTCAAAGAATGTATTTACAAAGCCAGACCTGAAGAAAAGCCACTCGCTCAACATGAGAATGCTTAGCGTTTGAGGCAGTATAGAGGCCTTGCATGCTCGAGTAAGATTCATTAAGCTTCTTGTCAAACTTCGGGGCAACTCGGACAATCAAAATACCAGGGAAAATGGAATTGTCCAAAGGCAAAAGATTAACTAGGGTCCCAACATCTATTAGAGTAATAGACATTGGGCCAGAGGGAAAACAAAAGTGTTGTACTCAGAAGACCAAAAACTCATGGCGATTGGAAAAAGCACTGGGTCATAAATTGGGGGATAAAGGGTAATTTCTAATAAGTCCAAAATCTTAGCACGATCAAAAATAGTTTTGGTGGGACCGTGATTCACCATATGTGCATGTCATCTACGAAAATTAGGATCAGTTTTTGGCCAAATACGAATACCTTTCTAGCGGATTGACTTCAATGGCATGGAGTTCAGAAAATGAGGGTCTTCAGTGCAAGGGAATAGTTGACCCACCACCGCCCGTCCGATCGATTCAACATCATTGAATGACGGACCTAGATAGAACTCATGAAGGTCAGGGTTGGCTTGTGAAAGAAAGTTTGAATTTATATACGGCCTAGTAAGAATGTTTTGGAAGTCCTCAAAACTGAAGGAATCATCGGAAGGAGTTTGTGAAGTCGCCATTTGATAAAAAGTATAAACGTTGTGAAGGATTCTTGAGAAGTGTAGTGAGGAAGCAAGACAATGAACAGTAACCTTTATAGAAACGCACAATGTAAAGACGTGAAGGTAATGGCGCGACGAAGTGGCGTATCTTTTGGGTTTATAGGGGTGTGTAATGTTATACCTTTTCAGGCTATAAAAGGGTTATCGCCAAACGGAAATGATAATTGAAATTCTCTACCTTTTTGGAATTTTAAGTATTGCCGGAAAATACAAAGGAAGAGTATGGCAAAAAATTAATAATTGGTATTAATTCTGCCATATTGGGGGGTAATTGTTGACATACAAAAAGTGTAGCCCAAATTGAATAGTCCAAGGAATGAAGCTCAATTAGGAAATTCAGGATGAATGCTCAAATATGACCATTATGGAATGCAGTCGAGGCCCACGAACAAAGTACCATCATCGTCTAAGCTTTCAAGACCCCCAAGATTTGAACGAATAGAGTGCCTTATTGTCGCCCAAAGCGATGATCTCGTTCTCGCCCAAACCTTTGAGTCGCTCTGGATTTGAGCGAATATAAGATATTATGGTTATCCAGTACATTAGTTATTGAAGCGGTTATTAAGAAACCTTATCACACCCCATGATCCAAGAATCCCGGTTGTATGCAGTTAAACAACAAGAGTAATGACAACAGTTAGAGACGGCAGTTCCATGACAAGTCAGTCATCATGAAGAAAGTGGGTAGTTATAGAGTACCAAGCAGTTTCCAAACAGTTTTTCACAAAGAAACTATCGAAGGAGTATAAAAAGGAAAGGAAGGCATAGAAGAAAAGACCCCAAATCAAACACTCTCAATAGAGAATATGTAATTTCATTTTTAGTTAACTTTAAAATATTTTTTCTTATTGTTCGTGTCCTTGCGCCTCTTGGAGGCATTCTATTTCTTTCCAATTGTAATCTTATCAATAAAACACTCATTTTTGGGACTCTGTCTCAAGATGTTTGTTTCTTACACAATCATCTGAACCTTTCTTTTAATTGTTAGCGACAACCCACGCGAAACAATTTCATCTTTCGATTCTCTGGTGAATTTCAATATTTCTAATGTATATTCGAGCGAAATTTGAATTACACCCGTTTGTGTATTTCGAACAAAATTCTTTTATTATTATTTACATTTTCGTCCTGCTTCATATGTCCCTTCTTATCTTTAGAAGAGTCATGAATCACCTCTCTATCTCTATACATATTTCTTATCTTTAGAAGAGTCATGAATCACCTCTCTATCTCTATACATATTTCTCTCTCTTTCCCGAGTAATATATGTTGATCTGACCTAATGAGACCAAGTAGATAGTAGACCCTCAGATACGGGTAGAATTGGAGTGATTCTGTTTTAATTTCTGGTTAGGTAATGGCGAAGAAACTCACACCTATACGTACACATACATACATGCATATTACAACCGCATGCCCATTGTCCAGGCTTGAATCGTCAGCAGTACCTGATGTACATGCATAAGAGTGAGCCCACTGCCAAATGCATTTATTAATGACAGGCCATAATTACATACCTATGTCATTATTTTCTTCTTGAATCATAACTTTGAATTCAAGCATATATATCATATAAATATGGGAAAAAAGAAAAGGAAAAAATAGAGAGATTATTTCCCAAGATTTGACAGATTTTATGCTTGAATACTTAAAGTATGATGACAAAATGTATGACTAGAGCGAAAGAAGTTCTTAGGTTGAACTATCTCTCGATGAAGAAACTTCCCTTTTTTTTTTTGCATCTTTACGTGGAGTTGAGGATGAGCCCCCTCCTAAACATGTAATATGATTTATTTATTTTTTATAAATAAAAATGTTACATATAGTATTGCATCTTTACATGGAGTTGTCAGTTGAGGATGAGCCCCATCCTAAACATGTAAATTGATTGATTTATTTATTTTTTATAAATAAAAATGTTACATATAGTAGTCAAAAAAATATATTACACTATGATGAAAATTGAACTGATATATACATTTAAATGACATAAAAAAATGTAAATATTACCAAGAAATTGAAAAAGAAAAGAAAAGATTGTTATTTACTCTACATAAAATATGGAAAGATACTTTTGCTCTTAAATATAGAGATCTTTATTGGTATAGCTCTATTGTGGTAGAGATTTCTTTTAAATATTTTTTTAGAGAATATAAAATAAAAAAGGAAGAAAAGTTATAGATCCATATGCAAAATTATTTTATTGCAATAATGTGCGATTAAAAATAAGTTTTGAAAAAAAGTGAAGCGACTTTTTTTTGCCCCAAAATCCTCATACCCAAATTGAATGGCCATAGTAATATTACTTTTTGGTTGGGGTGAGACGTGAGAAAATGTAACCTCTTTTGAAGTGCTCGATAGTCAAATATCTCAAGAACTCAATGTTCAATTTGATTGAAAGAGCTGCTACACGTACACAGAATTTTATCGGGGATATTTTTCAATTTTTCATTAACAGTTGGCAAAAAATAAAAAAGAAAAACTGCCAATTAGGTGCTGCCAGTGCAACACCTATACACCGCTTGCCAAAAAATTCCATGTATAAGGAAAATAAATGTTTGATGTATCATGCAATAGAATGAAACCACGAATAAAAAAGCTCGTAAATCCATTGAAATTTTGTAGACAACAAAAAGTTTATTGAGAAAACAAACTTTGTCTTTTAACATGAAAACTCTACACTAAACAAAAACGACTTTTTGTCCTAACCAAAACCATTTAATTAATGTACATAATATAATTGAAATAAAACAGTAAAGCCTAGAAAAGAGAAAGAAATCAAAAGTGTCAACCACCTGTTTGCAGTGATTGAAGAGCATTAATTGATTTCAGAAGAGAGATCTGAATAATGTCATTGAGTCCTAACTGACTCTAGGCAAAAATTCGAAATTTGAACCTTTTCTATTCTTATTCTCCACCTGAAGTCAAGAATCAGAATTCATAAAAAACGTGTCTCATATTGCTTGACATTATTTTCTGCCATGAACTCTTTATGTGGTTGTTTGGGAAAACTTAAAAAAACTAAAGTTAAAATTAAATCAAAATTAATTTTAACCACACATTACATACTTTCCACAATTAGTACCCACTTTTGTAGGATCTCTCTCTCTCTCTCTCTCTCTCTCTCTCTATAGTGTTGAATATGTGACTCAAACTCCAATGTTAGTTCTTGTTTTGGTTGAGAAAGGAGTTAAAGAGGGATCAAAGTTTGGAAATTAAAAATTTGGAGTAGCAACTAGGCGCGGCGGCTAGAAACGGATTTGGGGACCGAAACTTAATGCCTAAGGACCACTGGTAGCGCCAGGCTGTCGCTCGCCGGCGCGACGCTGCAGCTCTTATTTGGAAAAGTTTTGTTTCCATTTTTCTAGTTCTTTTTTATCCTATTTTCATCTAACATATATTCTATTGGGTCCTATACATATAATCCACGAATTATATGACTTTCATATGACTTTGTATGAATTTTATAGAGTTAGAAAATATTGTAAACACAATATTTTTTGTATCTTTCTTCATATTAATAAATTATCCATACCTCAACCAATTGTTTTTGCATTCTTCTAGTATTGTGATTGCTACTTCAAATTGTGTTATATAATCTGGTTCTTAATTCCTAACAGGTGGTATTAGAGCTCAAAATTTTATTTGCTCGATGTTTTGTTCTTGTGATGTCAACCATAAAGTATGAGATTCCATTTTGGATTGCAACACTAGATTCTCGATGTGATGGTGAAGATGTGAGCAGCGCTCGCTCAGATGGATTTGGACGAACCTTTGTTAGGATTTCATAAGATGCCCTCAAATTGGTTAAATGAGAAGAAATAACATAAAGTTCAAAAGGCTCTATCACAGATTCATTTTCATTTTTCGAATCATATTCTTCAGGACGTTTTAAAGGAGAAACTGAAGCTGCATTATGGTTGAAGTTGTGGCAATTATGCATGATGAAGAGTATAACTAGTCAATTGCATTTGAAGCGTTGTTTATATTCTCATCGTATGAGAGAAGGTACATGCTTGAAAATCATCTTGCTGTCTTTAAAGAAATTGTCGCTAATTTAGAAATCTTGGAGGTTAAGTATGATTAAGAGGATTTGAGTTTGATTTTATTATGTTTGTTTCCCACTTCATTATGTCGTTTAGAGATGCGATATTATATAGTCATGAAATTATCACCGTTGAAGAAGTATATGATACTTTGTTTTCGAATGAGAAGATGAAGCATCTTGTTGGATTTAAGGCTCAAGGAAAAGCTTGCTGTTCATGGTGGTTATGAAAGGGGCAATTCGAAGTCCAACTTCAATAATAAAATTTTTAACTATTGCTAAAAAAAAGGGGTCACATAAAGAAGGATTGCTATATGTTGTTGAATAGAGAACAATTAGCTGCAAATCAGAAATGAAAGCAACCAGAAACTTTAGATGAAGCCGACATTGTAGAAAATTGCTACAGTGGTGAACTTTTTGTTATTTCTGACGGTGACTCCAAATTCGACAATGATTGAATTCTTGATACAACTTGCACTTTTCATATATGTCACAATCAAAATTTGTTTTCAACTCATAAAACAGTTCTAAAAGGTGTTGTGGTAATGGGTAACAATGCACCTTGTAAGATAGTCTGTATTGGAAGGGTCACAATTATGATATTTGATAGGATAGTTAGGGCACTTGATAGAATGAGGCATGTTCCAAATTTGAAGAGAAATTTTATCTCCTTGAGTACTCTTAATTCAAAAGGGTACAAGTACACTAGAGCGCAATGTGCAGCTCGCGGGCAAGCAACAGACTTATTTGAAAATTTTTTTTTTTTTCATTTTTTTGGCTCTTTTTTTATCCTTTTTTCCATCTAAAATATATTCTTTTTGGTCCTATATATACTCCACGAATTGTTTGGTTTTTATATGACTTTGTATGACTTTTAGATAGTTAGACAATATAGTAAACGCAATATTCTTTGTATCTTTTTCCATATTAATAAATTCTCAATTTCTCTGTCAATTGTAGTGTGCCATGTCATCCACTATTTAGCTTATGCTACTTATTGTAAGAGATCAATCAAGTGTGTGTGTGTGTAGGGGCGAAAGGGTGGGGGGGGGCACGTGACCCCCCCAACTTTTGATTTTTTTTTTTTTTTAATAAAATCATGTTTGGTATTGATTAAAATCTAAATTTTAATCTAAATCAAAGTCAACAATTAATTTTAATAATATATTTCATAGAATCCATAACTGTTTAATTTTTATCAAAATTTACTAAAAAATTGATTATAATCTCCACCAAACAGGAGCAAAATCACAATAAATTTGAATTTCGATAACATGCTAATGTTAAAAAAATTTTGACGATCGTACGCTAATCGAATCTACAAATTGCTTATGTCATCTCAAAAATTATTTCGAGAACTACATTATGGGCATATTGAATAATCCAAACAAATATTGAAAATAGTTAAAAATACGTTAAACGTGAGTCTTAAAGAAAGACGTCTAACTCGCATTTTGTTGAAAAAAATTCAATTATTTCATTAACATTTATTATTTTTGCGATACAAATTTCTCAATATAATTTTCATCATTTTATTAGGAAAGTTTATATGGAATATGACATCAAAAAATTTCGAAATTTTACATCCGAAAAAGTTATATCCCATGTAAATTTTCAAATGCAAAATTACATGAGGTATGATTTTTTTAGACGTAAATTTTTCATTGTAAAATTTCTCCAAACTTTTTTGTAAGTTCGATTGTGTCTCCCAACTTTAAACTTCTATGTCCGCCCCTGTGTGTGTGTGTGTGTGTGTGTGTGTGTGTAAGCTAAGTCGACTTAGAGTTAGCAATATTCTTCCTTTGTTTTTACTACTCACATAATATTACTAAAACTATGTTTGATACGTAGAAAAAAATTGATAATCATCAGTTCCTAACTTATTGATGTGGTTGGAGTTTTGTTAATAGTTCAACAGTATTTTCAATAATGATGCACGGTTTAATAATGGCATACTCTGTCTAATTAACGATTGTAAGTCAATTATTTTTTCTTCTGTTAAAAAGACCATCACCATCGTATTCTCAATTTCTCATTTTTAGTTAAAAAAAGGAGAGGGAAAACTTAAGGACCGAAATGTTCTGTTTTAAGGTTAGGTATCGATTTGCTAAGGAGATCGTAAGGTAGAATCAACATTGCAATTTTGGCTACAAATATAAGCCAGCAAAATTCATCTCTCTCAAAATATGTATACAAGTGTTCTATCAAATTATGATTCTATAATTGTCTCTTGATCATTGTGCATAAATATTAATTGAAAGGCTCATCCTCTAGCAAAAGCTTGACTTCGAGAGGCTTTCATAGATTTGTTCCCTCAAGACTTGGGGAATTGGAATTGGAGAATCGGACGATGGTATGACAATACAAATACTATTGAGAGTATCATTTTTCTCATCACTCCAAACTAAATCTTATATAGTCAAAAGATTTGTATAAGGAGACAGGATAAAAAAAATTATGTTCATTCCTATTAAATGTCAAATTCAATTCAGACAGCATTGAATTATCTCCCAGAAATTTTACTAATGTATCAAGTTGTCCTTCTACTAAATATGAACGAACTTCGTGAACTTTTAGGTAGGCTAAAATATGCTCAAAACAACCCTTCATTGAATAATCTTTCTAATACTTTACTGATTTAAGTGTCGAACTTTCATATTAATTATGAATGAAGACGTGTTACACTAAATTATGCTCATTTCCTCACACACTATGTTTGCCTTTCATTCTTGATTACCATTGATCATGCGAACCTACGTAGCAATTGTAGCTACGGAACTTACGACAAATTAGAACAACCCAAGAAAACCAAGAATCAACGTTTGAAAAAGCTCGACCCAATAAATTATTGAACCAAGAACCAAGACAATCGCTAATAATATCTTGACCCGTGATCACAAAATTTATGAACCTTACTTTGAATTTGTAGAACGCCACAAGAATGTAATTCTTGATAATTTCAAAATTTAAACAATGAAGAACGAGAAGAAAACAATTTAGCCTCACGATAATAATCTCAATAATTGTGCGTCAACAATGAAATAATAGGTCCTATTTATTTTGAACCCATGTAACCCTAGTCTAAACGGAAATAAAGTCTAAAAGATTACAAAAGATACCAAAAATAGAATTTTAACATAATAGAAGATTACGCGAAATTTGGAAAAATTCGCGTCCAGATCCGCAACCATTTTAAGTTATGCGGTCGCATAGCTTTAATTTTGAATCCTCTTTTTCCTTGTGCAGAATTTCATGCCATTTCCGAATTATACTCATGGACGAAAATCTGACACCCGAGCTGAAAGTTATGCATGTTTCATCCATGCTGTTCGTTTTTTCATAAATCTTGAATCCAACGTACCCAACTTGATTCCGCCTTCATGTCCAACATGTAAGATGTTATTTGGCTTGTTACACTCGAGCTCTTGGCCTCCGCATCTTGGAATAACTCATTTCATGGCCTCCTTGATCCTCCGTAACTCTTGATCTTGTCTTTGGTTTCTCTTCAAGTTGAGCCTGATCTTTGTAAGTTTGTTGCCTTTCTTGGATCACATCAATTGAAGGGGGTTTTTTTTTTTTTTGAGTAATTAATGTAAATAACATTTGACAGTGAAATTATAGAAGAATAATAAGATTAAAACAACAAATTCTGGAAAATTAGCACACAAGTGTAACATTAATGTTTGTAGCCCTGAAATCAAGAAACTAAATAACACCAACAATAGTGCAAGTCTTCACTTTGTCCTATGATTGATTCTTGGATTTTAATGCGAAGAGGATGGGTAATGCACCCGAAATTTTAGCTAAGAGGGATCGACCGGCATACGCAGGCCGTCGGCTGCTCCGGTAGGCTTGGATTGCTGAAAATGGCTCAATTGGCCAATGCTTGCTGAAACATTGACGGCAAGAAGGCTACTGGCATCATATGTATTTCCTCCATCAAATGACCTAATAACTTGCTGTTGACTACTTGGGAAGAACTGGTGGTGGAAAGGGTGGTCCCGCGATCCTACACCGCCGCCAATCAAGTTGATTCCCAAGTTCTGCTGGTGGTGGTGAGTGGCAGCAGCAGCCGCTGCGATGAGGCCGTGGCCAGTTACACCTAGGTTCTGATACTTGGATAGCTCGGATTTGGCACAACTGAGGTCCATCTGAAGCTGGCGGAGCTGGTGTTGGAGAAGAGAAATGACTCCAACGCAACCGTATACTGGATCCCGGAGGCGCATATCGGCTTCATAAGCTAGAGAATTCACTGCATCTTCCCTCTGGTGGGGTTGCAACTCGTTGAGGAGTTTGGTGACGTTGCTGGCACCGAATACTTTGTGCACGTTTGCGAATTTCTGCGGCTGATCCGGCGGGAAGTACGGGGCGAAAACGCACTCCGGTTGGCATTTCCGACGAAGGAACTTGCATGCTGCACATGGCGAGTTGGATGAGGACGCCATTAATAGCACTTCTAAGCTTCTAATTCTCTTTACTGGTCTTTGGAATTTGTATTAACCCTGAAATTCTAATAGAAAAGGACTAAAAAATGAAACGTAACATTCAGAAATACATAAATGAACAAAATTCAAGAAAATTGTGCCCTTCTAGGAATTGGGATCTGCATATCTGAATTCATAAATTATTGAAAAGGGAAGATCAATAACAAATTGGAAGGAAATAATGGCATATATTCCCATGCTTGTTAAAGTCTTTTACTTCTTAATTGCATAAATTTTTCAAGAAACAAATATGCTTCAACATTGAATGTAGAGAGACGGGTAGAAATAAATGAGATTTGAGGGCATCATTTAACAGAAATTAGTCCAACAAACAAAATCATTGACAGCTTTAAAGAAGCAAATTATAAAGTTGATTGAAATTTGAAAAATCATGTCTTTAATTACTTAAAGAACCTACTCTGTACAATGAAATCAAGTTGATTTAACAGGCCATCAAGTGACAGAAATTGACCAACTAAATCTGGAAAATGAAAAGTTTAAATAGCCTACCCTCTACATATATGCCCCTCGCAGGATCTGTCAATCAAATTTGAACTGTCAAACAAATAAACCCGTAAATATAACAGCTTTAAAAAGGAAACATTGTTCATCTATGGACTAGCAAGAAACATAAAATGGGGTTTCTTTGGAGGCAAGAGAGAGAGAGAGAGAGATTTAGGGTTCATGAAAAATGAAAAAGTATGATTTTGTAGAAAGTTTAAGGGATCGGATCTCTTGTAAGTCAAGGGTCGTTCGTTTCTTATTTTTACCATTGTTAAAGCAGATCTTACTTAATATTCAAAGTTCAAACATGTGAATGGGTGAAGAAATTTTTTTGAAAATGGAGAGATACTTCAGTTACCTGTAAAACTAAGACTTTTGAGTTACATACACATTAAAAAAATTAGAAAAAAAAAAATGAAAACTGTGGCGTACGTACGTGTGCGTGAACATACTAAAGAAATCAGAAAAATATACCAAAGTTTGTATAAAGAGTTGGCTGTAATCCTCTTCTTCTTTAAAATTTACCTGCCTCGATTTCTGGGTCTAATATATTTTTCCTTTTGGCTGGTGGGTTTTTGACAAAAGAGATGAAACCAAGTTTGGATCTCGAAAAAGGAAGACTTTTTGCCCTTAGTTTTTTGTGGCCCTTTTTTCTCCCCTAAGAGACAGAGAGAATTATCAGTGATATGCTGAAGTTTGCTTAATAGTATCTTCCTTTTGTCTCATTTATTTTATGGACAAATCACAGAAAGGGACCTTATTGAAGTGGCAATCTTTTAGCTTCCTTAGATAAAGATGGTGCAAAGAAGGCGCTGCGAAAGAACAGGAAGACTCTTATCTCATGAAGAAATATATGCATACATACACAAATATCTATATAAAGAGAGAGAAGTGATATATATATATATATATATATATATATATATATATATATATATATATATATAGAGAGAGAGAGAGAGAGAGAGAGAGAGAGAGAGAGAGGGGAAGTCCCCCAAGAGCAAAGGCTATTGAAATGTGCGGAGAGAGCAAAAAAACTGAGTGTGTATGAATTATGCGGAATAGTGTAATGTCTCTGTCTTACTATTCCACCGGAATATTGTTATGTCACTATGAATCTATGTTGGAAATATTGCAACAATGGAGAAACAAGGATGAAGATGGAATCACCAAAGAAACGAATTAAAAGGCAAGACTTGAACCTGTTTTAAGAACGTTATCTTCAAACGATATTTGCATCCTCTCCAAATTTTTTTAAAGGTTTCTGACAAATTGTTCCAAGGATTAATCAAACCTTTTAAGGTGAACACCAAAGCACAATTGTCCTTCCTATATGATCAAAATGAAAACTGAAGTTTGAATATGTAAAGGAAATTGTAATAATTTCTCAAAGATCGGATGGATTGAATTATGATTTCTTGTTTTTAGGGATGAATATTATTCTCCCTATATAGTTTTCAATCATCTCATCACAAAATGGTCCCAGCCCTCCATGAAAAGGTGGAACTTTTCAGCCGAAAACCTCAAAATTTCAAATCTGAAAACCAGCCTAAAGGCTATTTTCAATGCCCATGTGGCCGCATGGACTATTTCCATGTTGTTGCATTGTGCAACCACTTTTGGCTTGGGTGAATTTTAAGAGCCTCATGCGACAGTGAGCTTCATTTGCCCATGTGACCACATGGGCAAAATGCAATTGACCCTATTTTTGTTTTTATAATTCATTTCCAATTCATCCACTCACTTGGTCCATTTAAGGCCCAACTCCAAACTTGATTTTGAACAAGCATGTAACAATCTCTCACTCGTTCAATAGCAATGTCAATCACATATTCAAATATAACCACTTATGCGTAAAAATTAGATATCTTTTGATTTGAATATAACTATAGTGTAAATCTCACAAAAATATTATCGAAATTATAGGTAGAATGAAAGATTTGAATCAGTTATTCCTTATGACAATACCCGTAAGATCACATGTGTTATGTTTTTACAAGTTCCTCAAACTCGATTAGTGCTAATATTTCCTTGTAATAGTCCAAGAATAACTAATCGGAGGGGGTGAATTGATTTTTAAATATTTTTGAAGAATTAATTTAAATTCAAACAAGTAAAGACTAAATAGATTAATTCAAATAATAAGTACAAATATAAAAGCGATAAGTAAAAGGGAGAGAGGATGTAAACAATATAATTTTGGAGATCCAAAGCAATGATTTACGTATTTCGTTACCAAGCTCTCTGGTACAAGCAGGGTTTTTTCAATATGTTGATTGACTTATGGTGCAATCCAACTATTTACAATACTTCCTGTGACTTACAAACAAGGAGCACCGATCCTTATACAATGTTGAACTTTACGAGACCTTAACACGACCTATTATTAAGCTTTCACTGGACCTCAATATAACCCACACTGTTTAGCTTTACGGGACCTTAATATGATCCACATGGTGACTTACAAAAAAGAGCACCGATCTTTATATAATGACATTTACGAGATTTCAACACGACCCACACTTTATCGAAGTAATTTCACAATGGACTTCTTTGAAGTTTGCCTCCTAGACTTCTCGTCTTGATCTTTCTTTGATGTCGTCTCTCATGCTCTTGATCTTTTTTTTTTACGTTTGTTTTTTGAGCTCTCGTCTCGATTGATTTCACTTGGATGCTTAACTTCCACTTTGATCTTCATTTTGATTTCAATTTATAATGTGTTGATTGTGGCAATGCTTGATTAATTTTAACATTTAATTATCATCACTCAAAATCAATTGTTAGAAACAATATTAATCTTATTTGTTATGATCAAAACATTAATGATGAAATCAACCATATGTCAAAATTTTTCTCATTTTTGATTATGATAAACAAGATGATTTGTAGGGTAAGATTGAATAATTGATATCATATTGATAAAGGAATATACATTATAAATTTATTATATAATTCATATTCCTCTTATCTTTTACAAATCAATAATCATACATTCAAAGCATATAACTGATTTTTCCTCTTTCCCCTTTTTTCATATATCCAAACATATTATATTTTCAAATCAAAGCATGCATAATCATCTCACTCTTTCCCCTTTTGACATAAGCAAAAAAGTAGCACATATGCAAGCAAGAGTATGGCATATAAGATCAAAACTTTAAAATTAATCATAGGAAATAAAAATATTCCCCTTTACAAGCACAATTGCCAAATATATGCAAGTTATTAATATCAAAATATAATATGCCACATTAAATTTCACAGCATATTTCAAATAGTTCCAAAATACATAAATCTGGATTTAAGCTCAACTGGACGTCCCTTTAACATGTCCGAATGTCCGCATATGAAAGACCCAACTTTCCGTCGATCCAGATGGTTGCTTATCCATTTTTAACGAAATTTTGAATTTTATGATCACAAAGACGTAACAACAATTTTATAAACACTTAAACATATTAGCCATATATTTCAAATTCATCTAGAATTTTCAAACCTCTTCGAATATGTGAAAATCTATCAAGAGCTAGAGGTTTAGTAAAACTATCGGTCAATTGATTTCCCCTTATACTAGCAAATCAAAGTGCATGCCTTTTGATGCCAGAGACCTAATGTCTTAGTGCCACTAAGATTTCTAAGAAATCATTTTTTCGGTACTAAAGTGCTATTCTTTACGATTAGATTGAAATATTCACATAAGCACAAACTAAATATAATATCGGGTCAACTAGCGGTTAAGTAAAAAAAAAGATTCGATCATACCTCGATATTTAGTGACATCAATGGAAGTACCTTGATCACCTTATCCAAGTTTATGGATGTACTCATAGGAGTGTTCATTGGCTTCAAGTCATCCATTTCAAACATTTTGATCATGTCTAATATATACTTATTTTGATTGACGAATATATCGTTACTAATTTATTTAATTTGGAGATCAAGAAACAATTTGAGTTCTCCCATCATACTCATTTTAAATTCTATGCTCATGCATTTTGAAATTTCTACACAAAAGATAGATATTAGTTGCATCAAATATAATATCATCAACATAAATTTCAATAACAATCATACCATTCTTTTGAGTTTTGACAAAAAGAGTAGTATTTGTTTTTCCTATTGAAAAACCATTTGAAAGTAGAAATTTGCCCAATCTTTCTTACCAAGCTGTAGGAGCTTGTTTTAAACCAAAAAGAACCTTTCTAAGTTTAAAAACATAGTCCGGATACTTGTGGTCTTTAAAATCGGGTGGTTGCTCAACAAAAATATCTTCTCGAATAAAGTTATTTAGAAATGAACTTTTGACATCCATTTGATAAAGAGTAAATCCTTTATGGCAAGAAAATGTAAGAAGCATACAAATGGATTCAAATATAGCAACCGATACAAATGTTTCCTCAAAATCGATACATTGTTCTTGATTGTAACCTTGGACCACGAATCTATTCTAGTTACCCACAATTATTTCATTTTCATCTAGTTTATTTCTAAAAACTCATTATGTATCGATGACGGTTTGATCGATTGGTCTAGCGATTAAATTCTAAACATGATTTCTTTAAAATTGATTTAGTTCTTCTTACATAGATAGGATCCAAAACTCATCAAATTCGGCTTCCTTAATTTTATTTTGTTCAATTTACAAAATGAAAGCACAACTATTTAGATGATTTCTAGTTGAAGCTCTAGTAATAATATCCTTGGATGGATCAATAATAAGTTCTTTTAGGTGAGAGGGAACAAACCTCCATTCTTTTGGTAGAGTAGGATCATTAGATACTTCGGTAGGTTCTACTTCACTTTGTTGGACGTTTGCTTCTTTCATGTGTTCCTCTTTTAAATCATCCTTGCTTTGGTCTTGAATATCCATATGTTCGAAAGGAGTTTCCAATGCAATGTTTCCAATTCCAATAATTTTTCCTTTTGCATTATCTTCGAATGTGAATGACCCCAATCATTCTCTTTGAAATTTGATAGTAACATTTTATCCCCGATCATGTGTGTTGAGCACCCACTATCCAAGAACCATTTTCTCTTCATCTTCTTTGGTTCCTACAAAAATAATTCAGATTTTTGTTCTTTGAAATTCATACAACTTTGGGTCCTTGATTGTTAGTGTTTGTGGACTTTGGAATCCACTTGTATTTGCTTCCAAAGTGCAACCTCTTTTTAATTGAACAACTAAAATTCACATGTTTATTTTTCTTGCAAAAATTGCACGTGACATTTGAAATGGGGAAAATGGAGGCTTTAACAAAGAAATTTTTAGAGGCTTTTATTTTAAAAGTGGTTTGTATCCAATTCCTCCTTTATCGAAAACACATTTTTGTTCACCAAGCATTAAATCAAATTTTTTCTTGCCTCCAGTAAATTTGTGAGCAATTTGAGTCAAATCTAAAATCTTTTCTTTTAAAGATAAATTCTCATTGATTAAAGAATCGTAATTGACTTTTCCTTTTTCAAAATCATTTTAAATTTTCAAAAGTTTCTTTACCTCATTTTCCAATAAAGAATTTTTCCTTTTAAGGATCGAATGATTTAAAACAAGGTTTTCAAAACTTTCAAGCATTTCATCATAAGAAGTAGATAATTCATCATATGAACAATTTTCATTTGAATTTACCTCATCATCAATAGCCATGAAACACATGTTGGCAATTTCTTCTTAACATCCATCTTCTTCATGGTCATCATCATCACTCTCATCCCATGTTGATTGAAGTGCTTTTTTCTTTATAAATCTATTCTTCTCTTCACCATTTTCTTCTTTCTTTTGGAATCGACGATTGTTGTAGAAACATATCAATTTCTTAACAAGAAGAACTACATCATCAAGTTCTTCATCATTCATATTTTCGCTTGAAGTGCTTTCATCAACTACGAATTTTAAAGCAATTTGGCATCTTTCCTCTTCTTTGCTTTATGTTATTTTCTCATTTGTCTCGGTGCGATTTAGCTCATATGTCATCAATATTCTATAGAGCTCTTCCAACAGATATGTGTTGATATATTTGGTGTTTTCTATCAACATTCTCGATAAACTACATTCTTCCGAGAGTGACCTAAGCACTTTACTCACAAGTTTACCGTTAGTGAATTTTTGATCAAAACCTTTGAGACCATTAACAATATCGATAAAACAAGTGATCATGTCAATAATCGATTCAATCTATTTCATAAAGAAATTTTCAAAATCTTTAACTAAGAGATTTATCTTAGTTTCTTTCCCTTTACTAGTTCCAACATGAGTAGTTTTTAAAGTATGTCAAATATCATAAGCAGAATCGCATGTACTAATACAATTAAATTCATTTCTATCTAAAGCAAAATAATTATATTTTTTTGCTAGCATTTAAAGATATTTTTTGTTTGTCTACTTCATTATATTCTTCTCTAGGTTTAGAAATAATTTGATCCGGTTTGCCATCCTCTTTAATAACTTTTTAGGCACATAAGGACCAAATTCAATAATTTCTCAAATATTATAATCAATTGATTGAATAAATATCATCATTCTAACCTTACAATAGTTATAATGAGTACCATCGAAGAAAGGAGGACGATTTGTAGAATACCCGTCAAGATTTGGAAAAATGTGGTTAGCCATTGCTCAAAATTGTACAATCTTAATTTCAAAATGTGGACCTTGCTGTGATACAAATTGATAGTCTAAGAATAACTAACTAAGAGGGGGTGAATTGGTTTTTAGATTTTTTTGAAGAATTAATCAAAATTCAAGAAAGTAAAGACTAAATAGATTAATTCAAATAATAAGCACAAATATAAAATCGATTAGTAAACTGGAGAAATGATGCAAACAATATAATTGTGAAGGTTCGATGCAAATTCATGATCTACGTCCTCCGTTACCAAGCTCTCCGGTATGAGCACCGCCTTTTCACTATGTTAATTGACTTATGGTGCAATCCAACCATTTACAATGCTTCCGGTGACTTACAAATAAGGAGCACCGATCCTTATAATGTTGAGCTTTACGGGACCTCAACACGACTCACTATTGAGCTTTCACGGGATCTCAATATAACCCACACTAGTGAGTTTTATGATACCTCAATATGACCCACACAGTGACTTATAATAAGGAACACTGATCCTTATACAATATATATCTTTATGGAACTTCAATACGACCCACACTTTATCAAAGTAATTTTAAAATGGACTTCCTCTCTTGATAAATAATACAAAAAAGTTAAGTACTAAGAGAGGCTAACACTCAAATGAATAGAAATAAATAATATGTCAAGCGTTAGATGAAAAACGTTGATGAATATGATAATAAAAATTAGATTCAATCAAAGTATTTCAATAAAAAGATGAAAAAATAAATGCAATGTAGGTTCAAAAAATCTTCTCAAAATATATCTCTCTTTTAATGAATAGTGGTAATAATTAAGTACTGAGAGAGATATGAGAAACTTTGATGAATATGATGATTTTACAAGTTTGATTCAATCAATCAAAGTTTTCAATATAAAGAAGTATAAAAGTTTATGCAATGTAAATGAAAAGATCTTCTTAAAGAATGTCTATCTTTTAAAATTAATATAAATAAGTTAAGCACAAAGAGAAATGAAAAACTTTAATGAGAGAAATGATTCAAAAAGTTTGATTCAACCATCAAAGTTTTTGTTATGAAAAAATAAATGAAATGAATGTAAAAATATAAGCTCAAAAAAGATTTTTCACAAATATATTTCACAAGAAAGCTCTATTCTAGTTGTTATAATGAATACAAAGTGAACGGTATTTATAACAATCAAACGCCAAAATATCGGACCAATCGGACAACCTATCTGGACGTTCAGATCCTAAACCGAACAACCAAACTAGCCATTGTGTATCATAAATCAGAACGATTAAAAAAATGATAGGTGGGCGAACTGATCGTCCGCTTTGACTTTAATTTTTTTTAAATGTGTGTTTTTAAGGACATTTTCACTTTATCTGTTAAGGTAAGCAACATTGTAAAAAATTTTAAATATCAAATTGAAATACTTACCTTTTTAAAAATAATTTTTTTATGCAACCATTTTTTATGAAATAATCTTTTTGTCCATAAAATTATTTTTTGAGCTTATATGATTCATTGCTAAATATCAAAATGTTAGTACATTTATATTTGAACTAAGAAGTCTAGTTTTTTATCTTGCTTCGAAGTTTTCCTCTTAGACTTCTCGTCTTGATCTTTCTTTGAGGTCATCTCTCATACTCTTGATCTTGTTTTTTCATGACGTTTGTCTTTTAAGCTCTCATCTCGAATGATTTGAGTTGAATGATTAACTTCCACTTTGATCTTCATTTCGAGTCCGATTTATAATGTGTTGATTTTGGAAATGCTTGATTGATTTTAACATTGAACTATCATCAATCAAAATCAATTGTTAGAAACAATATTAATCTTGTTTGTTATGATCAAAACATTAAGGATGAAATCAATCATAGGTCAACACCTTGCACTTATCTTTTTTGTTGAACTCTCAAGAGAAACTCTAATTCTCTATTAAGGCGGCATCAAAGTTCATATATGTGAAGTTCTTTCAGAATCTTTGTTACTTTTGGAAATACGTGTACACCATACTGAACTTCATTAAGAGTTTTATAACTCATACCTCCAATCGTAACAACCAACGCTATTCATCAAAGATAGAATTTTAAATAAGTTAATAGTGCTTAAACTTATCTACTTATATTACCCTTTGAACCTAAATATACTTGTGTAGTATACTTTGGTAGTGTTGCTATCATTAGTGATTTTTTAATCAATCAGTTTCAACCATATCCTTCTCGATGTTGATTTTATTAACTCTCTTGTAAGAAGTTAATCAACGGATCAGTTAAGTTCTCACTAGACTCGACATATTGAAGAGAAATTATTCCATGATCGATTACCTTTCTGACATGCTTATGTCTTAGATTCATATGTCTAAACTTTTCATTATATACTTCACTATATGCTCGTTCTAAAGTGGCTTGACTATCACAAAAGATAGGTATAGGGGAAATATCCTTTACATCCAAAGGAATTTTATAAAAAAGATCATATAGCCATTCAACCTCTTTTCCAGTTTCGGCCAATGCTACAAATTCTGACTCAATTGTTGAGTGTGTAATGCATGTTTGTTTCTTAGATTTCCAATAAAATACACCTCCTCCAAGAGTAAACACCTAAGCTAAAGTAGACTTGTTTTCTCCCCCCTTGATATCTAATTAGCGTTGGTATATCCTTCTAGGATAGTTGGGAACTTTGTATATTGTAGTATAAGATTTTTGGTTTTCTTCGAGTAACCAAGAACCCTTCCTATCATAGTCAAATTCCGAACTTGGATTGCTAATAAACCTATTTAATTTACTCACAATAAATGCAATGTCTGGTCTTATACATTATACCGTGTACATAAAGCTTTCACTTGCACTTGCATATTCAATTTGGGTTATTTTTCTTCCATCGTTTGTTATTAACTAGATACTTGGAACCAATGGGATATTCACCTCTTTAACATTCAAATATGTGAACGTATTTATCACATTCTCAACATAATGTGATTGGCCTAATGAAGAACTCCCACTATTCTTCTTCACTTTAATACCAAGGATAGTGTCTACTTGTCTAAGATCCTTCATTTTGAACGTAGAAAATAGAAACCTTTTTATTTCTTTAATCCCTTCCATGTTATTACTAATGATTAACATATCATCCACATAAAGCACATAACTATAATAATACTATCACAGAGTTTAGAAACAAATATCTACTGAATTATGATTAAAATCATTTGACATAATTTTAGAGTCAAATTTCTCATTCCTCTTTTTAGGTGCTTGTTTTAATCCATACAAGGACTTGAATAATTTGCATGCCTTATGTTCATTATCTTCCGATTATTCCATATAGACCTTCTCCTCAAGATCGTCATTTAAAAATGCCGTCTTGACATCTATTTGATGAACGTGTAAATCATAAATTATGTTAATGCAAATAATATCCTTATTATGGTTATCCTAGCCATTGGTGCACATGTGTCAAAATAGTCTATTCCTTTCTTTTGTCAATACCCTTTAGGTACTAATATAACTTTATAAGTATTGAGTGTAACATTAGAATTATATTTCCTTCTAAACATCCATTTACAACTAATGAATTTTGATCCTTTTGGTAAATCAACAATTTTTCAAGTGTTGTTCGATATAATAGAATTCATTTCATCACTTATTACGTCTTTCCAAAATATACGATCTCTAGAAGACATTGCTTCTTTACAATTTTTAGGATCACTTTCAACTTGAAAAACAAAAGGAATTGCTTTTACAACATCCTTCATATCTCCCTCGACTAAGTAGAAAGAAATAAGTTGGGAGTCTATTTCTTCTAATCCTAAACCCTTTCCCTTTTTAACTCTCTTGCTTCAGGTTCACTTAGTAGTTCAACATCAGTCATAAATGTTTCTACTTGTGATTCTCTAGAAGCGGGAATGTTTACATGAGTTTTTTTCTGAGAATTCTTGTTGTCATTACATTTTCGAAGAACTCTACATCCCTTGATTCTAAGTTTAATAATATTTAAAGCATATCCCGCAAAGGAACATTTTATACCTTTAGGGCCTAATTTGGTTTTCTTTGGATCCATGTTTTTGCAATAAGCAAGACACCCTCACATGTTGAAATAATTTATATTTGGTTTCATTCATTTCTATATTTCTTATGGAGAAACCTTATTCTTTTTCAATGAAATCCTATTTACTATATCACGTGCACTAAATAAGACTTTACTCTAGAAATTAAATCGTAATTCAAAATTTAATAACGTGGCATTAATTATTTCTAAGAATGTTGTATTCTTTCTTTCTGCTAAATCATTTTGTTAAGGTGTACGTGGTGCATAACATTGGTGTATGATGCCATTTTGTTCACAAAATATGTTGAATTCAATTGAAATTTTTTTCCTCCCCTATCACTTTTTAGAATATTTATTTTTCTTCTTATTTGATTTTCAACTTCAACTTTATATACTTTAAAGGCTTTAAATGCTTCTTCTTTATGTTTTAATAAATATACATATGTGCACCTAGAACAATTATCAATGAATATAATAAAATATTTATTACTGCCTTTGTTAGCATGCCATTCAGTTCACATATATCTGAATGTACAAGTTCAAGTAGATTTGATGATCTTTCTACACTATGAAATGACTTTTTAATCATCTTAGATTTAATGCAACTTTTATATTTATCTAAGTTATATCAGCTTCACGTGACATTCATAGTGCTAATACCTATGTGTACTGATCTACCAAGTTATTAATTAAATGAATCAATCATATAATCAAAATAATTATTTTTATTAGAATCATCCTCAATAATACAAAGTTTGATCATTCCTTCACTTGAATAGCCTTTACCAACAAAATATTTTTTTCTGGGTTAATACAAGTTTTTCCAACTCAAATACAGATTTAATTTCTGATTTTCCCAAAAGAACCCCACTTGATAAGTTTCTATTCATTTATAGTACATGAATAACATTGGTCAAAATAATCTTCTTTTCCGATGTGAAGATGAATTCAACATTCTCTTTGAAAATCACTTTAGATCGACCTTCATTTTCCATTTGAATCTCTTATCTATCAACAATAGCATGATAAGTTTTGAAAAGTGACATCATAATAAACATGTATTGTTTCTCAGGTGTCATACCACCAACCTGGAACTTTGATTTGAATTGCATTGATTTCGTCACCACAGCAATAATCTCTTCAACGGAGTTCACATTTCACTCATTTTGTTGCTTTTTATGCCTACAATCTCTTGCATACTGTCCTAATCTTCCACAAACATAGCAAAGTCCCTTAGACTTATTTTTGAACTTCCCTTGATCCCTTTTAGGACCAAGAGTCCTCCCATTGTTCTTGTATTTGTTGGAGTGATCAACGTTGTCCATGGCTTTGGCTTTTGAAGAGCCATCATAAGAACTTTTGCTCTTATCTCGTGTTCTTGATTTTTTCTCTTTGCAAAGATGTTTTTGTATATGTTCCAAATAAAAGTCTTCGAGATTTTGAAGAATCTTCTTTCAATATCCTTTCCAAGTCCTCAGAAATTTAGCAAGATTGCTCTCACTTGGAAAGATTCAAGAAGTTCAATATTCACCACTTTCAATTTATTGACAATGATTTAGAGTTCATGTACTTGAGGCAACAAAGGAATGCTATCAAGCATTTTGAAATCAAAGTATTTAGAAATTAAAAATTTCTTAGTATTTTTCTCCTCGGCCTTATATTTGTTTTCAAGTGTATCCCAAATTTCCTTTGCCGAAGTGGTGTTGGTATAAAGATCATACAAGTAATCGAAAAGAGCATTAAGAATGTGATTGTGACAGGTCAACTCGTTCTCTTATCTTTTTCTTTCTCTCGGTTTGTACTTCTTTAGAATCTTTATTGAATGCTTTAGTGATTGGTTCTAAACCTGGATCAAGCACGTAGAAGATTTTTAATGCCGTTTTGAGGAATTTGAGTTTATCTTACGAGATAAAGTTGGTTCCATCGAACTTATCCAAACGCGTCAAATCTTGGTTCATCAATTTGATAGTTGCAAGCATAGATTCCTTTTTCTATCGTAATAGGGAATATCGTTTGAGATTGTTGGAAATATTACAACAATGGAGAAACAAGGATGAAGATGGAATCACCAAAGAAACGAATTAAATGGCAAGACTTGAACACATTTTAAGAAGGTTGTCATCAACAATATTTGCCTGCTCTCTAAATACTTTTAAGGGTTTTCGGCAAATAGTTGGAATGCTTAATCAAGCCTTCTAAGGGGAACACCAAAGTACAAGTGTTCTTCCTATATGAACAAAATGAAAACTGAAGTTTGAATATGTAAAGGAAATTGTAATAATATCTCAAAGATTGGATGGATTGAATTATGATTTCTTGTTTTTAGGGATGAATACTATTCTCCCTATACAGTTTTCAATCATCCCATCACAAAATGGTCCCTGCCCTCCATGAAAAGGTGGAACTTTTCAACCAAAAGCCTCCAGAATTCAAATCTGAAAACCAGCTTAAGGGCTATTTTGAATGCCAATGTAGCTGCATGGGCTATTTCCATGTGATTTCACGGTGCAACCACTTTTGGCTCAAGTGAATTTTAAGAGTTTTATACGAACACGGGCTCCATTTTCCCATCAGACTGCATGGGCAAAATGCGATTCCAAAAACTTGATTCTTTGAAAACCCGCAAGCGTAAGGGGTCGTGGTCAAGAAATATAATAATGAATAGAGTGTCGAACCCACGAGTACTATGTGTTCAATGAGTTCAAATTAATAATAATCTTAATCGAATAGCAAATAGATTTCGAGTTTTTTTTATATTAATCCCTAAATTATCAATTAAACTAATGAAAGTAAGTAAATGTGTTTTTCAAATATATTAAATGCATTGTTAAGATGTCGAATCCCCTATTATTCCATTTTTTAGTGTAACAATTAAAGTGACAATTTGAAATCATTTATATTGGTTAATATTCCTAATTTAATTGAAAACATCTCTCGATAACGATCAAATATATTCCTCTTATGTGACCCTACTATCTCTCGATAAAAGATGCAAACATGATAAATGCATGAAACGATTTAGAACACCTATGGAAACTATTTAAAACATAGATGTATATCTCTATCCTCTATCGAACTTTACAATGTTCATTATAATGTGCTTAAATTCTATTGTCTCTCTCGAAAATAATAAAATCCACTAACAATTCAATTGGTATTCAAGTAATTGAAAAGAACGATAAAAACTATAATAAACATCCACAAATCAAATCAAATTAAAGTCAAAATAATTAACTAAAATCTAAAAATATCATAACAATGGTTCATCTCATCCTAGCAATGTATAAAATTATCCCAACATATCAAAATTACAAGAAATCATATTTAAGTGAAAAGACATAATCCTAATTTTTTATAGATTGAGAAGATGAAGATAAATTTTGAAGTCTTGAATCTCTTCAATGATTTCTTGATAAATCTTCACTTGCGTCTTCTCTTCTTTGCCCAAAAATCAAGTTTGGATCTTCACTTGATTGAATTCTTGCAAGCCCCCTTCAATTATCTCACAAAAACTATGAATTCTCCTCATTTGATAATAATATTAATGAATATTGGAGTATCAGATGTATATGAGAGGTCCCCAATATGTATTCCGCTGTTAGGTATTTGTAGGAGTAGAAAATTGGTTGAAAATTATGTTCAAATTAGTTTCCAAAAGAGATTTTGGCCATGTCTTTCTCTCTCAATATCCGATCGAAGCGATTCAAAGTGAGTTGGAAAGCTAGCTCAAAGGGATACAATTTTTCTAGAATTATACTACTTCTAATTCGGACGTTTACTATGCCAAAAATGGATCTCAATCTTCGACTAAAAATCTGAAATATAACTTGTGCTATTGGAAATTGATTTTGATAATATTTTGATTATATTCAATTCCTTTTTGAATTCTAATTCCATCCAATTGTCTCCTAACAATTTTCAAAGTATCTTCTTGTGTCTGAATCAACTATTGAATTACAATTTGGTCCTCAAACTTTGGATTTTTTTGATTTTTCACCAAATTTCACTTATTTCTTTCGATTCCTCGTTCAACAATTGAGTTTTACCTATATAACATAAAATACAAAAAATTAGGATATATTTTGTCACAAGAACTACCAAATATCGATATTTTAGACCTAGAATAAGTGTATAAAATACACTTATCAAATACCGCCAAACTTAAACATTCGTTTATTCTCCCACAAAACTACAACCTCAATAACAACAAACACACAAGCATGCAAAAATATTTGGCTAGAGAATCTATCTTTTTATCTTAGTATTTGAAATTATAGTACTCAATCTACAAATTGTTTCAAAGTCACAATTCCAAACCAATATACACTCTTCCAATGCAAAATTGACGTGTGTGAAGAATTAAGTAGACAATCATGAATTTACAAGTTGCTTCAATTCCCAACCCTCTATGGTTAAAGATATCATTCCACCTCTCGTATGATTCATACACCCCCGAACTTATTCTTTTTTCACTCTTTTCCCATTGTGTAATTTAAGGTTGAATTTTTCATTACTATCATCACCCTCTCTAATTCAGATAGACTCTACTAATTGTAAGTCAATATATCAATAAACATTTGACCTTCAAGACTTAATTTAGGCTAATTATCCTTCATCAAAAGTCAAATTCTCTCGAACAACTATTTGGAGCTTAACCAAGGCAGTTAGTGCTCTTTTTTTTTTCATGCACTTGCTTTTTCTGATTTTCAAAAATATTTTTCTTTTTGCATTCTCTCTCTTAAGCTTTAGGTCGATAACTCCCAAATCAGATGACTTTAGAGCACCAGGGTTTAAACACTCTTACATGCTTAATAACCCCAATTCAAAAATGTTTCGAAGAGAATTTTCACATTTTAAAAAATTATGTCTTGGTATGTGCAATACCCCTTATCAAACATCTATTCAAGCAACCGACCTCCAACTTAAGATTTTCGCCAAATTTTATCCCGTTAATCTAAGACAATCCACACAAAAATTTTCACACATGGAATCCCTTCCACATCCTATCTTCTTACAACAGTAAAATCATCCCAAACTGTGCTAAATTTGGTCCAAGGATAAGTAATTTAGTGGGGTTTTGGTAAAGCATCTGTAATACCCAGACTAGGAAAGTTTAAAAGAATTGATAGGTCTTACTCATCCAACATGGTGTATCTTTTTTTCCGGAAGTTCATCGATAGAAACTCTACAGTTAGGCGTGCTTGGGTTGGAGCAATTTTATGATGGGTGACCCCTGTGAATTTTTCTTGGGGAGCGTGCGAGTGAGGATAAAACATGTTGAAGAGACCCATGTCGATCTAACGGCCGAGACAGCCAGTTAAGTGGGACTCGGGTCGTTACAGCATCTATATCCAACTATATCAACTTGATCAATTATAAGAATCAACTCATAGCATCACACTGTCCAACTTAATTCTAGTGCACATATAATATCAAGTTTTGCAAGGTTAAGTTTCAACCAGTCTAGCATGCATTATATCCACAGTTCATAAATCAACACAAAACTTAAATTTAATCATCAATACAGGCCAGACTATCTAACCCACATGATCACACAACCAAAAACAAGAAAATATATATTCTTGTTGAAAAATTCCAAATTTTTTTTTCTATTATATATTAAAGAAATGACGAAAAACAAACATACAAACACTCAAAAACACACAAAACACATGAAAAGTAAAAAATTCAAAGTTTTTTTCTACCCCCAAACTTAAAACCAACATTGTCCTCAATGTCATAAAGTATAAATAAGAATATAAGGGGATAGCGAAGAAAAGGAAGAATGTACTCCCCGAATTTTTCTGTTGAAGGTGTGAGACACTGTGTGACGGCTAGACAATCTTTTTCACCATACTTTTATCTTGGTTTATGTTCGTTTGAATATTTTACGATATCATATTCCTGCACATAGTGGTCAAATCAAACATTAAAGATCAAATAGCCTAGAATATGTGTTACTTAGCCCAAACAATCGAAATAACCAACAATAAAGTCAATGGCCTAAGGGGAACATGATAGGATGGTGATACCCTATAAATTGAAACGTTCCTAAGTTTAATGCAAACTAATAATCAAAATAAATGTATATGCAATACGGTACAAAAAGCTGAATAAATAAAAGGGTTATAAAATTGGGTTGCCTCCTAATAAACGCTTAATTTATAATCTTTAGCTAGACTGTATGGATGAATTGGTCATGGTGGCTCATGCTAGAATCTTGTAACCTTACACTCCTTGCAATTTTCAGCATTGCATCCTCTTTTTGCCCTCCAAACTTTGAACTCTCCATTCTCATCTCGTCCAAGACTCTCTAGACATTTAGGTTTTATCTCATTTGACCCTTGTTGAACTTTCTCAGCAATAGATTTGGCTTCCTCCAAGACTAATGGTTGTTTGGGTGGATTGTATAATTTAAAGATTTCATGTGCGTCCTCCACCCTCACAATCAGCTCACCATTCTCGATATCAATCAAAGTTCAACTTGTTGCTAAAAAGGGGTCGACCTAAGATAATTGGCATATCGTGGTCATCTTCAAGGTCCGCAACAAGGAAGTCCATCGAGAATATGAACCTCCCAACCTTGATGAGCACATCCTCAACCTTGCCTCATGGGTATCTGATGCTCATATCTGTCGTTGTAGCATCACATTCGATTCTTTAACTTTCCCAACTCTTAGTTTCCTAAAAGTAGATAAATGCATTAAATTTACACTTTCACCTGTATCACATAAAGTATTATAATGAAATTATTTGCCTAGTAAAATAGGTAAAGTGAAACTCTCTGGGTCTTTGAGTTTTCGTGGCAATTTATTTTGTAGCCTTGTACTACTCTCATCAGTTAATGGAACTTCCCAGCCTGGAAGCTTTTTTCCTTAGATATCACATCCTTTAAGAACTTTGCATACATCAGGATATGTCGTATAGTATCGATGAATGAGATATTGATGTGGAGCTTTTTCAGCATATCCAGGAATTTCTAGAATTGATCATCGAGCTTTCTCTTTTGTAGTCTTTGTGGAAATGGTAGTGGTGACACAAATTCTTTAGTAGGAAATATTTCCTTAACCTTTGGATCTTCTGATGCTCTTTTGGTCTCTGCTTCTTTGTTCTGCTCAAATTCATCAATTGCTCATCAACCGTGGAATGTACCTTTTCTTTTATAGCAACCGATCTCTTTATATTAATCTCAGGTAGTTGAACTCCGCTGTGGGTAGTTATTGCCTCACTTTGTTCTTCCTCCATGACCTTCACGGTCATTACCTGCTATTTGGGATTTATCTCTGTGTCACTAGGCAATGCTCTTGGTGGTCTCTCTGAAAGTATTTTCTATTTGTCCCATCTGGTTTTCTAAATTTTTTATGGCAGCTCCCTAAACTTGTAAGGTTTTATCCGTTCTTTGCATATGATGGGTAGATATCTCTGCCAATTTAATAAAAAGATCTTCTAACGAAGATTTATTATCTGTTTGCTGAAAACTTCGTGGTATAGTCTACTGTGGTGCAATCTGAGCTCCCGGATTGTTGCTCCATTGGAAACCTAAGTGATTCCTCCAACTCGGGTAGTGAGTGTTAGGATTTTGATTGTATTGCTGTCTTTGAAAATTTTGAGCATAATTTACATCCTCTATTGACTGAGGAAAATGACTACCCACGATAGAGTCAACACTCTCATGATTCCCTCCACAATGCTTGCATTTCGGTCCCATTGACTAGGTTGCATTCATCTGATCCACATTTTGTACCATGGTGCCCATTGTGCTAAAATTGCTGTCAAATAATCGACTTTGAATACCCCAATAACTCTATTTCTACTCATCCTTTTAGTAGGCCAAAGTGTAGTATGAATGTAAGATCCTCCATAATTTAATAGATTTGATATGTAGTTCTATTTGTGGTAGAATCATCGCATGCAGAGTCTACGTTAGCCCTACATATTGGATTCAGACCAATGTAGAAGTACTGCACCTGAAGCCATTTCTGCAATCCGTGTTGTGGACATTAGCAGAGTAAATCCTTGTATTGTTCTCAAGTATCTGAATAACATTCTTAGTCCAGTTGTTAGATTGTGGTAATCTCATCCCTTAGCTTTACAATCCTTTTTGGTGAAAAATATTTACTAAGAAAATTTTGACTCAATTTGTTCGATGTAGTGATGCTCTGAGATGGACAAGTGTCTAACCACTCTCTGGCTGAGTCTCTCAAGGAAAAGCCTAAGTTTGATTGCTTCACTGGATACCCCTGGATACTCGATATGATTACCACATTTCAACAATTGGACTCAGAATGCTATTCAGACGCTTGGGAATGATACAAGGGTTTACTCCGCCAATGCCCAAAACACGGATTGTAAAAATGGTTTCAGTTGCAGTATTTCTATATTTGCCTGAATCCAATAAGTAGGGTTAATGTAGACTCTACATGCGAAGGTTCTATCACAAAATGAACTACAGAGAATCTGACATTCACCAGTACCATTTGGCCTACTAAAAGGATAAATGGAAAGAGAGCTGCTGGAGTATTCGAAGTTGATTCTTTGATAGAAATTTTTGCACAGTTGGCATCATTAGCACAGAAAGTGGATTAGATGAATGCAACTTGGACAATGGAACTGAAATACAAGCATTGTGGAAGGAATCATGAGAGTGTTAACTGTATCATTGGTAGTCCTTTTGCTGAGTCAATAGATAATGTAAATTATGCCTAAAATTTTCGAAGACAGCAATACAATCAAAATCCTAACACTTACTAACCAGGCTAGAGGAATAACCCAAGTTTCCAATGTATCAATAATTTGAGATCTCATATTGCACCACCAGGTTTTCAGCAAATTGATAATAAATCTTCGTTAGACGGTATTGTTACTAAATTAGAGGATATATCTACCCAACACATACAAGAATAGATCATACATTACAAGTTTAGGGGGCTGCAATAAAAAATTTGGAAAATCAGATTGGACAAATAGCGAAAGCACTTTCAGAGAGACCACATGACCACTGCCTAGTGACACTGAGATAAATCTCAAACAACTGGTAATGGTAATGAAGGTCGTGGAGGAAGAACAGATTGAGGCAGTAAATACCCACGGTGGAATTCAACTGCCAGAGATTAATATAATGAGATAGATTGCTATAAAAGAAAATGTACGTTCCACGATTGAGGAGCAATTGGAAAAATCTGACCAGAACAAAGAAGCAGAGGCCGAAAGAGCATCAGAGGATCCATAGGTTAAGGAAATTGTTCCTACTAAAGAATTTGTGACACCACTACTGTTTTCACAAAGACTGCAAAAGAGAAAGCTCGATGATCAATTCAAGATATTCCTGGATATGCTGAAAAAGCTCCACATCAATATCTCATTCATCGATGCTATATGACAAATCCTCATTTATGCAAAGTTTTTAAAGGATGTAATATCTAAGAAAAGAAAGTTTCAAGACTGGGAAGAAGTGGCATTAACCGAGGAGAGCAGTGCAAGGCTGTAAAATAAATTGCTACAAAAACTCAAAGACCCGGGGATTTTCACTTTACCTATTTCACTAGGCAAAGAATTTCGTTTTAATGCTTTATGTGATACAAGTGCAAGTGCAAATTTAATGTCTTTATCTACTTTTAGGAAATTATGAGTTGGGGAAGTCAAATAATGGAATGTGACGCGACAGCTGGCAGATAAAAGCATCAGATACCCATGGGGCAAGGTTGAGGATGTGTTCATAAAGGTTGGGAAGCTGATATTCCCGACGGACTTCCTTGTTATGAACCTTAAAGATGACCACAATATGTCAATTATCTTAGGTCGACCCTTTTTAACAAGAAGTCGAACTTTTATTAACATGGAGAAGGGTGAGTTGATTGTGAGGGTGGAGGATGCATATGAGATCTTTAAATTTTATAATCCACCAAAACAACCATTAGTCTTGGAGGAAGCCAAATCTGTTGCTAAAGAAGCTCAACAAGGGTCTAGCATGAGACACCATGATTAATCTAATGGTTTGGAGGGTCCAGAGGAGAATAGAGAGCTCAAGGTTTGGAGGGCAAAAAGTGAATGTAAAGCTGGAAATTGCAAGGACTATAAGTTTGCAAGATTCCAGCATGAGCCACCATAATCAATCTATCTATACAGTCTAGCTAAAGTTTATAAATTAAACGCTTATTAGGAGGTAACCCAATTTCATAACCCTTTTATTTATTCTTCTTTCTGTACCGCATTGCATATAGAGTTATTTTGATTATTAGTTTACATTAGACTAAGGCATGTTTCAATTTATAGGGTATCACCATACTATTATGTTTCCTTTTCTTCGCCATCCCCTTATATTCTTACTTATGTTTTATGACATTGAGGACAATGTCGGTTTTAAGATTGGGGGTGAAAAAAACTTTGAGTTTTTTACTTTTCGACAAAAATATTTTTTTTTTCTTATTTTAGGTTGTGTGCTTGTGTGGGTTAGATAGTCTGGCAGCAATGATGATTAAATTTGAGATTTTGTGTTGATTTGTGAACTGTAGATAGGATGCATGCTAGACTGATTGAGACTTAACCCTGCAAAACTTGATATTATATGTGCACTAGAATTAAGTTGGACATTGTGATGATATGAGTTGATTCATATAATTGATAAGTTGATATAGTTGGACATAGATATTTTATCCAAATCATACTAAATTACATATCCTTAGACCAAATTTAGCACAATTTGGAGGTGATTTTACTGTTTTAGAAAGATACGGATGTTGACAGAGATTCCATGTGTGAAAACTTTTGTGTGAATTGTCTTAAATTAACAGGATAAAATTTAGCAAAAATCTTAAGTTGGAGGTCGATTTTACTTAAATAGGTGTTTGATAAGGGGCATTGCACTGATCAAGGCATAATTTTTTTTAAATGTAAAAATTTTCTTCGAAACCTTTTTGACTTCGGTTATTAAGCTTGTACGGGTATTTCAAACCTAGTGCTCTAAAGTCATCTGAGTTGAAAGTTATCGGCCTAAAACTTGATCATTTGAAAACCTGCAAGTATAGGGGATCGTGATCAAGTAATATAATGATGAATAGAGTATCGAATACATGAGGACTAAGTATTCGACCGAGTTCAAATGTATAGTAACCTTAATCGAATAGCAAATATATTTTGAGTTTTTTATACTAATATTTAAATTATCGATTAAAGTAGAAAGAAATTTAACTGGTTTGATTTCAAATATGTGAAAGTATTGTTAAGATGTCGAATCCCCTTGATAGTACATTTTTAGTATAACGAATTAAAGTGACAATTTGTAATCAATTTTGTTGGTCAGTGTATCTAATTTAATTGAAAATCTCTCTCGATAGTTATCAAAATTATTCCCCTCATGTAACCTTCCTATCTCTCGATGAAATATGAGAACATGATAAATGCATTAAACGATCTAGAACACATATAAAAACCATGTAAAGTATAGAGGTGTATCTCTATCCCCTATCAGACTTTACAATATTTATTATTTTTAGCTAAAAATATGTTATCTCTATCGATAATAATAGATTCAATTAAATCATCTCAATTAGTAGCTAATTAATTGAAAAGTCGGTAAAAATAATAATAAACATTCAAGAAAATAAACATACTAGTCGTCAAAATAGTTAATTAATATTAAAAATTTCAAAATAAGGGTTCATCTCATCCTATAAAACTAGCATAACATATCGAAATTACAAGAAATCATATTTAAATAAAAAGGTATGACCCGAATTGTTGATTAATTGAGAAGATAAAGATGAATCTTGAAATCTTGAATCTCTTCAAAGGTTTCTTGATGAATCTCCACTTACGCCTTCTCTTATTTGCCCAAATATCAAGTTTGAATTTTCATTTGATTGAATTATTGCAAGTCCCGTTCAATTATTTCACAAAACTATGAATTCTCCTCATTTGATGTAATAATTAATGAATATTGAAGTATGAGATATATATTAGAGATCTCAAATATGTATTCTACTGTTAAGTATTTGTAGGAGTAGAAAATTGGTTTAAAATCACGTCCATATTTGTTTCCAAAAGAGTTCCAATCGAATAAGGAAAATTGCTTTCGCGCGCAGATTTTTTGTCTCTGCACATTAGTCAGTATTTTAGTCATAACTTTCTCTCCTGATAGCTGATTGAGACGATTCAAAGTTCGTTCGAAATCTAATTCAAAAGAATACAACTTTGATTGAGTCTAAAGTTTCCAATTCGGATGTTTACTATGCCAAAATGGATCTCAATCTTTGACTAAACTATGTAATATAACTTGTGCGATTGGAAATTAATTTTGATAATATTTTGATCATATTTCATTCCTTTTTGAGTTCTAATTCCATCCAGTTGTCTTCTAGCAATCTTCGAAGTATCGTCTTGTGGTCCGAACCAATTATTGAATATTTTTAATTTGATCCTCAAACTTTGGATTTTGCCATTTTTTACTAATTTTTGCTTTTTTTTTTATTTTGATTCCTCTTTCAACCATTGAGTTTTACCTATATAACATAAAATAAAATAATTTAGGATATATTTTTGTCAAAAGAACTTTCAAAAGTTGCTATTTTAGATCCTAAATAAGTGTATAAAATGAAAGCTCAAGATTGGCTAATCAAGAGGGGGGTGAATTGGTTTTTAAAACTTTTTCATTAACAACTTCAAGATTTTAAACTAATGATCATACAAATGATAAAGAATTAACTAAACGAAACTAACCACGTACATGATATAAGCTTGCCCAAAGTAAAACGTTAAGTAAAGGGTTAGAGAGTGCAAACGATATGTTATGGAGGTTCGATCCAACGCAATGATCTACGTCCCCCGTTACCAAGCACTTCGTCACGAGCAAAGCCTTTTTCACTATGTTGATTGACTTGTGGTGCAATCCCACCCTTTACAACGCTTCCGGTAACTTACAACCAAGTAGCACCAATCCTTTTACAATGTTGAACTTTTCAGGACTTCAACACGACCCACAATTCAAAATGAATTTACAAGTGACATCTTCTCTTCTTATCGAATGATAGATTCATGGTTGATAACAAGAAGAGAAGAGGCAAACACTTCAATAGATGTCAATGAGTTTAGCTTAAAGTGTCGAAATGAAAAACTTATTGAAGAACTAAAGATTTTCACAAAGTTAATCGCTCAAAAGTTTTTCAAGAATTAATGCTTTTGATGTACTCAAAGATATAGAATAAGGTGGTTGTGATCAATAAAAGCCTTACTTTAATGCTCAAGAATGGTTCTTGCAAAAGAAAAATGAGTGAGGTATTTATAGCATTCAAACGGTCAAAAACTCTGTCGTACCGAACGCACCGTACCAGACGTCTGGTATATACCGGATGATCAAATAGCTATTTTTTGTCAGATAATCAGAATGATTAAATTTTTTACCGTTGGACCCAAAAAGGTCATACCGGACGTCCGGTACAGCCTTTTTGGCTCCGAACGTTCTCGTTTTTAATTTTTATCAAATGTAGGTATTCGAGGGACATTTAAAAACTTTTTTCAAAGTACTTGTCATATTTCAAATGCGTGTTTCAATTTTTACCTTTGAAAACATATTTTTCAAGTAAAACATTTTTGTCGTGATTTGTAAAATCAAAACTTTGAGCTCGTCATGATTCATTACTGAGTATTGAATTTTTTTACCTTTACATATGTTTGTGAAAAATCTAAGTACTTTATTTTGAACATCTTGACTTGTATTGCTCAACCGTACTTTGACTTTTGTCTCAATTCGAGTTGAGGCATCTTTTTACGAGTTTTTGCAATATCATTCTTCATCGCCTCGATTGATTTTGTTTCCACGTTGCTCATTGTATGCGAATTACTTGGCCTTGAACTTCATGACATCAATTTTATTCATGTATAATAATCACTATGGACTCTTGAAATCAATTTGTTAGTAATAAACATAATTTGTTTGTGATAATCAAAACGAGACGTCAGCCATGGGTCAACATAAAATACACTTATCAATTGTCAATACTTGAAAAGAACATTCAAAATGAGATGATAACAATGAGTTGAATGGAATTACTCTACATGTGTACTGTATTATTTGGTGTCCACAAAGATACACATGTTAAGGATAGGGTGTTGCAGGTAGACACGCTTGGACACTACCAAGAAGTCTTACGATGGTCAAAAGTGAAAGAGGCAAGATCGACATTTTTACCTAAAAGAATGGGTGCCTTTGCAAAGGGATTCGTTGGCATTTCGGGTTCAAGCTCAAAGTTTTCGTCCTTGGATGATGGAGCTAGAGGTCGACACCAGATCGTTTGCTTGAGTCTTTTACCTTTGCCACGGGAGGTCTACACGTGTAAGGAGATTTAGGGATTTTTGGCTTTTAGGGTTTGAAGAGGTGATTTTGAAATTTCTGGATTTTAATTGTTTTGGAGAGCAAACGTGGCAATGATGTTATAGATTGCTTGAAAGGTAGACAAAGTAGTGGATTTTGAAATTTGAGGTTTGATTGTGAGCGAAATCGAAATGGAATGTTGAAAGGGATTCTAGGGCTCGATTTTGAGTGAAAATCGATGCAAGTCCCAAAAATAGATCTTGGAGGACAATTGTGTGATGAAAATAGACTTTTAAAGAGAAGACTTGAGGGATTTGAAAACGATTTTGAAGTTTTGTTGAGAGATGTTGTGATGGTGGAGGAAAAATGGAGAAGAAAAGTGACGAATTCACGATTTAAAACCTGTAAATATTGTATACCGGAGTCCGCTAAAAATCTGTAGAAAAACAAAACAAGTTCTGTCCTACCGGACGCAAGATACCAGACGTCCGGTATTTTTTTTTAAAAGAAAGGATTATAACAATATTGGAATAGATGATGAAGTTTTAATTTAGAACATCGTTGAGATCAATAAGACCCAAACTCCATCGAATGGTCGAGAAGCGATCGAGCCCAAGGGGTTTGGTGAAAATATCGGCCAATTGGTTTTTGGTGTCAACAAATTCAAGTGAGATATCGCCATTTTGAACATGATCTCTAGAAAGTGATGTTTTATCTCAATGTGCTTCGTTCGAAAGTGTAAAATGGGATTTTTAGATAAGTTTATGGCATTTGTATTGTCACACATGATTGGAACATGATCATAGGATAAATGAAAATCACTAAGGGTTTGTTTCATCCCTAGTACTTGAGCACAACAACTCGCGGAGGAAATTTATTCGGCATCGGCCGTAGATAAGGCCACGGAGTTTTGTTTCTTACTAAACCATGAAACTAGGGCGAAACCAAGAAAGTGACAAGTCCCACTGGTGCTTTTCCGATCAACTTGACAACCAGCCCAATCGGCATCCGAGTAACTAAGTAAGTCAAAGTGAGTTCGTTTTGGGTACCAAAGTCCTAAGTTTCGAGTCCCACTAAGATATCTAAAGATTCTTTTCACGGGTTTAATGTGGGATTCCTTAGGAATAGATTGAAAACGAGCACATAAGTATACACCAAACATAATATCGGGTCTACTTGCAGTTAAATAAAGAAGGGATCCTATCATACCTCGATATTTAGTGATGTCCACGGAAATGCCTTGTTCATCTTTGTCAAGCTTCATGGAAGTGCTCATCAGAGTGTTCATCGGCTTTAGATCATTCATTTCGAACCTCTTTAACATGTCTAATATGTATTTACTTTGATTTATGAAAATGCCCTGACACAATTGTTTAATTTGTAGCCCGAGAAAGTATTTGAGTTCACCCGTCATGCTCATTTCGAATTCCATGCTCATATTTTTTTAAAATTCTTCATGAAGTTGGATATTTGTTGTCCCAACAATGATTTCATCAACATAAATTTGTTCAATAAGCATGTCTTGTTTATGGGTTTTGATAAAAATAGTAGTGTCCACTTTTCCAATAGAAAAACTATTTGAAAATAGAAATTTGCTCAATCGTTCATATCAAGCTCTAGGAGCTTGCTTTAGTCCGTAAAGAGCTTTTCAAAGTTTGAAAACATGATTTGAAAACTTATGATTTGCAAAGCCAGGTGGTTGTTCAACATAAACTTCTTCTTGAATGAATCCATTTAAAAATGCACTTTTAACATCCATTTAATAAAGAGTAAAAGTTTTGTGACATGCAAATGCAAGAAGCATGCGAATGGATTCTAACCGAGCCACTGGTGCAAATGTTTCTTCATAGTCAATACCTTCTTCTTGATTGTAACCTTGGGCCACTAGTCTAGCCTTGTTACGTACAATGATTCCATTTTCATCTTTTTTGTTTCGAAAAACCCATTTGGTGCCAATAAAGGTTTGATTTGTTGGTCCAGCTACTAAGTCCCAAACATGGTTTCTTTCAAATTGATTAAACTCATCTTGCACGCTAGAATCCAAAACTTATCATTTTTCGCTTCTTTAAAGTTTTTGGGTTCGATTTGTGAAATGAATGTACAACTACCAAGATGATTTCTAAAAGAGGTTCTAGTAGTGATACATTTTGATAGCCGATTATTAACTTATTTAGGTGAGATGAGACAAACTTCCATTCTTTTGGCAATGTAGAGTCGCCTTGAGCTTTGGTTGGCGTTTCTTCTCTTTCATGATCGTTGGGCTCTTTTAATTGTTCTTCATTTGTTACTTCTTTGTCTTGGATATTCAATTGTTCCAAATGAGTCTCCAAATCATCATCAATACCTTTCTCTTGATCAAATGGATTAGTTTAATCAAAAGTAACGTGCATAGATTCTTCAACGACTAGAGTTTTTTTGTTAAAAACTCTATATGCTTTGCTAGTTGACGAATAACCAAGAAAAAATCCAATGTCGAATTTTGAGTCAAATTTTCTCAAATTGTCTTTTGTGTTTAGGACAAAACATTTGCACCCAAAAACTTTGAAATAACTAATGTTGGGAATTCTATTTTTCCATGTTTGTAAGGAGTTTTAGTTTTCTTATGACTTACCAAAACTCTATTAATGATGTAGCATGCGGTATTAACGGATATTTAGGTAAATTATTTTCATTAGCATAGTCCGAGTCATTTCTTATAATGTACGATTCTTCCTCTCTACTACACCATTTTGTTAAGGAGTTCTAGGAGTCCAAAAATTATGTTCATATCCATTATTGTTACAAAAATCATCAAACGCAAGATTGTCAAATTCTCCACCATGGTCACTTCTAATAGTGGTAATAGTGTGACCATTTTCATTTTCAACTTTCTTACAAAAATGTTTGAAAGCTTTCAAGGCTTCATCTTTTGCACTCAAAGATATAACCCATGTAAATCTTGAAAAATCATCAACGTAGCAAAGGCGTAGTGCTTACCACCTAAGCTAGCCTTTCAAGATGGTCCAAAGAGATCCATGTGGAGGAGTTGCAATGGTCTTGTTGTTGAAGAAAAGATTTTTAGTTTGAAGGAGCTTTTAATTTACTTTCCAAGTTGACAAGTATCACAAATTTTGTTCTTTTCAAATTTCAAAATTGGCAGTCATTTCACAAAACAATTTTTAGAAATCATTGAAATGAGATCCATGTTTACGTGACCAATCCTTCTATGCCAAAGCCATATTTCATCTTTTAAACCAATAAGCAATGTTCGCTATTTTCATGTTCAATGCTTATAATATAAACATTTTTATTTCTGCTTCCTATGAAAATTACATCTTTTGATGTAGCATTCTTAATTAGGCATTTGGAAGAATTGAATTTTATATTATAACCCTTATCACACAATTGACTAATACTTAGTAAATTATGCTTGAGGTTATTGACCAACAAAACGTTTTCAATTGAGGGGGATAAGTGGTTACCAATGTTGCCGATTATTTTCCCTTTTGCATTGTCCCCAAAAGTTACATAACCTCCATCCTTTCTTTTGAAGTTTGAAAGTAATGATCGATCTCCAATTATGTGCTTTGAACATCCACTATCCAAGAACCATTTGCTTTTGATTTTCCTTGATACCTACAAAAAAAATTTAATTTTTTGAATTTTGGTATCCATAAGAATTAAGTAATTCATCATAAGAAAATTTTCTTTTGTACTTACCTCATCTTCGAGGTTAGCGATTTCATCTTGATTATCACTTTCATTTTGTTCTTCACTTTCACTATCATCCAAAATAGCTTGAAGTACCTTTTTCTTAAAGCTTTTCCTTTTGTTCAGGCACTCAATTCTATTGTGATCGGGTTTGTCACATTCATAGCAAATAATTTTCTTATTCTTTTCTTCTCCTTTGTCATCTTTTCCTTGAAATTTTTTATTGTTTCGAAAACCTCTCCATTTTTTGATGAGAAGTACTAGATCATCGAGATCTTCATCACTCATGTTGCTTGTTGATGTCTCTTCATCAATCGTCGATTTTAGAGCAATTTGTCGTTTAGGAGTTTCTTTTGATTCCTCTTTGCTCTTCCTTGTCTTCTCCTTGATCTCGACATTATTGAGCTCATAGGTCATCAAGATTCCATATAATTCTTCCAAAGGATATGTATTCACATCCTTTGTGTTTTCTATAAGCATTCGAATGGGACTCCATTCTTCCGAAAGTGACCTAAGCATTTTGGTCACAAGTTCACCGTTAGTATATTTTCGATCAAAGCCTTTTAAGCCATTTACAATGTTAGTGAAGCAAGTAATCATATTAACGATGTGCTCATCTTGTTTCATAAAGAAATTTTCAAAATTTTTTACTAGCATATTTATCTTAGTTTCCTTAATTTTATTTGTTCCAATATGAGTGACTTCTAGAGCATGTCAAATTTCATGAGCCTAATCCATGTGGTAATTCTATTGAATTCATTTCTATCTAGTGCACAATAAAGCAAATTCTTGGCCTTAGCATTTAATGACAATTTTCTCCTATCTTCTTCATCGTATTCCTTTCTTGACTTGGGAATACATTGATCGGGTTTACCATCTATTTTAATATTTTTTGTAGGCACATAGGGATCATATTCAATAATTTCCCAAATATTATAATCAATGAATTGAACATAAATCATCATTCTAGCTTTCCAATAATTGTAATGTGTGCCATCAAAGAAGGAAAGTCGGTTGGTAGAATACCCCCCGAGATTTTGAAAACCGATGTAGCCATAACTCAAGATTGTGAGATCTTAAAACGATGAGTACCGAGCTCTGATACCATTTGAAAGCCCAAGATTGACTAACCAAGAGGGAGGTGAATTGGTTTTTAAAACGTTTTCGTTAACTACTTCAAGATTTTAAACTAATGATCACACAAATGATAAAGAATTAAACTAAACGAAACTAACCACGTAGATGATATAAGTTGCACAAAGTAAATCGTTAAGTAAAGGGTTAGATAGTGCAAACGATATGTTATGGAAGTTCGATTCAACGCAATGATCTACGTCTCTCGTTACCAAGCTCTCCGTCATGAGCAAGGCCTTTTTCACTATATTGATTGACTTGTGGTGAAATCCAACCCTTTACAACGCTTCCAGTGACTTACAACCAAGGAACACCGATCCTTTTATAATGTTGAACTTTTCGGGACTTCAACAGGACCTACAATTCAAAATGAATTTACAAGTGAAATCTTCTCTTCTTATCGAATGATAGATTCAAGGTTGATAACAAGAAGAGAAGAGGCAAACACTTCAATAGTTGGCAATGAGTTTAGCTCAAAGTGTTGAAATAAAAAACTTCTTTAAGAACTAAAAATTTTCACAAAGTTAATCATTCAAAAGTTTTTCAAGAATTAATGCTTTTGATCTACTCAAAGATAGAGAATAAGGTGATTGTGATCAATAAAAGCCTTACTTTAATGCTCAATAATGGTTCTTACAAAAGAAAAATGAGTGAGGTATTTATATCACTCAAACTGTCAAAAACTATGTCGTACCGGACGCATTGTACCGGACGTCCAGTATATACCGGATGATCAAATAGCCATTTTTTTGTTAGATAATCAAAACGGTTAAATTTTTGACCGTTGGACCCAAAAGGTCATACCGGACTGGACGTCCGATATGCGTACTGGATGTCCGGTATAGCCTTTTTGGCTCCGAAGGTCCTCGTTTTTAATTTTTATCAAATGTAGGTATTTGAGGAATGTTTAAAAATGTTTTTCAAAGTACTTGTCATATTTAAAATGCGTGTTTCAATTTTTACCTTTGAAAACATATTTTTCGAGTAAAACATTTTTGTCGTGATTTGTAAAATCAAAACTTTAAGCTCGTCACAATTCATTACCGAGTATTGAATTGTTTTACCTTTACATATGTTTGTGAAAAGTCTAAGTACTTTATTTTGAACATCTTGACTTGCATTGTTTGACTTTACTTTGACTTTTGTCTCGATTCGAGTTGAGGCATCTTTTTGCGAGTTTTTACAATATTTCATCGCCTCGATTGATTTTGTTTCCGCGTTGCTCATTGTATGCAAATTACATGGCCTCGAACTTCATAACATCAATTTTATTCATGTACAATAATCACTATGGACACTTGAAATCAATTTGTTATTAATAAACATAATTTGTTTGTGATAATCAAAACGAGACATCAACCATAGGTCAACATAAAATACACTTATCAATTGTGAATACTTGAAAAGAACATTCAAAATGAGATGATAACAATGAGTTGAATGGAATCACTCTACATGTGTACTGTATTATTTTGTGTCCACAAAGATACACGTGTTAAGGATAGGGTATTGGGGGTAGACACTCTTGGACGCTACCAGGAAGTCTTACGATGGTCCGATTCCTACGAAAAGGAACTAGTGAGTGTCATATACTGAGGTCAGTGTTATTTGGTGATTTATATGTTGGTGGATTTCTGAGTTGTTTTAGCGATTACGACGAAATCAATTTGGAATCCTAAGTTGTAGCAAATAGGATGGACACATTGTGGAATCAGAGTTGTTGTAGCCACTAGGATGGATACACAAACTGTTGGAAAAACTGGATAAACTTAGTTAAATGGCTGACTTTGGCACTAATTTTGAGCGGGACCCGCTTGGCTATTTTGAAAGATGAAAGTTGATTTGTGTTCTCCTCCATGAGTACATCGAAATCATATACTTACTTGTCAAAAATGATGCTTGGGTGAATGAGAAATTGAAGCTCAAAGTATGCCATGTGAAAGGAGTTTGTTGGTGGGAAAATAAATATTTAAGCTTTGTCCCACATAGGAAGTGGATGAAAGTTAAAACCAATTTATAAAGGATTGCACTTTAGAATGGTGTAATCATGTGTAGCATAGAGGCTCTTTCCACGTACGCGCGCAGGGGGGAGGTGCAAATCTTGGATCGAAATTGGCGTCGAACCTTGAACTTGTGTGCAAGCGCGACCTGCATACATAAATTTCGGACCGAAAGGAGCAAAATTGGCCCCTTAGGAGTGTCCACGTTTTGCTACATTTTTTAATTTTTTCAATATATTTTTGGTTTTCCAAAACTGTTGAAACCCCAAAACTCCTGTTGTAACTGCTATGAATTGAATGAGCAGGTTACAAGCCAGTCTATATTATTTTGCATCAGTTTTCCACGTTCAGTACACGAAAAACCATCTGCATATTCATCTAGAGTCAGTTTGAGTCTGCCTTCATTTTTACTTTTTGTTCCTGTCTGGTGTGGTGATATTGTTCGGGCACTGGTTCAGTTCGCCGGTATACAATCTGTGGTGCTCAGATTATACTGTTTCGTCGTTGTATCCTGGGAAACGGACGCTCTGTTAAACCTCAAGCACAGACGGTGAGGGAGCGAATCTGTTTAAGGGAACTGTATGGAACACAGGCCTCGGATTAAAAGTTTCCCGTCATTTAACTTCTACGATTATTTGTTTGTCATTCTTTTATGCAAATTTGCGTTTGTAATTCTGCTTAAATCAACCGTTACACTTTATTGCAATTTAACATATTGTCGAATCTGCTACTGTATTAATCCTATTGTGTATATTTGAATCCATTGTATTCAAAGTTATTGAATCTGCTACTGCGAATCCGGTATCCAATATTGAAACAATTTTCATTGTTTCATTTGAATAATATTTGTTTATTAGAAACTAATATTTTTTGTTTCATTTTCAGAAATGGCAACTGAACAAACTAACATGGATGTAACCCAAGCTGTGGCTATTGGAAATCAGGCTGCAGGCTCTAGTTCTGGTGTGGCTCAGACTGTGGCTACATTGTCAGGTCATGTTGTAAGCCAACCTGTGGCTACTGTTCCAGTCGTAATGAAAAACTGGAGAAATTCAATGGCTTGAATTTCAAGAGGTGGCAGCAGAAAATGCTATTTTATCTGACCACCTTGAATTTTGCGAGATTCTTGACTGAAACTGCTCCAAAACTCAATGAGGGTGAGGGAGATGTTCAAGCGATTAGTGCACTTGATGCTTGGAACCATTCGGACACTCTATACCGAAACTATATTATGAATAGCTTTGCAGACACGCTATACAATGTGTATAGCACTATGAAAACTGCTAAGGCGTTGTAGGAGTCTTTAGACCGGAAATATAAAACTGAAGATGCCGGGGCCAAAAAGTTCATTGTCGGCAAATTCTTAGATTATAAAATGGTGGATTTCAAAACTATAATCAGTCAAGTGCAAGAACTCCAAGTAATTCTTCATGAAATTCATGCTGAAGGCTGTAATTATTGAAAAATTGCCCCTCGCATGGAAAGATTTCAAGAATTACCTAAAGCACAAACGAAAGGAAATGAATGTCGAAGAACTGATTGTTAGACTTTGAATTAAAGAAGACAACAAAAGTTCCGAGAAGAAGTTGTTCAATCCTAGTGTTGCTAAAGCCAACGTGGTGGAACATGGTCAAAGCAGTAAGGCCTACAAAAATAAGGCTGGGTCATCCGGTGGTAAATGGATCAAACTAGGACCTAAAGGTGGAATTTTTAAAAGGAAATTTCAAGGAAAATGCTTCAATTGTGACAAAGTAGGTCACAAGTCTTCGGAGTGCAGATTGCCAAAGAAGAAGAAAGAAGCAAATGTGGTTGACTACATGGCGCATGATGTGGCGGAGATGAATCTAGTCGCCATCATTTCTGAAGTGAACATGGTGGGATCTAACCCAAAAGAATGGTGGATTGACACTGGAGCTACGATGTAGCGACCGCGAACTTTTAAATTATATAAATTAATTTTCTCGAAAAACGTGTCGCTAAAACGTAACCCTAATTTTCTAGATAAACGCGTTCGTCTAACCGTTATAAAAACGAATTCAAATCTATTCGATTGAATCCAATCTCGAATAATTATTTTAGTATCAATTTCGAATTATTTTATTTAAATCCAATTTTTATTTAATTCAAGCCCAATTATTTAAAATCCAACATTTTATGGTCCAATTTCATAAGCCCGATTTAGTTTTAATTCTTTTAGCCCAATTCTTTTAAGTCCATTCAACTGAGTCCAAAACCGGAATCTATTTAGTCTAGCCCAATTAGAAAACCCTAGAGCCCAACAATTAGGCCCAATTACCCATCTAGGGTTTTGTGCCCTAATTGTCACTATTCATACCCCACAAGCACTCCCACTCTCCTCACACACACGACATCCATTTGGTAAGAAACTTTCCCTCCCCCACACTCTCTCAATTCCATTGTGAGACACCATTGATGTGTGCAGCCTAAACCACCAACAACTACACACTGCCAACCACAGTCACCATCACCAAACCGAAGCTCACCTCAAACCAGCACTCCCGAGACCAACATCCCCACATTCACCAGCAGACCTACACCCATTTCACCAGTCACCATCACCAAACCGAGACCAAGCTGCAGCCTGACCACCAACGACTACACACTGCAGAACCACCAGTCGAAAACCCAGCTCAAGTTACTGCAAAAGACAACCAAGCTCACTGCCCAAATAGCCACCTCCAAACCGAGAACCACTACATTTCACTACCAACAGCTCAAAATCGAGACCACCAAGTTCATTGTCCAACCTCAACCTGAAACCCAATTTTCGAACCACCAAGTGCAACGCACAAACCCAGCTGCAACACCGATTTCTCACTGCCAAACCCCAATCGAACCACCAACTACAAACTACTACCCATTCGAAGCCAAACACCTACTGTCCAACAGCTCGAACGCCACCTCAAACGCCACCAAAACACCAACCACGCACAACCCGTAGCTTCACGACCTCCACCAGCCACTACACCCAAAACCCGAAACCAAGCAGCCCTTATTTCACCAAAATCAACCCCCAATCGACCCCAAAACCAAGAAATAAAAACAACCCAATAACTTACCTTCTTACCGCATGAAAATCGAGCCCTAGCCACTCGACCCGTGCGCCATATCTACTGGCGCCACCATGCGACGGTGGCGCCGGCACCACCGCTCGCCAGTGGTGGAAATCGAAGGAAGGGGCTAAGCCCCTTCCCCCCCCCCCCGTCGCCTCTCCTTCTCTCTCGATTTAGAAAGAGAGAAATGAGAGAGTGATGTTTTATTTTGATTTTTGATTTCTAAAGTTATGTTTTAGCCCCCAAGTTTTAATTTGTTTTAAGTTAGTCCCTATAATTTATGTTTAGTTTATTGCATCAATTTATTATTTCGAATTTAGCATTTGCCCCTTAAGCCCCCACATTTTAAAAAGTGTTATTTAAGTACTGTGTTTTAAATATTTTAATTTTAGTCCTTTAAATTTATTTTCAGTTTTTAGAAAGTTATTTAATTTAGTCCCTAGTTTATATAAGTTATTATTTCAGTCATTTAAATTTTATATTCAGCTTTATTTTATTTACAGTTTAGTCCTTAAACTTATATAAGTTATTTAATTCAGCTTTTAAGTTTTATTTCAGCTTTATTATATTTATAATTGAGTCCCTAATGTATAGAAATTATTATTTCAGTCTTTAAATTTTATTCTCAGCTTCAATATATTTACAGATTAGTCTTTAAACTATTAAAAGTTATTATTTTAGTTTCCAACTTTTATTTTCAACTTTAATATATTTACAGCTCAGTCCTTAAACTTATAAAAGTTATTATTTCAGTTTTTAACTTTTAATTCCATCTTTATTATAATTACAATTTAGTCCCTAAACTTATGAAAGTTATTATTTTAGCCCTTAAAGTTTTATTTTCAGATTTAATAAATTTCCAATTTAGCCCCTAAACTTTATTTTATCATTTTAAACTATTTATTTCAGTTTCTATAATTTTCAATTAAGTCCCAAACTTTATTTTAACGCTTTAAAATTTTAAAGTTTCGAAATACTGATTCAAACTTATTTTCTATTGGCTAGACGAAACGTACGGACAATTAGGAGATTGAAGTTACTTCTCGCACCATTTCACGAAACTCGAGATTTTGAGGTAGACTCGCCACCATTAATTAGTTTAAATTATAATTGCATGCTTTATGTGAATTTACGTGATTTATATGCTTTATGCATAGGATGAGAATGTGTCATATGAGATATATGATATTGTTATGCTTGCCATAACTTATATGCTTAATTGCATGAGAAAGAAAGAAAGAATCTCTTATGAGATAAGAAGAGAATGTTATGCATAACTTATGTGCTTCATCCGCACAAGAAAGAAAGAACTACCCATAGCCTGTATTTTAAAGAGCCTATGATTTTCAAGAAAATGAACCAAAGATGATATCACGTTGTATATTGCATAAGTGTGTATTCAATTATTCTGTAAATTAATTATTCAGCGATGAGTCTACTGAGTATTTCTTCGAAATACTCATTCTGCTATTTTAACAATATTTGCAGACTTTGGAGGCGATCGAGATTGATCCGGCAGTGGTGGCATAAAAGAATTTGACTATCGAAATTATTATCTCTTTGAAGTTTTTGTATTCGAATATTGATAACATTTTATCGTTTTCCGCTATTTCTAAAATATGATATTTAAATTTTAAATATCCTATGAGTTTTAATTGCCGACGTAGTTTTCAATTGCAAATGTGATTTTAAAAATTAGGTTATTTCCGCAAAATTGATTGACAAAATTAGGGCAAAAGACGATGACGTGGCAATCCGGGTTAACAGAACTCGGGGCGCTACATACGAGGCATGTGTGTTCGGATAAAGAACTGTTTGCCGCTTTCGAAGCAATTGAAAATGAAGAGAAGCTGTTCATGGAAAATTCAACAACTTCTGAAGTCAAGGGAAAAGGCAAGGTGGTTCTGAAGATGACTTCGGGGAAAGAGCTGACTCTTAACAATGTGCTGTATGTGCCGAAAATTCGTAAGAACCTTGTGTCCGGGTCGCTTTTGAATAAGCATGGTTTTCGTATTGTATTTGAGTCGAACAAAGTCATTTTGTCAAAGAGTGGAATGTTTGTCGGAAAAGACTATGTTTCCGATGGTATGTTTAAGTTGAATGTAATGGTTGTTAAACCAAAAATGAATAAAGTGAACTCTTCCGCTTATTTGCTTGAGTCTTCCAATGTGTGGCATGGTAGACTAGGACATGTTAACTATGATTTTTTACGTAGACTAGTTAACTTGAATTGCATACCAGCGTTCCATATTGATTCAAAACATAAGTGTGAAACTTGTGTTGAGGCAAAATTGACAAAGTCATCATTTAAATCAATTGAACGGAATACAGAACCACTTGATTTAATTCACAGTGATTTGAAATTTGTACAAACAAGAGGTGGCAACAAGTATTTTATTACTTTTGTCGATGATAATACAAAATATTGCTATGTATACTTGCTAAAAAACAAGGATGAAGTGATAGAGAAATTTATTTTCTACAAGAATGAAGTTGAGAACCAACTTAATAAGAAAATTAAGGTGATAAGAAGCGATCGAGAGGGTGAGTATGAAGCACCTTTCGCTGAATTTTGTGCACAACATGGAATCATACATGAAACCATCGCACCTTATTCACCGTAACAAAATGATGTTGTTGAAAGGAAAAATCGCACCTTAAAAGAAATGATGAATGCCATGTTGGTAAGTTTTGGATTACCTCAAAGCATGTGGGGGGAGGCTGTGTTATCAGCAAATTACCTTTTAAATAAAGTACCTCGAAAGAAAATGGAAAAGACCCCTTATGAGTTATAGAAATGAAGAAAGTCTTCCAATAAATACTTACGAGTGTGGGGGTGTCTTGCTAAAGTGGCTGTCCCAACACCAAAGAAGGTGAACATAGGCCCGAAAACTGTAGATTGTATCTTCATTGGATATGCTCAAAATAGTAGTGCTTATTGATTTCTTGTGTATGAATCTAAGATTTCAGATATACACAAAAATACGATAATGGAATCGAGAAATGCTTCGTTTTTTGAACATGTATTTCCATATAGGTCCAAAGAATAAGCAAGGTCTTCTAAACGAACATTTGAGACTATGACTGAAAATAGTCAGGACCAAGTATTAGAAGAGGGGGTTGAGGTTGAACCAAGACATAGCAAAAGGGAAAGGACAGAAAAACCTTATGGTCCAGATTTTCTGACCTATATACTAGAAAGTGAACCTCAAAGCTATCAAGAAGATATGAATTCATCAGAAGGACCTCAGTGGAAAGAGGCTATTCAAAGTGAAATAGATTCTATTTTGTAAAATCATACATGGGAGCTAGTAGATCTTTCTCCATGAAGTAAACCACTAGGCTATAGATGGATTTTCAAACGGAAAATAAAAGTAGATGGATCTATTGAAAAGTATAAGGCCAGATTAGTAATATAAGGTTACAGACAACGAGAAGGCCTTGATTACTTTGATACATATTCTCCAATAACGAGAATAACATCTATTAGGATAATACTGGCGATTGCTGCACTACGAAATCTTGAAGTACATCAAATGGATGTTAAGACTGCATTCTTGAATGGAGATTTAGATGAAGAAATCTATATGGAACAACCCGAGGGGTTTTCATCTCCAGGGCAAGAAAAGAAGGTTTGTAAATTGGTGAAATCATTATATGGCTTGAAACAAGCACCGAAATAATGGCACGAAAAATTTGACAGTGTCATGATGGAGAGTGGATTTAAAATCAACAAGTGTGATAAATGTGTTTACGTTAAACACTGGAAATGGTTATGTCATTTTATGTCTTTACATTGAAGACATGCTTATTGTTGGCAGTGACAATAAGATGATTAAATCCACTAAAGATATGTTAAATTCGAGATTTGACATGAAGGATATGGGATGTTATATTTGGAATCAAAATTTCAAGAACATCAGATGGGCTTGCTCTAAGTCAGTCCCATTATGTGGATAAAATTCTGGAGAAGTTCAATAAGGATGACACTGAAATGGCTAGAACACCGATAGATACAAGTCATCATCTATCCAAAAACAAAGGTGAAAGTGTATCTCAAGTAGAATACTCGAGAGTTATTGGGAGTCTGATGTACTTGATGAGTTGTACAAGACCAGACATAGCCTACACAGTGAGTAAACTGGGTAGATATATGAGTAATCCAGGAGCTGATCACTGGAAAGGAATAGTAAGAGTACTTAGGTACTTGAGATATACTCGTAATTTTGGACTGCACTATACAAGATATCCAGCGATCATTGAAGGATATACTGATGCTACTGATGCTAATTGAATATCTGATATAAAAGACTCAAAGTCCACGAGTGGATTTGTGTTCACATTGGCAGGTGCAGCTATATCCTGGAAATCCTCTAAACAAACAGTGATAGCCAGATCCATTATGGAATCTGAGTTTATAACTTTAGATAAAAGTGGTGAAGAGGCTGAGTGGTTGCGCAACTTCTTAGAGGATATTCCAAGATGGTCAAAACCTGTGCCAACAATTTGCATATATTGTGATAGTCAATCAGCAATTGGAAGGGCACAGAGTAACATGTATAAAGGTAAGTCTAGACATATACGTCGTAGACATAATACCATAAGGCAACTACTCTCAACTGGAGTTATCACTGTTGATTATGTAAAATCAAAGGATAGCATTGCGGATCCGCTAAAAAATGGTTAAATAGAGAGTTAGTTGAAAAATCATCGAGGGGAATGGGACTTAAGCCCTTGAATGAATAAGGTAATATAAAGGAAAACCCAACCTAGTTGACTGGAGATCCTAAGATCTAGGTTCAAAGGGATAACCTAATTGTAAAAACTTGATAGAACCACTGTGGGGATATTACCTCCTATCCATTCCTATGATATAACAGTGATGTCCGTAAAGATGAAGGATAAGCAATAGGCTTTTAATGATTCTTATGCGTCGGAAATCAAGCCAAGTAATGCGGTTATTTGTAGTAAGAAATCACCTATGTGAGAGAGAAGTGGGGCTGTTTCTAAGGGAGTTGTGTGGGGCAAAATTCTTATGAACTCTCACAGAACCAAGCATATGTTCATGGCCAAAACGAACATAATAATGAGAACTAAAATGTGTTAGGAAGAATCCTGTGTGGAATATATCATCGTTTACATAAACGGCAGAACAGTTCAAAGACATCGCTTCTACTGGGAAGGTTCAAAGGGTAACACCTACCTATCCTATGCAGGTTTCAACTGTTGAGCTATATCACCTAGTTGTCATGTGTCACATTCATGTATCGTTCCCAATTTTCATTCATGTGGGGGATTGTTGGAAAACTGGATAAACTTAGTTAAATGACTAACTTTGGCACTAATTTTGAGCGGGACCCGCTTGGCTATTTTGAAAGATGAAAGTTGATTTGTGTTCTCCTCTGTGAGTACATCGAAATCATATACTTGTCAAAAATGATGCTCAGGTGAATGAAAAATTGAAGCTCAAAGTATGCCATGTGAAAGGGGTTTGTTGGTGGGAAAATAAATATTTAAGATTTTTTCCACATAGAAAGTAGATGAAAGTTAAAACCACTTTATAAAGGATTGCACTTTAGAATGGTGTAATTATGTGTAGCATAGATACTCTCTCCACGTGCGCGCGCAGGGACGTGCAAATCTTAAATCGAAATTGGCGTCGGACCTTGAACTTGTGTGCGAGCGCAACCTGCGTACACGAATGTCAGACCGAAAGGAGCAAAATTGGCCCCTTAGGAGTGTCCACGTTTTGCTACATTTTTTAATTTTTTCAATAGATTTTTGGTTTTCCAAAACTGTTAAAACCCCAAAACTCCTGTTGTAACTGCTATGAATTGAATGAGCAGGTTACAAGCCAGTCTATATTATTTTGCATCAGTTTTCCACGTTCAATACACGAAAAATCATCTGCATATTCATTTGGAGTCAGTTTGAGTCTGCCTTCATTTTTACTTTTTGTTCCTGTCTGGTGTGGTGATATTGTTCGGGCACTGGTTCAGTTCGCCGGAGTACAATCTGTAGTGCTCAGATTATACTGTTTCGCCGTTGTAGACTGGGAAACGGACGCTCTGTTAAACCTCAAGCACAGACGGTGAGGGAGCGAATCTGTTTAAGGAAACTGTGTGGAACACAGGCCTCGGATTAAAAGTTTCCCGTCATTTAACTTCTACGATTATTTGTTTGTCACTCGTTTATGCAAATTTGCGTTTGTAGTTTTGCTTAAATCAACTGTTACACTTTACTACAATTTAACATATTGTCGAATCTGCTACTGTATTGAATATGTTGTGTATATTTGAATCAATTGTATTCAAAGTTATTGAATCTGCTACTGCGAATCCGGTATCCAATATTGAAACAATTTTTCTACACAAACACTGACCGTAACGCGTTTCTTATTGTTCATATTAATATTTGGGCTCATATAGTATATTGTTAAGGGAATCAGGGCCCAAAAAATAAAAGACGAATAAGTTAAGATATTGAGAAAAGATGGAAAATCATGCACATGTTCATACATTTATTGAGTATTCACTCATATAGTTTGTATTGTAAGTTCGACAATGCATATACTAGAGGTTATGTCTAGTCTTAGACGACTAGACGATGTTGTATGTGACTATGGTTTAGTGGATCTATTATTACAAAAATCCGAAAATGGTTATAACTGATTCTAAACAATTCATTTAAACCATGTTTGATTTAGCTTAAAATCAATTTTTTAGTAAATTTTAGCCCCCGTTTGCCCTCATTATTTAAAATTTTAATGATTAGAATTGTGTTTTTTTTTTTTTTTGAAAAATATGTGATTAAAAAGAAGAAATAGTTTTGGGATTACGTGTAATATTTATTATTTTATTGGAGAATTTGTGATTGATAAGAAGAGAGAAAAATGAATTATAATTCTAATGAGGGCCGAACATGGGATTAATAAAGCTGATGAAATGTGGGGTTAAAAAATTGATAAAAATTGTAGATCTCATAAAACATATAGTTAAAAATGAGTATAAGGAAAAATGAATTCTAAAAAACTAGACTCAAACAAGGGCTTAACTTTTGGAAATAGTGAAATATATTCTGCAATATTATTTTTCAAATGTCTTTCGCACTAGTTTGAGTAATATTATATATTATGTTCTAAAATATCATACTTTTATCAATTAGGAGTTAATTAAATATTGATAAACAATATCAAAAGTATGGATTATCTCGAGAGTATCTATAATAAAGCAAGATAAGGATCTCAAAGTCAAACATGTGCTTTATGTATAATTGTACAATATTATTAAACGATTTGAAAACTATTTTCAGAATGACAATAAAGCCGTTTGATTCAACATTATTTTATTATTTTATAGTTTTGGGGGTAAATTAGGTAAATGTACGGAAATCAGAGAAAAATTATGGCTTTTGATATATGTGCTGGCTTCTAAACTTGATTAATTATGGTTAATTGAATAGATATCTATATATAATTTAGTGTAAATATGTTAGTTATAGATAAAAATCCCGACTTGGATACAATTAGTGTGAAGAAAGATGATTTAGAGTAATTAGAGTTGATTCTGGATTGCACGAGATTCATAATAAGTATTAATATAGAAATTGGAGGAGGTTCATAATGTTTCACAAGTTAAATTCGATGTTTGAAAAGTTTGGGAACTCAATTGTAACCTTTTGAAACTTAAAGCACGGATAATTTGTGGAGGATGAGGATCAAAATGTAGAGATTCGAAGATGAAGGATCCATGGTACAGATAAGAAGGGACTCAAACTGAACCAAAAAAGAAATTTTGGAATCAACGTCAACACGGAAGCATACAATCACAAGTGTGCTAGAATTGTCACCAGCAACTCAAAAGTATCTACCATGCTATCACAGCAATATACACCTTGCGATCACACGTTGTTTCGACCAAAGAATTGCTTTCCTAATATTGTTCCAACTTACGAGATTTGATCTAATTCTTGGAGTTACAAATACATACTTTCATCTATTATTAAAATGGATGCTTTTAGGATACACTAGACATATATAATTCAAAGGGGGACCTAGGAGAAGAAAGACGTATTCTTTACAAGCTTTAATCTTTTAATAGAAAACACATAACCTTATATACCAAATTTGTACATCTTTGCTTGGACTTTGAAGAAGGAGAATCAAATAGGTTGATCAAGGAGTGTTAAACTCAAGATTTCTAGATTGTTTTATATCTTCTTTTCACACTTAACCAATGGTCATTATTTTGAGAATATTGAGTTTTGAATAGTGATTCTTTGGAGAATGTGTGGTTAAAAAGTAAGGAAAATATTTTAGAGGTACATTCATAATATTTTATTATGTAAATGTGTGGTCGAAAATGAGTATAAGAATTAAAGAATTATGAAATAATGGTTGTTAAACAAAATCTTGAATTTTGGATAATGTTGTATCAATTCAATCCGTGCGTTTATAATCTTATAATGCTTGGCTAATTATATAGATACTAGAAAAACAATAAACTCTCTATTTTGATGTTTTCATATTAATTTTTACATTTTGACTAAGTTTTTGCTTGGTTTAAATGATTATTAGGATCTTAATGCTTTTCAATTACTTGGTCAATAGTTGAATTGATGTTTGAATTTATTGAAATTTGAGAGAAGGAGTAATTATAACACGTAGTAACAATCACTGTAAAGTCTGATAGGGAATAAAAATATATCGATATGTTTTATATGATTTTATGAATGTTCTTGTGATTTAATGCATTTTCATATATTTAGATCTTTCATAGAGATATGTAGGGTCATTTGTGAGAATATATTTAATTTTACTCAAAGGAGACTATTAAATAAAATAGAAATATTGATCTTCAAGTTTGAATATATGTCGTCAAATATGGAATTTACATTAATATGGAAGAATATAAGGGGGACTCGAGGTCCTTATGCATGCCATTAATTGAGTTTCAAACACGAATTCTATTTTGTTAAATTAGTTGTAGATTTAATTAGCTATCCATCAAGTAAAACTAGTGTTAATCGGAAATCTAATTGAGTACTTAATCCTCATGGGAATGATAATTGGATCACATCCACTTTATTAATTGTTACGATATCGCCACTTGCGAGATTTTAATGCAACAAGTTTTGACGACATATTCGGAGACCATAGATATTCAGTTAGTTTTTAGTTAATTATAGCTTTAGTTTGAAATGTATTTTTATTTGTTATGATTTTAATTTTAATTTTTCAACGGGTCTACTTATTTTTCCCGATTTCATTGACAATGACGAAAATAAGCAAAAGACAAAATGATATGAGATGAGAGATCCCGAAATTCATGAAGACAATATGCCTCTAGGGGAGGACTACATGCTAATTCCATCTTGAAGTTGAGAAATTAATCATGACTGAGCCAAAAGAATCACTAACATTCCATGAAAATGAAAATAGCATGTCATCATTCGACTTTATTGTTTGCTCTAAAATTAGCATTGTAATTAAGATCAATGAGGAGGTCGAAGTATTTATAGTTAAGTTTGAGTCAAGTGGTGTTCTCAAGTCATAGCTCAAGGTAGACGAGTACATGATCAGATAGTGTAGCAGGATATTAGCACGATGAGATCCGGTCTCGTCGATATTCACAAAGAGAATGACTTTTTTACCCGTAGGCTAGACTGGTGCATTGGAAGGATAGACGGCACGAGCATTTGTGTTGACGTGATGTAATTGATGGTTAGAGAGATTCTAGAATGCATGCCTCCACCTCATTCGCCATCCTCTTGAGACCCTTAAGGCTCAAGGATGATAATGTCATTTCAATCACCACTGTCAGACTCATATCATGAGAGTCTTTAGTTCCATTCTTTGCCTTAATACTTTTGGATATTGAGGACAAAGTCTGTTATAAGTTGGGGTGGGAAAACCATTAAGCGCGCTTTTTTAATTGCTTATATTGTTTTGCATGCTTGTTTGTGTGTTAAAAATGAAAAACTCTGGAAAAAAAATTAGAAAAATGAGTTCTTTTAGATTTTATTATTTATTTTGTATATTAGTGTGGGTCAAATAGCCTTGCCGCCTTTGATGCGTGTATTTGAAGCCATGTTTTGAGTTATGAATTGCAGAAATTTTATATGTTAGATTAATTTATGTTTGTCCATGTGAACCTTCACTTTCTTTGCACTCAAAATTTATATTTTGCATCAAGGAGTAATTTGATTCTTATCATTGAATATGTTGAAAATAGTTGACCTTCGATGCTAAATAGAAACAACCACAACATTATACATCCGTGAACCAATTTTAGTATATTTTGAGGGTGATTGAACCGTTGTAAGGACATAATGAGATAAATAGAGATTCTAGTGTGCAAAATCTTGTGTGAATTGTCTGAGGTCAATAAGATGAAAATTATGTGAAAATCTTAAGCTAGATTTCTATTTTTTAAACGAGTTTTTAATGAAGGACACTGCAGTAATCATTATATAAAAAAGCAAAAAAATTTACCATGATTCATGAGTGAAAGCTACCTTATAAAAGATCACAATGAAGACAACTAATTGAAAATCCCAAAAAGAAAAACTCAAAAAAGGATCAAGTTAGTGCATGAAACGGGCTACGCACATCAAATATGAAAAAAATAGGTGCATGAAATAGAAGACACACTGCATGCATTGATTAAGTCTAGTTGAGCCTTAGGGGTTAAAGCAATCAAAATACAAGAAATCCTTATTTGTTGAGATGTTAAATTACAATTATTGAAATCTATCTAAATTAGAGAATGTGAGGATTATAATATAACTTTAAACTTAGATCACGTCTTGGGAGAAGAGTTAAAAAAAAGTTTGGGTGTGTATCTTGCAAGACGAAAAGATATATTAACCATTGAGGATCGAGATTTGATTCAATTTATATATTTATGGTGCTCTACATGAGTCTTCACACACACACACACACACACACACACACACACACACACATACACATACACATACACATACACACACACACACACCAGTTTGCATTGAATAAATAGAAATTGATTATAGCAATGTGATTTTAAAATTGTTCATAAGTTTGACGCAAAAATTCCAATCCTGAGACTAACGGCAGGTTATCTATCGAAATTTTGTTAAATTTTGTTTTTCAGTTAGACTATATTTTGTTTCAGGCAAACAAACCTTTAAGTTTAGGGTATTCGATAAGTATAGTTTGTATACTTATGTAGGCCGTTAAATTAAAATAATTTGTATTGATTTTGATGAATTATAGCTTCATTTTAGTGTAAATTGTATTAATTAGGTAAATTTCAATGCAAAAAGGTGAAATTGAAGAAAATGAATGAAATTTGAGCGATAAATGAGAAATTTCAAAGTTCGGAGATTAAAAAGAGAACTTTCAAAAATTCATTCGAACCTCATATTGATGATTGCAAATTGGAAACTAATGACTGAAATTGTACGAAAAAAGACCAAATCATAGCCTCAAGAAAGTTTAGGGACTAATTGCTCGTAAGCCGTGCACACACACGGGCCGGCACAAAGGTCCCTTCAGCAAACCAGCTCAACTGTATGAGCCACGGGGCAAGGACTAGACCTATGCATACACATGTGACAAATTGTGGACAGACAGGCCGATTTTCTTATTTTATTGCAACTCTTTATGGTAATAAAGTTTTGCCACTATAAAGGGGCAAACCCACATGTGGTCATGTAGGTCAAGTGACCCCACGAAATTTTTGGGATCGACTTCTCATTTTCAATTCATTCTTCTCCGAATCTCCAGTCTGACTTTTTTCTTTTCACAGCCACAAATTATCGAATTAATATAAAAAATACAAGAATAAATACAACCCTCCTCTGCCGAATTGCCTCTACTAATGGATACTGCTCAGCCCATCGTTTCGTCGTCATGCCCTACCTTGACTCCTCCATCAAAATGGTAGTATAAATATAAATGTGTTTGTGATTTGTGAAAAATAGAAAATGTTGAAATGTACATGGGTTTGGATATTATATTAGGATATGTCTAATATCATATGAATCTGATTTAAAAAATAAAATAAAATTGTGTATTCTGAATTTCTTTCTGACTGAGTGATTCCTGACTGTCTTGTTGGTTTAGATCAGATTTTTTGCTATTTGTTGAAATGGTGGTTGAAATTGGGATTTGGGAACAATCAATTTATTATTGATGCATAGTAGTCAATATGTGTGCCTAATATTGATTATTGATGTTTAATGTTTTTTCTTATCAATTGAGGAATTGCCACACCGCAAATGTTTAAATTAAAATTTCAATATAGTGGATGACTGAAAATTAAATTCATAACAAATCAAGAGACGAGAGAAGCTGAGCATGCTATACATGAGCATATTGAAAATATTAGACTTCATTCTCAATTCCAATTAAGTCTAACTTGGTGATTTAGAATTGGTTATGAAATTAATTGTTGTTTATTATGAATTTAATATTTTTTTATGAAAAATGAAATATTGTATTTATTTATTTATTTATTTATTGAATTTTATTCTTAACAATCATGGAGAAATATTTTAAATGAAAATCTGTGTTTTCGAGTAGAGAGAAAAATATTGTTGAAACGAGTGTTCAAGATAAAATAGATGTTAGAGAAGAATCATATATATATTGGAAGTAAAAGAGATATTCAGGATAAAATCTATTTAGTACAACTTTCTTCAGATCTTGGATTAAAAACTCCAATTATGAATTATAATGTTAATGTTCGAGATGAAATTTGAAGAGCATATGTACAAAGGGGTTCATGTCTGCCTCGAAATCAGTTGTGTCCATAGAAAGAATTTGGTGATTCATCATTAAGGCGAATTATATCTTCTTCATTTAATGATTTTTCTAATTGACTGGAATGCATCACACCAAAATATGCTCTATTTTGCTTTTATTGTTATCTATTCAAACCAAATAGTGAAGAATATGGTGTTGGTGATTATTTTGTTGATAGAGGGTTCTCAAATTGGGAAAAAAAAGGCTTCGACTCATGTTGGGAAAAGTGCCATGCACATAACCAAGCGTGAATTTAGTATGAGACTTTTGTGAATCAGAAACAAATTGTTGAGACTATTCTCTTTAAGAAGTCAAAAAGAACAAAAGATGAATATCTGATTCATCTGAATGTGTCAATTGATTGTGTTCGATTACTTCTACAATAAGGGCTTTCATTTCCTGGACATGATGAATATGAAGATTCAAGAAATCAAGGAAATTTGTTTGAACTATTGTAGTGGTTATGTGATCATAATAATGAGAATAAGGTTGTTTCTTTGAAGAATGCTCCCAAAAATCTTTAGTTAACATCACCTAAAATTCAAAAGGACATTGTGAGTGCTATTGCATTTAAAACTCTCGATGTTATTATGAAGGATATTGGTGATAGGTTGTTTTCCATTCTTGTTATGAAGCTCGTGATGTTTCAGTGAATGAGCAAATGTCAATTGTTTTACGTTATGTGAGCAAGAAAAAATAAGTAATGGAATATTTTATCGATGTCGAACATGTGTCTAGTACCGTATCTCTCTCACTTAAGGATGTTATTGATAACTTATTCTCTAGATTTAACTTAAGTCTATCTAATTTAAGAGGACAAGGTTATGATGGGGCGAGTAATATGCGAGGTGAATACAATGGTCTCAAAGCTCTTATTTAAAAGAGAATTCGAGTGCCTTCTATATTCATTGTTTTACTCATCAGCTGCAACTAGCTCTTGTAGTTGTGGCAAATAAGCATGCGGATATTGAAACATTTTTACTTTAGTGAATAAAGTGGTGAATGTTGTTGAAGGATCGGATAAGCGATGCAATCTTCGAGAGAAAAAAAAAAAGGCCTGAAGTCATTAAATCATTGAATCTTGGTGAAATATCAAGTGGAAATGACCTTAATCAAGAAATTACTCATAAGCAACCCGGTGATATTCATTGGTTCTCTCATTATAGATCATTACATAACTTGATTCTTGTGTTTTTTGTTATAGTTGATGTCATCATTGAAATAATTGTCACTGGTGATGCTAGTTGTGGAAAGCGAGGTGAAGCGAATATTTTGTTAGGATTTATGTTGACATTTGATTTTGTTTTTGTTTTCGGTACATCTCATGAAAAGTGTATCGAGTATTTTAGATGAATTGTCAAAAACATTACAACTGAGAGATCAAGATATTGTCAATGCTATGGAATTAGTGAAAATATTTAAAGAACAACTTCAAGAATCGAGGGAAAATGAATGGGAATCATTTTTAAGAATAGTTTCTCCAAGGTAAATAGCGACTTACTCATTTATGTTGCATGCTTATGTCTGGATAATTCATTTACTATTTTCGACAAGGACCAATGAATTCAATTGTGTGAGAATTATCCCAATGATTTTAAACCAATAAAGATATAGGCACTTGAAGTGCGAATTCATACATACATACATATATATATATATATATCAGAAATGATCTAATGAGCACCGGTGCTCATCTTATCCTAAGCACCGATGAGTTGGCACATTAATTCATTGGTGGATAAAGATTTTGTGAGTTCCAATCCACCAATGAATTAATGTGCCAACTTATTGGTGTTTAGGATAAAATGAGCACCTAGGGAGGTCAAAAAAACCCGACAAACCCGATACCCGCGGGGACCCGCCCCGAACGGGGAAAGGAAAACCCGCTTAAACGGGTAACGGGGCGGGGATGGGGCGGGGAATTATTCCCCGAGGCGGGGACGGGGCGGGGATGGGTAACGGGGTGGCCCCCCCCCCCCCCCCCCCCCAAAAAAAAAAAAAAAATTTTTTTTTTTTTTAAGAATTCAATACTTTAAGTGAACATTTTCGTTAGTTCTAATAGAAAATAGCAACTAAAATTATTTGTTTAAATATAATGAATATGGACAATAAAAATAAATTATCAAAAACTAAAAAAAAAAAAAAAATTAAACGGGGAATTAAACGGGGAATAAACCCACCCCCGCCCCGCCCCGACCCCGCCCCGCCCCGCCTTAAACGGGGAACGGGGCGGGGACGGGGAATGAATTTCTTAACGGGGCGGGGGACGGGGAGGGCATCCCCGCCCCCGCCCCGCCCCGTTGCCATCCCTAGGTGCTCATTAGATCATTTCTGATATATATATATATATATATATATATATATATATATATATATATATATATATATATATATATATATATGCACACTCATGAAGATTTGAAGGGTTACGAAGCATTAATGATCTTACAAAAAAGTTGGTTGTAACGGGAAAAAAAAAATGAAGTGTACCCATTAGTTTATAAGCTTGTAACATTGGTGTTAATTCTTTCATTGCTACCGCTACGGTAGAGAAAGTATTTTCTACAATAAAGATTGTCAAGAATCAACTACATAATTAAATGGGAGATCAATGGTCAAGTGATAGTTTGGTTGCATATATTGAGAACGATGTACTCAACCATATTGATAATAATGTAATTATATGACGTTTTCAGAGTATGAAAATAGTTAGGCTATAGTTGTAGTAGTATATTAACTTATTTTCGTTAATAATATGCTTCAAAAAAATTACAGCTTAATATTTGACTCCACAATACAAAACGTTTGAGTTCATCTCTACCACTATACAACCTAATGCTTGAGGCAAGGGATAAGTGTAGTTTCTACACTTATTCGAGATCCTAAATGATGATATTTTACTTTTTCTTGGATAAAATACTACATAACTTGTGTTATATTTCATTTCTAGGTAAAACTCAATATTTAATGAAGAATTTGAGAAAAGAATGCAAAGATAGCGGAAAATGGCTCAATTGTATCAAATACAAAGTTTGGGGACTGAAATGAAAATACTCAAAGGTTATGTCGAACCTCATGATAAAAATTTGAGAGTGTTAGACATCAATTGGATGAGGAAAGAAGCCAAATGGATGAAATATAGTCTAAGTACTATCACATATCAACATCTAGCCGAAAAAGTTATGTTTCAGATTTTTAGTCTCCGTTTGAGACCCACTTTTGGCGTAGGAAATGTTCGAATTGAAAAAATTATATTTCTGGAAGATGTGTATCCCTTTGAGTTATCTTTCCAACTCATTTTTAAAAACCTCAATCGAATATTAGGGGAGAATGATATGATCAAAATCAACATGTGTAGTTAGAATTAGGAATAATCTCTTTCACCACATACAATCTTGTTGATAATCTAAACCAAATGCATGACTTTCGTATGAATTCGGACTAGGGATATGATCGTCTCGTGTTAGTCTTAGGTTGGTGTATCTTGGGAAAGAACATTTAACATATTAACTTTATCAATTGCAAAAAAAAAATGCATGAATTTAATAAAATTAATTATTGAGAATTGAAATAGATGGAAATAAGGGAATTCACGATTCCAATACAAGCATTCACATATTAGAAAAATATCATATTTATTTATTTTCTTAGAGAGAAATTAGTATAAACAACAAAACACAATTCTCTTTTGTCGCTAAATTTCGAATTTGATAAAAACTATTGAACTAGAAATTAGACATTATTCCTCGTGGGAACGATACTCTTAACTCACATATTTTATTACTTGTACAACATTCCCATATGCTTGCGGGTTTCACGTGAACAAGTTTTTGACACGGTTGCCGAGAAGTAACAGATTTAATTTTAGTTTAGTAGTTTATATGAAGTTCGATTTCTTTTTCTATTTCCTTTTTGTTCTTTTTAGATTTTAATTAAAATACCCGATCTCTTTATATTTCACTCTTAGCAGGTTTTCACCGGTTTATGCAAGCCCCTAACAAGGTTGATCTAGCTCCAATAGATCACGGAATCGAAATGACATTCAAAAATCGCAAAAGAGAACAACGTCAAGCAAGGAGAATGGCTGATAAACAGAAATAACCACAGAATCAGGTTCAAGTTCAAGTTCAAGTTCAAAATCAACTACTGCAGCATCCAAATCAACAAAGAGCCATCCAGAATGAAGCTCCCATTTTAGTTGGGGATTATGTAAATCCAATCCTTGCACCAGTGCAACCCGCCGTGGTTTATCCTCCTTTCGGACAACCTAACTCCTCAGTCGGATGTCATAAATATTTTCCAAAATCATCAAAACATCAGGTTTTTCGGGAAATCCACATAGAATCCTTATGAACACATTTCAACTTTTCTCATGTTATGTGAAGTTATTAGTCATGAAGGGATATCAGCAGATGCATTCCGAATGCGATTATTCATTCATACATTGAAGGATGTCGCGAGAGAATGGTTTCTCCGTTTACCTCCAATGAGCATACAATCATGGAATGATATGGTTCAAAAGTTCACCATGAAGTTCTTCCCACCCTTTTAGGTTCACCAGATCAAGAATGAAATCCACACCTTCAATCAGGAAGATTTTAAGAGTTATTCTGAAGTATGGGAGGTTTAAGAATTTGTTTAGAAAATGCCCTAGTCTGGACATTCATAAGCGGGCTCAACACAGTATCTCTTTTATTACGGGCTATACCATAAATTCAGAAATATGATAGATGCTTCAGCAGGAGGATCGGTGATGAAACTTGATGTCGACGAGGCCAATGAATTGTATGAAAAGATAGTCGAGAATTAATCGATGTGGCCAACCGATAGGAAAGCTCCAAGGAAAACAGCATAGATGTACAGCGTGGATACAATGACAACATTGGCAACACAAATGGAAGTTCTTACAATGAAAATGGATAATTTATCTCAATCAGTCAACATGGTACAATAATCACCACATGTGTGTAAAGGTTGTAAAGAAGACCACACTACTACACGCTGCCCTTTTGCTTCTACACAGGTTACTCAGTTCGAAGAGATTAGCTACGCACAGAACTTTCCAAAACAACAAAATAATCCCTACTCCAACACTTATAATCCAGGTTGGAGAAACCATCCAATTTTTTCATGGTCAAACAATTAGGGGCAAGGACAAGGAGGAAACAATCAGAACAGGCGACTAGGGTTCTAACATCAACAACAACAAAAGAGAGAGTTGTCATTGGAAGATTTGCTATCTCAGTCCATCTCAAAGACTGAGACCAATTTTTAGAATCAACAGGCCTTGATCAAGAATCTAGAACATCGGGTGGGACCAATAGCAACTACAATAGCCAATAGACCATATAGTGTCTTGCCGAGTGACATAGAGAAGAACTAACATGAGCAGGTATTAGCGGTTGATGGGGTGAGTTATGCAACTATTGAGCTCCCATCATTCACTCCCACCACCCTTGTCAAGGCTTATGTGCTACCCATTCCATTCCCTGAAAGACTTCGATGGCAACCAACAACGAAGTAGGTTCATGCCATCACTACAATGAGTGGTGTTCAGTTTCCAAAAATCACTACAAAGAGGAAGGAGACGGAGAACACTAAAATATCTTCTGAGAACAAAGACCAAGTGGACCAGTCTGAAAAAGCAACAGAGAAAGATCAACAAGTAGTCTCAAACAGCCCACAGCTTAAGGATGTTCCTGGTACTTCACTCATATCTCTAATCTCTTCTCATCAAAGGCTACAAAACACAAATTGGAGAGGCAGTTCAATAAATTTCTGGAAGTCCTTAAAAAGTTGCATGTCAACATCCCTTTCATTGACGCGATCCTTCAAATCCCAAACTACTTCAAGTTTTTGAAAGAAATGTTGACCAAAAAGAGGAAGCTACCCGAGCACGAAATGATAGCACTATATGAAGAATGCAGCAAGATCATCTAGCACATGATCCTTCCCAAACTAAAAGATCCAGAGAGTTTTACTTTACCTTGCTCTATAGGAAATTTACTTAATATAAATTATTTGATTGACTCAAGAGCAAGCATAAATTTAATTTATTTGCCTCTTTACAAGAAATTGGGATTGGAAGATCCTAAGGCAGCTTCTATTATCTTGAACTCGTGGACAGATCGCTAAAACACCTATATGGAACAGTCGAAAACATGCTTATCAAGGTGGGGGAGTTTATTTTTCCAGCTGACTTCATCATCCTAGACATAGAAGAGGTATATTAGATGCCAATAATTCTAGGAAGGCCATTTTTATCTACAAGCCAAGCTTTGCTGGATTTTAATACTACTGAGATAGTCCTGAGGGTGGAAGATAAGAAGCAGAGTTTCACCATGGAAAATCCAATCAAGCAACTTTCCCATTTTGAGGATTGCCAACGAGTAGATCGCTGGGAGAGTTACAAAGGTAGGCCAGACGCAGGAACAATTATTAGTAGGAACAATAATGGAAACTTGAATGTATGGAGAGTCAAGGATGAACTGAAGAAGTACAACCAATGTCGAAAATGCAGAACTGAAAACTCTATTTTCAGGCCACCATGAAGAGCCTAAAAGTAACAGGAGTCGAGCTAAAAACTTTAAAAAAGCGCTTGTTGGGAGGCAACACAACACTTCTATCCCTTTAATTTATTCTTTTTTTATATTTAAAATAATTTAATATAATTTAGATTAGTTTTGTATTATTCAATTTTAGGGACCCATTATTCCATACCCCGTTTCACTTAGATCTTTGATATGTTAGTGGTTTATTAGATATTAGAGTTAAATAACATTTGTTTCGATCTTAATGATTTACTTGACTACATTGCGTAGGAACATGATGTCGTAGAACACTTAGACCAACCAAGACCAAGGACCTAACGAGAGCAATAGGAAGCTAGCCATTGGATTACAAACCATATTATGGGAGTCTTTTTCTTCATTTTTTTTTCTACCCTTTTATATTCAGATTTAAAATTGAAGGCATTGAGAACAATGTCTAGTTTAAGTTTGGTGGTAGAAAACACGAGTTTTCATTTTATTTTATTTTTTTGTTTTCATTTTTTTTGTATTTGTATCATTCTTATATTTATGTATTTTTGTGTACTTTTATTGTATTAGTTTAGTTATAAAAAATAAAAATAAAAATTTAAAATTTAAAAAAAAATTAAAAATATTTTCCTTTTGTGTGCTTGTGTGAGTTAGTTAGTCTGACTGATAATGAAAAAATGTTGAATCGTTAATTGATTTATGAATGGTGAATAAGTTGTATGTTTAGATTAATTTTTGCTTTTCCAGGTGAAATTTGATATATATTGAACACAGGAATTAAGTTAAGCATTATGTATGAATGAGTTGGTTTTATTATTAGATAAGTTGAAATAGTGGACCATAGATGCTAAATCCAAAACCACTAAATGTAGATCCTTAGACCAAAATTATAATAATTTAGGGGGTTTCACTGTTGTAGGAAGATGTTGAGATAAATGAGGATTTCATATGTGAAATTAAAAATCTTATGTGAATTGTCTAAGGTCAATAGGATGCAATTGTGTAAAAATCTCAAGTTAGAGGTCGTTTTATTTGGATAGGTGTTTAATGAGAGATATTGCACTAATCAAGGTATAAAAAAACACATTTTATATAAAAATTTCTCTTCGTACCCTTTATTACTCGAGTTATTAAACCTGTAAAGGAATCAAAACATGTTGCCCCAAAGTCAACTGAATTGGGAGTCATCGACCTAAAACTTGTTACATGGGTCAGTTAGAAAGTTTAAGGGAGAGAATGCTGCAAATAAAAAAAGTGTTGAAAAAGAAAAGAGAAAAAATATAGAAAAAAAGAGCATTTGCATGAAACAGAAGAGGCACAAAATACATTGGTTATGTCACAAACACTTGTCTAAGAAAAATTGACTTCTGATAAGAGATTATTAGCCTAATTAAGTCCTAGAGATTGAAGTAATCAAACTTAATGGAGAATCCTTATTTATTGACATATTGGCTTGCAATTAGTGAGAATTACCTAAATTAAAGAGGTGAGGATAGTATAAAAATTCAACCTTAAGTCACACACTTGAAAAGAGTGAAAAGAATAAGTTTTGGGGGTGTGTGAATCTTACGAGTGATGAAAGAACATATTTGACCATTGAGAGTGTGAATTGAAACAGCTCATGAATTCATAATGCTATGCTTAATTCTTCACACACGCGTCGACTTCACATTGGAAAAATAGATTTTAATTTCATTTTTTAGATAAAATATTACCTAACTTGTGTTATATTTCATTTTGTAAGTAAAACTCAATGTTTGATAAAAATTGGAGAAAGAGTGCAAAGATATCGAAAAATTGCTCAATTGTATTAAATACAAAGTTTGGGGACTGAAATGCGAATACTCAAAAGTTACATCGAACCTCAAGAAGAAGATTTGAGAGTGTTAGGTATCAACTGGATGAGGAAAGAAGCCAAATGGATGAAATATAGTCCAAGTACTATCACATATCAACTTTCAACCAAAAAATTTATGCTTCGGATTTTCAGTTTTAGTTTGAGACCCATTTTCACATAGAAAATGTTCGAATTCCATTATACTTGGAAGATTTATATTCTTTTGAGTTATCTTTCCAACGCATTTTGAATCACCTCAATCAGATATCGGGAGAGAAAGATATGACCAAATTACTAAAGGTTGTCCGATGGAAAAAAAAAACATATACCTATGCGACCGCATCATGCATTCCAAGGCCAAATTGATGGTTGGACGTCCTTCTATGTGGCCACTTATAAATGTACTATACAACTGCATAGTACAAACTTTTGGCGTGATTTAGTTTCATTTTTCAATTGAAACTCTACTTCGGTAACAAGATTTTAGGCATCCTATATATATCAAACTCTACCAGAGCACGGGGGAGACCTCCTTTTGATCTAAAAATCGTATGTTTTACATATTTTGGAGGCGAAGAACAAGGTCTAATCATCCACCAAAAGAAAATTATACAAGTTTATTGAAGATTATTCATCCATTTTCAAGATTCAAGCCAAGAAATTGGATTCCTCCACTTTGTTCATTATTTCGTGATCCGGGTTATGTCTTTTCATTATTTTTTGTATAGTTTAATAATTAGGAGGGTTGGCTAGGTTTTTCAATTGTATTGGATGAATGTTGAACCATATTTTCATTTATTTTAATTCAAGACATCAATTTAGGAAATTCGTGTTATTATTTGATTGATTTTACATACTCATTGCACTACTTATTGTTTAATTACCAATTAAGTAGTTAGTTGCTTGTTGTAGTGTAGGAATGATCACAATAAGTCTAGAACGCAGTAAAATCAATGTGTAGTTAGAATTATGAATAATCTCTTTCACACATACAAGCTTGTTGATAATCTAATCATATGAATTCGGACTAGGAATATGATCGTCTTGTGTTAGTTTTAGGTTGGTGTATCTTGAGAAAGAACATTTAACATATTAACTTTATCAATTGTCAAAAAACAAAATGCATGAATTTACTAGATTAATTATTGAGAATTGAAATAGATGGAAATAAGGGGATTCATGATTTCAATACAAGCATTCACATATTAGAAAAACATCATATTTATTTATTTTCTTAGAGTAAAAATTAGTATAAACAACAAAACACAATTCTCTTTTGTTACTAAATTTCGAATTTGATAAAAACTATTGAACTAGAAATTAGACATTATTTATCGTGGGAACGATACTCTTAACTCACATATTGTATTGCTTACAATGATCTCGTAGACTTGCGGGTTTCACGCGAACAGCAAGGTGTTGGGTATTTACTTAATCATGTACAGTGAAAAGTAAAATAATTTTCAATTCCCACCAAAGATCTACATTGTGTTTAGATAGAAATTGTGATAAAAATTATACCTTTGATGAATTCTGCAAACTCTTTTGCTGATTCTCGAACTCCAACGATCACGATCTGCAATCCAAGCTGTCCAATTGTCCAACCTCCAATTGTGATCCACAAAGAGAACAAGAATGACGTCTAGGATTTTCTTTTCTTGTGCTAGCAAGAATAATGAATTATTCATGCAGTTTTCAAACCCTAGGAGCCTATTAATATAAGTCCAAGCGGGTTTAGCCCGTCTGTTAAAGTTAACCCAGTCCAGTATTTAATTAATCAAATTAATTAAATCTAGTTCATGAATTAATTAATCCAATTAATTAATTTAGGCATATTAATAAGCAACACAATTAATTAATTGTCCAACACTTGTCAATTAATTAATTGGTAAATCTCATTCTTCTGATTCTCTTTTGTGTGTGACCCATTAGAATCCCGATCACGATGCCTAATGATGTGAAATATTATTTTGATCTAATTAAAATTGATAAATTAAAATACCCCTTTTAATTTATCATCAATTCACATCTGTCGTCCCAAATTGACATCTAGTAATGTGTCGGGCAATACATGTAATGCAAAATGTCACGTGGTATGACAAAACCAAACTTGTTTGTTTACCGTGAAACTATAATCATTTCGTCAATATGTTCCGATAAATTATAAGATATGGATAGATGTTAATCTCAATTATTGATCATATCTTTTATCCCACTGTTAAGTCAATGTAAGTCGAAAACTCATTTTCGACTTATGAGTTCACCTTGGCCAATGATTTCATTATCAACTTAACTGGATAAAATGTAGATCATAATCTCTTACTATCTAAGAGTGATAAATCTTCTATTGATAATTTACAACCTTCATATGATTCTTGACATACCCGAACGATGCTGTATTAGCGACCCTTGGTAGAGCGACATTCTTTTCGACTTATGAGTTCACCTTGGCCAATGATTTCATTATCAACTTAAGTGGATAAAAAGTAGATCATAATCTCTAAGAAAATGTAGATCATAATCTCTTACTATCTAAGAGTGGCAATTCCCTATTGATCATTCACAACCTTTATATGATTCTTGACATACCTGAACGATGTTGTATTAGCGACCTTTGGCAGAGCAACATCCAACATCATTAAAGTATAACTGTCATCATATAAGGCACTATGATGACCTCAAGTCAAATGACCAATTCTACTATCGAACGTTAGAGATTAACCACTAACACTCAAGTCTCTAATGTTTTGTTCTATAACAAAACATCCACGTGTTCATTCAAATGTCACCACACATTAACTTGTGAGATCAGCTACTTAATTCACAAGTAAGAAATGCCACACGTGATGGTCTACCTGTAATAATGATATCCGTATCTCATTATTACATATGACCACGAACGAGTTAAGATTTAGTCATATGTAATTTATATCTCATAATCACAACTCCTTGTGATTAACAAATCACTAAAACTTAAATCTACAGATTCTATTATTTAATCTATCAGAATATTAATTTAATAAAATAATAGATACTGCTATAAATATGCATCAATTATATATATTAGAAGTGTTTATGTCCAAAATTGATTGGACCTAGGGCATAACATTTATAATCTCCCAATTGCACTAGATCTAATCACATATATATCTTATACCATAAGAGTCTATATGACTATCATGTTTATGCTGCGATAACTCTTTGTCAATGGATCTACAATTTAATAACTTGTTGGAATTCATTCTTTCTTTCTTTATGTCATTTCATTGTATTATCTTTCCAATGAGATAATACCGCCATAACATATGTTTGGATAATTGATGAGACCTTAGTTCCTTCGCTTGTACGATGGTTCCATTGTAATCACAATGCAGAAGCATGTGATCAACAATGTTAGGAACTACTCCAAGTTCATTAATGAACTTCCTGATCTAGACCACAAATTTTGTTTCTTTTTAAAGTCATGATGTATAAAACTTCTACGATTGAATCAACTATTGTTTTCTATTTGGAACCTTTCGAACACACCGCTTAAAAGTAAACAAATATCCTAATTGAGATATGCTATCATTCTAGTTTGACTAGAAGTTGGCATCAGTTACCCTTGAACTCTCAATTCATTTTCTTCATATACAATCTTCTCGAGATTTTATCTATGTAGATTGGGATGATTTAAGTAATCTTTTAGATCTATCTTTATAGATCAACTTGCTTCTCCCATATCTATCACGGAGAAATTATTTGACAACCATAATTTCAACAATTGAAATATAGATACGTAGTTTCCTTTAATATGTCTCATACATATAATATCATGAATACGACAATGCTCCCACTATCTTATTGTAAACACACATTTCGTCTTCATTTTGATAAAATCAAACATTTTGACTTTTACATCAAATCGAAGATTTCAGCTCTAAGAGGCTTGTTTCAATCCATATTGACACTTTCTTGTAAACTCATTTACAACATATGGGTTCTAATCCATTAGGCAGGTCGACTAAGGTCCAAACATTGGTTACATACATCAAATCCATCTCAAATTTTCGTAGCCTCTTGTCATGTCTTTAAGTCAACACTTGACTTTATTTATGCGTAATTAGTAGGTTCATTATCATCAATTAGTAATATCTGATTAGTAATCATGAATTCATACCTTCTAGAAGGTCGAATGATCCTACAAGATTTACACGGAACACGTATCCTTAGAAGTCTCTACTTTCTGATTAAGAGCATGTCCCTCTACAGGTGTGGGATTAGGCTCAGGTTCATCTATTTGGTCAACTATATCCATGGATTCTTGAACTCCTTCAAGATTTATTATGCTTCCAATGTCCTCTCCTAGAATAAACACCTTCTCTAGGAGTATAACATATCTTGAGACGAACATCTTCTTTTCAACGGGATTATAAAATTGACATCCAATTATCTCTTGGATATCCCACAAATATATATTTATCGGATTTAGTCTCAAACTTATCCGATTCAGTGCGCTATACATAAGCATCACAGCCCATACTTTCATATAAGATAAGTTGGGCCTTTCCATAACTCATATGAAGTTTTGTAAACCGATTTAGATGGGACACGATTTAGTCAGTATCACGTGGCAATCAGTGCATGACCTCAAAATGATTTTGGAATATTTGCATGGCTTGTTCTTAATTGCACTATATCTAATAGTATACAATTTCTTATTTCAGATACACCATTATGTTGCAATGTATGTGGATGAATCCACTGCGTGAGAATCTCATTCTCTTTTAGATAATCTAAAATTCTACCTTTTAGATATTCTCCACATCGATCAAATCTTAGTATGAGAATATATTTACCTATTTATTTATCAACTTCTAGCTTGAATCCCTTTGAACATTTCAAGAGTTTTATGCTTGAATTTCATCAAATATATATGACAATTTCTGAAATGGCTGACAGTAAATGTGAGAACATAAGAGAAACTTTGATGTGAACCCTGTAGCAACGGTGACTATGAAACCCACAACTAGATTGATGCGGAACCCAAGAACGCCAACTAAACCCAGTTTTGGATTTGAACCCAACAATGTGAACCAAAAAAACCCAACGATAACGACGATGCGTTGAACCCCTTGATTACACAATGAAGAACCCATGATCCGATGTTTTGAATGCCACAAGATTCAAATCTTGATAAGTTCGATAGTTATTCAATTGAAGAACAAGGAAAGCAAAGCCTCTCAATTCATAATTTGTCAAAAGTTTTGAATACAATGAAAATTTTTGAATTTATACCAAACCCTCGAAACTAGGTAAAAACGAGCATAATCTCATAAATAAGGTAGGAGATTGACCAAAAATAGAATTCTAGTAAAATAAGAAAATTCGCGAAAGAATAAAAATTTTCCCCGGATGTTGGGCACGGGGGCGCCAATCCCCCTGTAATATGTGGCTTCAGTTGGGCGTGGGGACACCTAGGAATGGCTCGGGGTCGTCACTACCCCCCGTTTTCCAAGTTCAGCTGCTTGAATCAAGCTCATCCATTCCGATTCTGGCCTCGACCCCAACATGGAACTTGCTCCGATCTTCGTCATGATCGCCATATCGTCAACCGTAGCTTGAACAAGCAATGTCATTGCTTCTTTCACCCGCTTTGCCCTCGATCAAGTCATCAATCCTTCTTCCACTAGCAATGGATCCTTCCCCGGACTTGCCCTCATCTTGATGGCACCTTGGATTATATCATTCTCTCCCTCTTCGAAAGGATTCGACCTCGAATCCGAACCTGCAGGAAACGAAGTAACATTATTAACATTGAAAATGTTAACCATTATAGACTTACCCAGTAGAAGTAGACTGTAGCCTACGTTCGCGATCATAGCAATGTAATGGAATGGTCCTTCTCCTTTGGAGTGTAGGTTGGACCACACTCGAGTTTGTATCCCCCATCTTCGTGTATACACCCAATCACCATCGCCTGGATCCAATGGTACACGCCAAGAATGTTCCAATTTGTAGGCGTGGGATAATTCTAGCACAATCTCCTATTTTCAATCTAGTTTACCACTTATATCAATAGTTAAAGGAATTAAACCCGACAAAATTAGGAGATTAAAATCACAAGCCATATCAAAACATGCGTAATAAGTAGTAGAAACTGTCAATTTAACCCCTAACACATGCCATCCAACTTCCCACAAGTAGTTATATAGATCTAGATTAATATATTTCAAATATGTAATATGCGCATCTAAATTTCTACGACTTACTATGGTATCGTCACGTAACATGTGACCTCGCACTTCAACATACATGCACAGTCCATTGCAATATAAAATATGGTCATAAACTAATAAATTTTTTCCTATGATTGCACACAAAAGACGACTGTTTAATCCCATGAAAGTATCAGATGGACTAGTAAGTTCAAACAACCAAACTAACTACTTATAAATTTCATAGCTGACCTCATATTCAAGTGTACCACAAATATATGACACATGCAAATCATCAAGTATAGCATCTAGCTGAGGTGTAATTGTGAGGTTAAAATTACATGCTCCAAAACTTATCCCTACATGCTAAACTATCATCTAACCTATGTATGAGATGGGAATACCTTACTATTGGTGATTCATCGCACCTCCTCCATGCTTCATCCTTCCTAGGCAATAGTAACAATGGCACAATACATGGACTCAGATTTTCCTTCATACCCCATTTGACATTCAATTCTCGGTATATAAATTCCCTCCATTTCTCTTAATACTCCTTTGCCTCCTTAGGGAACTCATATTCAACCTCCTGTAATGAAGAATTAACAAAACTGGGGTGGGAATGGTTAGTTTCAACCTCAAGTTTATATCCATTGTTCGGATTTGGTGGAATCCCAATAGGAATGCTCATATGGACCAGATCTTCAAAACCCTACAAGACAGAAATAGCCAAACTAGGGAGGGGTGTGTGAGTTTCCTCGGAGTTGAGGGATGATTCCTTGCTTACCAACAACAAAATCTGTCTTGTACCAACTATAGCCTTTTTACATTCACTCCCCCTTGCAAAGAAACTCACTTTCGGCTTTTCTCTCCTCTCATGTGGCTTCTCTCTCTCTCTCTCTCTCTCTCTCTCTCTCTCTCTCTCTCTTTCTCCCACTATCAGGAACCTCACCATTTTCTCTCTTACTCACTAGCTCACTGTTTTCTCTCCTCTCATGTGGCATCTCTCTCTTGTCCCCACTCTTAGTTGCCTTGCCATTTTCTCTCTTACTCACTAGCTCTCTATTTTCTCTCATTTTTCCAGACTCTCTTGCACTTCTCTCTTCCTCATTCTTCAATTTAGCTTGGTCTTCATAAACTTGTGCCGGTGTTAATGGCGCAAGAGTAATAGTTCGTCCCTCCTTGACAAAGCTATATCGGTTCCTATACCCACCATGTGTAACTTTTCTATCATACTGCCATGGCTTGCCCAACAGAATATTGCCTGCATGCATAGGTACCACATCACACACAACCTTGTCACTATAACTCCTAATCGAGAAATCAATCATCACCTATTTATTCACCCTAACTTCTCCACTTTCATTCAACCATTGGAGTTTATAAGGCCTAGGGTGTTTAAATAATACTAATCTCAATTTCTCAACCAAGGTCGTGCTAGCTACATTTGTGCAACTTCCACCATCAATGATTAAACTACTTACCTTATCGTGGACGTGGCACCGGGTATGGAATAGGTTTACACGCTGCTGCTCCGTATTATCTGCCTTGCCTTGAATGCTAAGAGATCTCATTGTGACCAGCAGTTCCCCAACGACAAATTCCATTTTTCCGTCTTCATCAACCTCCTCCAACGCTGACATATCATCATATTCTCCTTCACTCTCACTCACCACCTCTCCGTCATCCCGTAGAATCATTACCCTTTTGTTAGGACACTGAGAAGCGATGTGCCCTATTCCTAAACACCGAAAACACCTTATATCCATATTCCTTGGTTGTTGTGACTCCATCTTGGGTATGGGTTTGCTAGTACTTTCTTCATTTCCCCTCTGCATTTCAGTCCTTTCTTTAGCTACTGCTTTATTCACCTTATTACCTTTCCACCTCGACTGGCAATTTGGGTTAGGAGATGAAGTGTTCACCGGTTGCCTCGTAGTTCCCTTCCTCTTCAACTGTCTTTCCACCTTCATGGCTACATGCTACATATCTTCCAACTCTACATAATGCTATAATTCCACCACATTAGTAATCTCATTATTCAACCCAGCCATGGTAACTTCTCGATCTTCCTCTACATTTACCCTAATCATCAAAATCTCTATCTCCTTATGATAATCTTCTACACTCTTCGACCCATGATACAAACTCTGTAATTTTTTATGGAGCTCCCTATAGTAATGACCAAGCACAAACCGTTTCCTCATCACCACCTTCAATTCATCCCAAGTATTTGTAGGCCTCTCCCGATTTCGACGCCATAAAGTAACCACTTGATCCCACCAAGTGATGGCGTAATCAGTGAATTCCAACACCGCAATCTTCACCTTCTTATCCTTTGAATGTCTATGGCAATCAAAAATCAACTCCACCTTTTTTCTCCCATTCTAAATATGCCTCGGGATCACTCCTACCCTTAAATTGTGGAATCGTCATTTTTACATGACCCAAATTACCATCAGTTTCACCTTCATGATTATTTTTTCCACGTCGTTCAAACTTATCGCCTCTATGCCTCTATCGTTCCATCTCATTCCTTTCATACTCATCTTCACCCCCATTCACTACCGATCTCATGTTCATCCATCCTAGGAACTCATCTACCCGCCCTCCTATCGTGAGGTACATCCGTTGGTTGTTCCCTACTAAGATTTACCTTCTAAGCATTCAATTGCTCCATCCTTGCTCCCATATCCATCAACAACCGTTCAAACCTATCCATCATATCATCCTGCAAATTTGTCTGATTACCGTTCCTACTGGAATTTGAGTCTTCCATGTCTGACATTCTCTCAATTTCTACCTAACCAAGTTCACTCAGAATCACTCAATTGGCTTTTACCCTCTAATAATCTCACAATCTGCCTTTTACCTCTCACTGCTTTCACCAAGTGGTTCCAAAGACAACAATGAACTCACCCGATCAAACTTGTTGCTTCAAAAACCGAATATGTGGATGATTGTGACTCAAGAGGAGTATAGAAATTTTGGAATGACAATGGGAAGAAACACAAGACCTAATTGGATGACAAAAACAAATTGGATGACAATGAGAAAACACAAGGGAATTTCAACTGTAAATTTGACTCAAATTGGATGACAAGAACAAATTAATGATCCGAAGTTTGTAGAATGTTGGTGGTAAATCAATCAAAACAAACCTCAATTTTTTTTTCGCTGTACGGATGAACAGTACCGTACGTGAGCAATAATTTTTTTTTCACATATGAACAGTAACCGCGATGAACAGTAACCCTTTTTTTAACACAATATTATACTACCAACAAGAAATTTATGGATCTAGGAATTGGAAACGAAAAACGACTCAAGAACACGAAGAAAATATAGAAAAGATGAAATTTATTGACTCAACAAGAAAATAAAGGATATAACCTGATAGAACTGGAGTCAATGCTCTGATACCAACTGATGCGAACCCCGTAGCAACGGTGACTACGAAACCCACAACTAGAATGATGCGGAACCCAAGAACGCAAACTAAACCCAGTTTTTGATTTGAACCCAACAAGGTGAACCAAAAAAACCCAACGATAATGACGATACATTGAACCCCTTGATTACAGAATGAAGAACCCATGATCCGATGTTTTGAATGCCATAAGATTCAACTCTTGATAAGTTCGATAGTTGTTCAATTGAAGAACAAGGAAAGCAAAGCTTCTCAATTCATAATTTGTCAAAAGTTTTGAATACAATGAAAGTTTTTAGTACTTATATCAAACCCTCGAAACTAGGTAAAAACGTGCTTAATCTCATAAATAAGGTAAGAGATACACCAAACATAGAATTCTAGTAAAATAAGGAAATTCGGGAAAAAATAAAAATTCTCCCCGAATGTTAGGCGCGGAGGAGCCAATACCCCCTGTAATATGCGGCTTCAGTTGGGCGCGGGGGCGCCACAACCCCCTATTTTCCAAGTTCAGCTGCTTGAATCAAGCTCATCCATTCCGATTCCTGTCTTAACCCCAACATGGAAATTGCTCCAATCTTCGTCACAATCGTCATATCGTCAACCGTAGCTAGAACAAGCAATGCCATAGCTTCTTTCACCCTCTTTGCCCTCGATCGAGTCATCGATCATTCTTCCACTAGCAATGGATCCTTCATCGGACTTGCCCTCATCTCGATGGCACCTTGGATCATATCAAATCTCATCTAGCATTAATGGATATGAGTCCACATATATAACTATGTATTAGATCTAGTAATTATGCAGATCTTTCTCCTTTTCAAGTAAAATGAGATTTGGTCACTGTGCCTAACATACATGATTCTCATTTGTCAAATGATTCAAAATCATTTGACCCAAATATACATCTCCATATAAGTTTGGAATTTCATTATCATTTATGTGACCAAATATGCAATGCCAGATATAGGTGTTATTCAGATTATCATTTAGGATCTCATAAATATAAAAAGGAACAACAATTGTCCCTAACATTAAAATAATTCATGTCAAACATGAAATTTATTTAATGTTCTTGATAATTGTGAGAACAAAATAACATTTCTCTAATTCTAATATTAAGCTTAAAGGTAAAGGTAATAAGTAGCTCCTACAGGCAATGCAGCAACCTTTGCCCATTTTCAACGTACAGGTCAACTTCTCCCTTTTGCAGTGATCTACTTCTATTTAGTTTTTGTATATTTATACAAATATGAGTCCCATATCTAGTATCCAATGCCCAAGAAGTTAATGAAGTAGACATAGCCTTACAGTTTCATCTCTAATGACCTACTATTCCGAAATGATAATAAGGGTCATTAGATTTGGTATTGTCCTTATTCGCTTTAACTATCTTAACCATCTTGGTTGCTTTCCCAAAGCATCCTTTAGACTTCCCTAGAGGAATCTATGACTAAGATTTGTCCACTACAAACACAAATGTTGTGCTTAATAGTTTTAAACATGTTCAGCAACTCAATGAGCGTGCATTCGAGTTTATTCATGTTAAATTCATAATTAGTTATGAATAACTTTATGGCAGAAATTGCTGAACCAAGTCTATACTTAGTTCATTGTTCATGACTGAACGCAATTTAGACAACTTCTCAAAGTAGTCAGCATCTTCAGCACACAAGCACTGACTGAAGATTCTTCTGCCACTATGCACTGGTATAGGTGCTAGGAAATCTCATATCTTTCTACATATGATTGTTCATCATTCAACACTTTGAGATGGAAAATCATGTGTTAGCATCTATACTCTTATGTTGCTTTTGTAACTCAAGTGACATAGTTGCAAACATCACATCTGTTGCAGTACTATCAACATCACTGTGTTTATTAGCAACCACCTCTTCCTTTATCGAGTCATCAGCATGTGTCTCTGGAAAGGGCTACTTAAGGACACAACCAATTTTCTTATGCCTGAAAACAATTATGAGATTACGGTGTCAATCAAAAAAAGTTTCGTTTGGTTGTTGGCATTCAGTATGCCTCTCAAATATATATGGTTACTCATGATTCAATAAATGTAAACAACGAAAAGTAAAAGAATAATATATATATGGCCTTTATTAAATTAATTTCGCTCCCACTGCTTAACTCAAATTTATGATCCTCTCACATAAATTTATGAAATCCATACTTGACTCCAAGTGGGCTAGGATCTCATTTGTTATATTAAAATCTTGAATGCACTCAACAAACCTTAATAAAACATTTGGGTAGATATTATTATCAATTGTATCTCCATACAACTCTCAGATCATTAAACTGACAACTCTTTATCTTTACACATCTTATGTGTTAACTTAGTATGCCTCTAAAATTTATCTCCTTAAGCGTATTCAACAAAAGATAAATTTTAGTTAGTCAAGCTCATCATTCAGAAATATCTAATATTTCATAGTGTCAAATATATCCCTAATAGACTAGCCTTGAGTGCACTCAACAACTTGAGATCGATTTAGGACTCTCGTTTTTTACTATAATGATGGAAGGAAAATAACAAATTGACTTAATATTTTTAACGAGTGGTTTTGCATGCAAAAGTCTCATCGTAATAATTATATATATTTTATTATACATCTAGCATGCAAATAAACATACATATAATAGTGTGGACAATTATGGACTTATACTATCTAGTCTTTCTGAGCCATAAGAAAGACTAGTTGGTCAGTTCCTAGGGAGTATTGCATTGATTCATACAGTACTCCATCTCTATGGTCTCCCCCTCTTCTTATATTTTCAATTAGTCTAACTACAACTTATATCCTATACTAGCTAGCACGCATGCCTAAATAATATTGAACACTCAAGCCCATAATAATAATAATAATAATAATAATAATAATAATAATAATAATGGACTCGCAGGTTCAAAATAAATTAAGAGCTCGCAGGCCAATAAAAACAACAAGAATAAAACTAACCATTCAGCACATCCACATGGTCAATTACATAATCATCCACTAATAACACATTCATCACATAAATGCTTTCTTATATAATATCTAATATTATGTGCAAACATGTTTCAAGTTTCTAGCAATTAAAGTCGTCTAAACTAATTTAGACAAATGGATCGGAATAATTAAATAATTAATTAATCAAATTAATTAATTAATTTAATTAGCGTGCTTATTTAATTAAAATCAAATTTTAATTCAATACCGAAATAGAGTCTAAGTCTAATTCCACAATTATAGGGATGGACTATTTAATTAAATACCAAATTAGAGTCCAACTCTAATTTCAAAATTTTAAATCAAGATAATTTATTAAAATCAACTTCTAATTAAATATCAAATTAGAGTCCAACTCTAATTTCAGAACTTAAGGCAATTGAATTTAATTAAAATCAAATTTTAATTAAATACAAAAATTAGAGTCTAACTCTAATTCCAAGATATTAGGGTGAACTTATTTTGTTAAAATCAAATTTTAATTCAATATAAATTAGAGTCCAACTCTAATTTCAATAAAAAATTTAGGTCAAGGCAATTTAATTAAAATAAAATTTCAATTAAATGTCAAATTAGAGTCCAACTCTAATGTCAAAAATATATTAGGGTGGATAATTTAATTAAAATCAAATTTTAATTAAATATTATATTAGAGTCCAACTCTAATTTAATTGAATTAACATTTTAATTTAAGATAAAACTCTTATATAAAATAAAATTCAATTTATGGTCAAAGTTCAATATTTAAGTTAAAATCCAATTTTAACGAGAATATAAAAAGTCCTCAATTTTAAATAAAATTTTAAACGGGTCAAAATTGATAATATGGGTCAAAACCCATTTAAAAATCAAATTTAAAATCATTTTAATATTTAAATTCAAAACTATTTTGAAAATTGCAAATTGACCCAAGTTTAAAATTAAAAACAAGCCCTTCAATTAACTTAATTGTATGATAGGTCCTTCATATAAAAAATTGCAAACAGACCCTTTTTTTATAATTACGGCGGGGCCCTGCAATTTCAGAAATTGTATCAAGAGCCCCCGCCTCCACCCGTTTCTGAAAATCTAATGAAACCGCCCTTTCTCCCATTTTTGGAATCTGCCGCCGACGCCACACGATAATGTGCGAACAGATATTCCACACTGTAGCAGCAGCGTAGTGGTGGCAAATGAGACGAGCGGCTCGTCGGCTCGCCCGCTCGGCTCGTACTGTTCACGCCCACGAGCCGCTCGGGCTCGTAAAAAAACGAGCCCGAGCACGAGCCGAGCGGGCTCATGGGCTAGACGAGCCGAGCCCGCTCGGCTCGTCACTGTTCACGAGCGGCTCGGCGAGCCGCTCGTGAGACGAGCCCACGAGCGGGCTCGTGGGCTCGTCCTTAGACGAGCCCACCCAAGTATAAAAAAAAAAAAAAAAATTAAAAAGTGACCAGAACGGTCACTGAACCAGTGACCGTTTGGTCACTATTTTTGAAAAAAAATTTTTTTTTTTTTTTCTACTTTTCTCCAATTCTTCTCCTATAAATACCCAACCCATTACAACATTTTTTTCCCACCAAACTTTCATTCTATACTCTCTACTCTACAATTTACAATTTACAAATCATTATCAACAATTCTATAATTCTCTTCTACATTTTTTTACATTAATATTATCTTCATTTTACAAATTCACATTTCTACATTCTATTTCAACAATTCACAAATGGATCCACGAGCATTTGTTGAAAACTTGTTCGGTATGGAAGGTGAAACACCTGCCCAAAATCAATTTGGGAATGAATTTGCCGGTCTCAACCAACTACCAATTCCGAGAGAAGACATTGACGATTTCGACGTTACTCGTGAAGGCGATGCCGATCCGATTGATTTGGATGACGTTGATGTTGATTCCAATTGTTCCTATTGATTTGGAACAAGATGAAGAACCATCACTAAATATTCCCGATGCAAGAGGGAAGAGAAAGGAAGAAAGCAGGCAAAATGTTGGGACCATTTCAAATTGGTTAACACCGGGTGTGATCGATGGAGTTCCGAGAAAATAAAGCGAGTATGTAAATCTGTGTCAACAACGACTGCATGGAAAAAAAAAATTGGAACCACTCACCTCAACCGTCATTACAAAGCATGTGCGGCCAAACATGGGCTTCTTGAACGTGGACAAACACAACTACAGTTTGGTACTAGTAGAGACGGTGCTACTACTTCGCCACTTTCTACGTGGATGTATTCGGAGAGAGGAAGCACGAAAGGGAATGGTAAAGTTAGTTGCCTTGTGGGCTTTGCCACTAGCAATAGTGGACAACGAACATTTCGTAAACTACGTCAAACAATATCTTCAACCAAGGTACGTTGGGGTAAGTCGAAATACTCTTCGTTCTAATACAATTGAATATTTTCTTAATGCAAAGCGATTATTGATTGGGGATTTAGAAAAATACGGGGGTGTCATATCTTTTAACTTCGGATTTATGGGAAGGGATTAATAAGAGAGGTTATATAGTCAAATTATCACTATATAGACCCACTTTGGGTTATGCATAAAAAAATTATTGCTTTTAAAATAATTGAGTATCCTCATAATGCTAACACTATATATAATGCAATTATGTTAATAATTAAAGAATATAAATGCGAGTAAAATTGCTTCTTTTACTTTTGACAATGCTTGTAAATAAAGTAGTTATCGATAAATTGCATAGAGTACTTCAACCCGATTTTGGTGGTTATTTATTCCATATTCGATGTGTGTGCCATATTTTTAATTTAATTGTACAAGACGGTTTAAAACATGTGAAGGACGAAATTAGTCGAATTAGGAATGCACTTACGTATATCACGATTACACCTAGTAGAAAACAAGCATTTGAAGAATTTTGTGAACAAGTTGGGAACTATAATACAAAAACTTTTATTACTGACGTAGGTCATAGGTGGAATTCAACTTACTTATTATTAAAATCATGTGAAGGTTTTGAACCGTTTATCACTGAATTTTATAACAATAGGCATATTAGAGACGACGACGATGATATCTTAAATGAATTCGATTGGAATACGGTATTTAAAATTAGAAATTTTTGGAAAGTTTTTATACGTCTACGAATATATTGTCTGGTGTTTATTATCCAACTAGTTGCATGGTTCTTGAACGTCTTTATATAACTGCTAGGGCTTTTAATAGATATCAAAATGACCCTGATTTGCATGCGGTTATATATGCTATGGAATTAAAATTTAGAAAATATTGGGAAGAATTACCTATGTTATTTCCTTTAGCATGCGTCATGGACCCCCGATATAATTTATCGGGTACTAAATTTATAATTGACCAAATTTCAAATGCTTTAACTTTTAATATGCCTATTACTTATAGGAATTTGGAACAAACGTTAACTGATATGTATGAATTATATGCTTCAAGAATAGGTACATAAGTTACTCATGTACCTACTCCTACTCCCACTAATATAAACGATGACGACGCTAAAGTAATTAATTTATTAGAAAACATAGACTCAATTAGATATGATTCAACTGCATATGCATATGGTTCCTCTAGTAGTAGTAGTATGTCTTCCACTGCATGTACTCAAACTTCGAGTAGTAGTCAAAATGCGTTGCCATCTGAATTAATTGATTACTTTCGTTATACTATGCCTAGTAACAAATCAGTTAAGAAAAGTTCAGAAGATGTAATCGAATTGCGAAATAATGAACGTCGATGGCCAATTGTTTACGCAATTGCAAAAGATCTACTAACACCTCCGGTTAGCACCGTAGCTTGGTCTGCTTTAGTGCAGGGAAGAGGGTTCTCTCTGAAATTCGAAGTCGACTAAAAGAAGATATTTTGAAAGCGTTAATGTGCGTGAAGGATTGGGAAGACGCTAATTATCGAATTCAACATAAATATGCCGAAATTGCATGTAATCAAGTAAGTGATTTTTAATTTCAATACATTCATTACAAAATTTTATTTTCATACATTTATAATTTTTTTAAAAAATTGTACACGTAAAAATATTTTCGTGTACAATGTTAACTCCGCCTACACGTAAGTGAAGTAGCCGGTCCCAAACCCGGATAAAGGAGGAGAGTTTATCTTTTTTTTTTTTCTTTAAATAAATGTATATTTACTATTTTAAAAATTATAAATGTTTTGACGAGCCCCGATAAATGTTTTGGAAAATATATATTTAAAAAAAATAAAAAAAAATAGACTTGTAGTAGTAGCGTTATTTATTTATAAAAAAAAAAAAGGCGAGCCGAGCTTAAGCTCGGCTCGCGCCCGCATTCGCCTTAGGCGAGCCTCGGGCGAGCCGAGCTACGTAAGCAACGAGCCGAGCTCGCGCTCGGCTCGTTGTCGATGAGCTCCCGGCTCGGCTCGTGCGAACACGAGCCGAGCTCGTTCGTCAATGGGCCGAGCCGGCTCGGCTCGGCCCATTGCCACCACTACAGCAGCACGAAGCGCTGCAGTTTTGTCGTGTTGCTGCTTTCTTCCACAGCAGCGTACAACATCACATGCCTTATGGTGCGGCAAAGCCGTTGCCAGGTCAGCGGCTATCTTGTCGTCAGCAACACTGCTGCCTACCACCTCCATATCCCTTTTTTTTTAAAAACATATTTTAAAATATGAAAATCAAATTTTCTCAATTACTAGAAACATGAAATCAACAATCAACTTTTGATTGTTCAAACATGCAAAACAATTTCTAATAAACACAAAGTAGGCTTTGATACCAATGTTGGGAATTTACTTAATCATCTACAGCGGAAAATAAAATAATTTTCAATTCTCACCAAGGATCAGCATTGTATTTACACAGAAACTATGATAAGAATTATACATTTGATGAATTCTGCAAACTCCTTTGCTGATTCTCGAATTCCTACGATCACGATCTGCAATCCAAACTGTCCAATTGTCCAGCCTTCAATGATGATCCACAGAGAACAAGAATGACAACTAAAGTTTTCTTTTCTTGTGCTAGCAAGAATAATGAATTATCCATACAGTTTTCAAACCCTAGCAGCCTATTAATATAAATCCAAGCTAGTTTGGCCCGTCTGTTAAACTTAACCCGGTCTAGTATTTAATTAATCAAAATAATTAAATTTGGTCCATGAATTAATTAATCTAATTAATTAATTCGGAAACAACTCAATTAATTGATTGTTCAACACTTGTCAATTAATTAATTGGTAAATTCTATTCTTTTGATTATCTTTTGTGTGTGATCATTAGGTTCCCGATCACGATACCTAACGACGTGAAATATTATTTTGATTTAATCAAAATTGATAAATTAAAATACCTCTTTTAATTTATCATCAATTTACATATGTCATTTCAAATTGACATCTAGCAATGTGTTAGGACAATACATGTGATGAAAAATGTTACGCGGTATGACAAAACCAAACTTGTGAACGTTTACCGTGAAACTATAATCCTTTCGTCAATATGATCCGATCAATTCTGAGATATTGATAGGTGTCAATCTCAATTATCGTTCATATCTTTTATCCCACTGCTAAGTCAATGTAAGTCGAAAACTCATTTTCGACTTATGAGTTCACCTTGACCAATAATTTCATTATCAACTTAACTGGATAAAATGTAGATCATAATCTCTTACTATCTAAGAGTGACGAATCATCTATTGATCATTCACAACTTTCATATGATTCTTGACATACCTGAATAATGCTATATTAGCGACCCTTGACAAAACAACATCCAACATCACCAAAGTATAATTGTCCTCATATAAGGCATTATGATGACCTCAAATCAAATGATCAATTCTACTATCGAACGTTAGAGATTAACCACTGACACTCAAATAGTTATCCATGTGGAATCTCCCAGTGAGCCTCCAATGTTTTGTTCTATAACAAAACATCTACGTATTCATTCAAATTTCACCACACTTTAACTTGTAAGATCAGCTACTTACTTCACAAGTAAAAAATGCCACACGTGATGGTCTATCCGTAATAACGATATATGTATCTCGTTATTACATACGACCACAGACGATTTAAGATTCAGTCATATGTAATTTGTATCTCACAATCACAACGCATTATGATTAACAAATCACTAAGACTTAAATCTGCGGATTCTATTATTTAATCTATTAGAATATTAATTTAATTAAATAATAGATATTGCTATAAATATGCATCGATTATATATATTAGAAGTGTTTATGTCCAAAATTGATTGGATTTAGGGCACAACACTTACACAAGGAACACATCACCATATCATATTCTATCATAGAGAACACACCTAGCTACAGCAAGAGGGCAAATAAACATCAAGGATTGAAGATTCAAAGCACGGGATTCAAGATCAAGAACATGAGATTGATTTTCTATCAAACTTCTTGTATTCTTCTACTTTTAGAGTGATGTATCTTCAATTATTTTGTGTAATTTAGATAAAAGTATGATAGACTAAATTATTCCTTGTATTGGATAAAGATGAAACAATTGGTCAACTATTTTAATTCAAAGACTAGTATTTTTAATATATTTATGAGTTTTTATTAATCTTGCAAGAATCTTTCGTTATTTTATTGCTTGATCACCAATTAGATAACTAGTTACTTATTGTAGCATTGAAAGGTTTACATTAAGTTAGAACATTGAAAGGAACACACGGCCCATAAATGTTAGGAATATCATGTATGTCGTGTACAATCATCTATATAATCGTGTGCTTAATGCATTACTTTGTATATGAATTCGGAATAAGAATATGATCAAGTCGTGCTTAGGATATTTTTAACTTACCTTCAAAGAGATAGTTAGATAACAATGGATTATCAATTGTCATCAACACATAAATCACACTAAATTACAATGGTCAAGAATTGAAAATAGAAAAACAATAGGTGGAATCAAAAGTCCAATACATTCATCTCATTTATTAATTCAAACCAAAGCATTTACAGAATCCATAGTTTCGTTTCAATCTTCATGAATGTATTCAAAATCGTTACACGACATGATGTATCTTTTACAATTTAAATTCAAATTTACAAAAGTTTATTTAGAAGTGCAAAGGCAAATCACATTTGATTTAACCAGTTTTTATCATGTCGAACCAACCCAAACTGATCTCTCTTTTTTTCTTTTTCTCTTGAAAACACTAATAATTAAAATAGAAAAACTAAAAAAGAAATCTAATTGCTATTTTGGAATGTTACTTGGCAAAGTATAACTGCATTTTGCGTGTTTCAGAGAGAGAGAGACAAGATGAGAACCATGAAGTTCATCCAAAATTATTGTCAAGGAACCAAAGATAATGGAGAAATTAAAGGAAGACCGCAATAAGAAAACCTCCCTCGGTGAACGCTGATTGCTGGAAATGCCCAAAAATTCTAACCACTTCTCTTATGTATAAGAATGTTCCCAACCCTTTTTAACACTAGAAATATCACTTGTTAGAGATAGGAAAATTTCAAAAATGGCTAGGCTAAATCTCTTATTTTTTACACTAATATCATGCCTTTCAACACTGTCAATGGTCCATTCTGAGGACCCTTATTTGTTTTTCACATGGAACATTACTTATGGCAATCTCTCTCCCTTGGGAATACCTAAACCAGTCATTCTCATTAATGGTCAATTTCCGGGGCCAGAAATCAACTGCACTTCAAACAATAACATTGTTATCAATGTGTTTAATCACCTCGATGAGCCATTTCTTTTCACCTGGAATGGGATTCAGCAGAGGAAGAATTCTTGGCAAGAAGGGACTCCGGGCACGACTTGTCCAATTCCACCCGGTGCAAATTTTACGTACCATTTCCAGGTCAAAGATCAGATAGGTAGCTACTTTTACTACCCCACCACCTCGATGCACCGTGGTGCAGGTGGCTATGGAATGCTCAAGGTCCACAGTCGGGATCTTATCCCTGTGCCATTCGATAGACCAGAGGCTGAATACGCTGTTTTAGCGGGTGATTGGTACAGAAAGGACCATGCTACCTTAAAGAGGTTGTTAGACAGCGGGAGGACTCTTGGTAGGCCGGACGGTGTTATCATCAATGGTAAGCAAGGGAAGGGGGATGGAACAGATACGCCTATGTTCACTATGATCCCTGGAAAGACTTACAGATATAGAGTCTGTAATGTCGGGATGAAAAACTCCATCAACGTCAGAATTCAAGGCCACCCATTGAAACTGGTAGAGATTGAGGGGTCCCACACTGTTCAGAATGTGTATGATTCCCTTGATGTGCATTTGGGGCAGTGCTATTCATTCCTGGTGACTGCTAATCAAAAACCAAAGGACTATTACTTTGTGGTTTCTACACGGTTCACCAAAAACGTCCTCAGCACCACTGCCACCATCCGATATGAAGGTGGCAATGGCCCTGCCTCTTCTGCGTTGCCCGAGGCACCGGTCGGGTGGGCCTGGTCCCTCAATCAGTTCCGTTCCTTCCGCTGGAACCTGACAGCAAGTGCAGCCAGGCCTAATCCTCAGGGCTCTTACCACTATGGCCGGATTAACATTACGCGCACAATCAAGTTGGTCAATTCAATTGGCACCGCTGATGGCAAGCTTCGATATGCTGTCAATGGCGTATCGCACAAAGATCCAGAAACTCCATTAAAGCTGGCTGAATTCTTTGGGGTTGCAGAAAAAGTGTTCATATATGACACTATTGGGGATGAACCACCTGCAAAAACAAGTGATAAGATCACAGTTGCACCCATTGTGCTCAACGCCACTTTCCGAAACTTCGTTGAGATCATATTCGAGAATCATGAGAAGAGTGTCCAATCATGGCATTTGGCTGGATATTCCTTCTTCGCTGTAGCGTAAGCAAATTTCATTACAGCATTCAATTTCTTCAGATTAACCTCATCATATAGCATTTCTAAGTAGAAATTAATGTGAACATTTGCTACTACAGAGCACTAACTCCTGAAAACATGAGGCAATCTGAGGGCTCTTACATTAAAATTTCAAAATGAAAGAATTTTCTTTTTCTTCCCATATAGTTTCACATATGATCCTACACGAGCCATGTTTGATATGCAAAACTAGATAAGACTAAACAATACAATGACATGAATTAAGTTCCTTTTTCTTCATTAGTACTTCCAGTGTTGTGCAATCCACCTTATCACGTGCACACACATGAACATAAACACTAACGCAATGCATGGATGCAACAGGATTGAACCAGGCAGATGGACACCAGATAAGAGGAAGAATTACAATCTTTTGGATGCAATAAGTAGGAACACAATCCATGTATATCCAAAGAGCTGGGCAGCCATTATGACTACACTAGACAATGCTGGAATGTGGAGCTTAAGATCACTGACTCTTGAAAGGCAGTATCTGGGGCAGCAGCTATACATCAGTGTACTCTCCCCAGAGCACTCTCTTCGTGATGAATACGACCTTCCTGACAATACTCCATTGTGCGGAATTGTCAAGGGTTTGCCTATGCCAAAACCCTACACTACATGATTCAGCTTTTGAAGTTGCGCAAAGTACTTGCAGACTTAAAGTGAAAGCATTAACGGAGGGCATATTCATGCTCGTTGGAGAAGGAAAGAGCGATTTAATAGCCACCTAACTTAAAAGAGAGAGAAAAAGAGAAGGAAGCAGAGAAGAAGATTATCTGCCAATGAGATTTTGTACAGCCACGGTTTTCGGTTAACAGTAGATTTTGTGTTTTTAGTTTTTTAAGTATTATGTAATTTATTTTCAAGTCCATTGTATCAAAACAAATACAAATGGTTTCAATGTGTAGCGTGTGTGGAATATATATGCTCCTATATCGTCTTAGTTGTACTAGTAAATGTAGTTGATGGAACATAAGAATAATATGTGATTTACGATATAAGGTACAATAAGCATATGCATGATAAAACAATTCGTTAACTTCAGATGGATTGTGAGAGAAAACAATCGACTTCAACTCAGAACCCAGTGAAAATTGTGGTATAACATATTTCCCACATTTTTAAAATTGTGGTTTAAGTTATCTTGGAAATACTTGGTCAGCATATTCGTCAAGTGAATAGGCTAACTCGAATTCTAATATATTATTCGACTTGGGGTTGTGTTACTTCCCAGTGAACAAGCTATCATGAACCTAACACCTCTACTCAATTGAGCGGAGTAACCTTGTTCAATATATTTCCTAAATGAGCAAACAATACACGACCCTCAGTACCTCTCTACTAAACTAGGAGTCACCTTCGTTAGCTCATATTCCAAGTGAATAAGCTTACTCCTCTTCAAGACCATAAATCTCAACTTCAGTACGTAATCTAATTCAAGAAAGTTCACAGATGTGAAGAGCTATATAGTTTGACTAATTGAATGACACATTTCAACTAGATAAGCAAACATTCCAACTATCACAGTAGTTTATTAAAAACTTACAAACACCTGGAATATTTTCCCTTTCAAGCTGAATTTCAGATAAGTGAATTCTTTGTATTTACTGTTTAAATATCATTACAGGAATTATGGTACATTTGTATGCACGTTGTGGAAAGTGAGAACTCAACAGATATTGCATCTCAACTACCTTTTTCTTCTTAAAAACATAATGTTGCAGGATAAGCATATGTAAAGACCGTATCAGTTAACTAGGACTGGGCAGAGGAAACTTCGTCGTTCTGACCTAAAACTGTTTTCACCTCTGGAATGTTCAGCAATGAACCTACTTGGACTGTTGGCTCCAAAGTTGGAATGATAGGAGGTCTTCTCCTTCTTGTAACTGTCATATTCAAACCCTTGGTTGTGTGAATTGTTGCTCCTGTAGTCATTTCAACCTGTAAAGCAGTTGTTATTCATTAGAGAACTGTCATCCTCAAGGTAAATGAATCCAGAACCCTGGATCTCAAGAGTTAAATTAGAACTTTGGAGCCTAAATCATTCGAAGTCTTTAGGTTCGATCAAACTAAGATAAAATACATAGAATACCCTTTTAATCATTGCAGAAACAAGAATGAGACGGGAAAAAATGAACCCCCACCCCACCTATAAGTGAGAGTGCATGTTGAAGACAAGATTTATATGATTTACATGGCCATCTCTAATAGACTGAAGTGACCACATACCATCTTGTTGTCCCAAAGGATAATTGTAGGTGTGATTGAAAAGTGTGTTTCACGCTCTTAATCATGCTTATAAACTTTATTTATATTTATAAAATGAGCGAATTTCTACTTAATTTAATGTGAATGTTGTCATCGTATGTAAAACCCGGACTTGGAAGTACTTGGAGCAGACTGACAGTTGCAGGGGTGAATGCAGTTTGGAAACCGCAGTCCACCCATTGTTGTTTGCCATGGTTAGAGTGCAATTTGAGACCACGGTTTATCAACATGGCATGGGCTTTGCTGCAACCCAACTGGAATTTTATGTTTATTATATACGTTTAATCAGTGGGCAATTTGGTCCTCTTGAAAGACAACATTCAAGGCGATTTGGGGACTACATAAAGACATATTTTAGTTCAAATTAAAAGGGAGATAATAGAGGATCAAAGGAGGACATACAAGAGAACAGAGGACTTTGACAGATCTAATTAGACAACGAAGAATGGAAAGGAAAACAGGAACTGATTTGTATTAATGGAATGAAAAATTACAATTGAAAATGGAAATCATAAGAGGCCATTCGAGAGGGCCATACTCTCCTACAACTACTTTACTCACAGTATTGTTTTCCTCCCCAGACTGCTTGCCATTATTCTATTTATAACCCCCCCTGGTAACTAACTTCCCCTGCTCAACAGAATTTGTTACCCTCTTCCGCCCTTTTGATCCTTCTAGAATAGGTGTATTTGATTGGGGGCCTATCAATTACCCCTCCCAATTTAGTCACCTCGTCCACAAGGTGGAAGGAAGGAAATTGTTGATTAATGAGATCGAAAGACTCCCAGGTTGCCTCCAAGGGTGATAACCCGACCCATTTAATCAGCACCTCCATCATGTCCTCATTGCCCAAGGGTGCAGTGCGCATTCCCAACACAGCTTCTGGTTCCACTTTTAACTCCCAATCGGCTCCCAAGTGTTGTGGTAAAGGGGAAAGTAGATGGAATTTCCCCATAGCCTTTCGGAGTTGAGAAAAATGAAAAACAGGATGAATTTGGGATTTCGGGGGTAGTTTCAGTCTGTAATCCACTGGTCCCACCTTTGCTAGCACTTCAAAAGGCCCGTAGTACCTGGGGCGAGCTTCTCGTTAAAACGATGTGCCAATGATTTACGACGGTAGGGTCGCATTTTTAGATAGACTAACTCCCCAGTGACAAACTCTACAGCCCTCCTATGTTGGTCAGCTACGGCTTTCATCTTTTGCTGAGCCCTTCGTAAGTGCATCTTCAGCTCCTCCAATACTTGGTCCCATTCCAGCAATTAATGATCCAGTGAAGACACTGTCGTGGGTCCCTTTTCAAAACGGATGAAAGGAGGTGGATCCCATCCATATAATACCTGGAATGGGGTTAATTGAGCAGACACATGGAATGAAGTGTTGTAAGAGAGTTCAACCCATGAGAGAAAACGAAACCACTCTTTAGGTCTACCTGAAGTGAAGCAACGCAGATATGTCTCAATACCCTTGTTTACTACCTCTGTTTGACTGTCTGTTTGTAGGTGATATGCCGAACTAAGCCCCAGTTTAGTGCCTTGCAATCGAAAAAGTTCGCTCCAAAATTTGCTAATAAATAACTTGTCACGATAAGAGATTATCGAGCGCGGCATACCATGCAATCGAACTATTTCCTTAATGAAAACTGCAGCCACAGACGGTGCTGAGAATGGGTGTTTAAGGCCCACAAAGTGGCCGTACTTACTCAGGTGATACACAACTACCAAGATTGAGTCAAAACCCTATGACCTCGGCAGTCCCAGTCCCTCAATAAAATCCATAGATATATCGTCCTAAACTTTCTCCGGCACAGGTAACGGTTGAAGCAACCCTATAGGTGTGAGAGTTGAATACTTATTTTGTTGACAGGTTGTACAAGCTGCTACATAAGCTCAGATGTCCTTTATACTCCGCCAATAGAATGTTTCGGCCACCCTCTTGTACGTTTTATGAAAGCCCCCGTGGCCCCCCTATTTTGCTATCGTGGTCCTCTTGCAATGCCAACAACACAAACGAAGAATCCTTGGGTAATGCGAGTTTATCCCGATATAACAGAGCACCTCGCACCAAAGCAAACCCGGGGTACGACGTCGGGTCCTTCCGTAATGCTGTGAGAATCTGGCTTAATTCTGGGTCCTCTTCCACTGCTTTCAACAATTCGTCCTGCTGTAGAACACACGGCATACTTAGTGTAGTGAGGGCTCTTGCTAACTCAATGCGGGATAAGGCATCAACTGCTTTATTTTCCAACCCCGGCTTGTATTCGATGTCAAAATCAAACCCTTGCAGCTTGGTCAACCACTTTTGATATTCTATATTCACCAGACGCTGCAAGAATTTAAGGCTCTTTTTATCAGACTATAAACCGCCTCCCAATTAAGTAGTGCCTCCACTTTTGCACGGCCACTACAATTGCCATCAACTCCCTCTAATAAATGGACTTGTTATGGGCTCGAGGTGGAAGAGCTTAGCTGAAATAAGCAATGGGTCTCTGATGTTGCATTAAGACTGCCCCCAAACCATGTCCGGATGCATCGGTTTCAATCACAAACGGTTTTGAAAAATCTAGAAGTCCTAACACTGGGACCGAAGCCATAGCCTCCTTTAAACGTGAAAAAGCAACCCCTGCCTCGTTAGTCCACCTGCAATTGTCTTTCTTTAGCTATTGCATTAGTGGCCACGCTATCTTCCCATAGGCTTCTACTAACCTCCTATAATACCCAATAAGACCAAAGAATCCTCGCAGCTTCTTAAGCAATCTTAGTCGTGGCCACGCTATCATCGCAGCCACTTTGGATGTATCAGCAGCTACCCTTTTTTCTGAAATTATATGGCTGAGGTACTCCAGTTCTGACTTACTAAACAAGCATTTCTTTTTGTTGGCGAATAGATGGTTATCCACTAACTGTTGCAATACCCAACTCAAATGCTCCCGATGTTCCTCCACCGTTCTACTATAAACTAAAATGACATCGAATGAGACTAACACAAATCTCCGGAGTTGCTTCCTAAATATATCGTTCATCAATGACTGGAAGGTTGTGGGTGCATTTTGTAGGCCGAACGGCATGACTAGGAATTCATAGTGGCCCTCGTGAGTTCGAAATGCCTTTTTTGGATGACTCCAGTCTTCACCCTGATTTGATGATACCCTGATTTTAGATCGATTTTTGAAAAAATGGTCGACCCATGTAGCTCGTCCGACAACTCATCGATGGCTGGGATTGGAAATGTAACTGAAATGGTTACTTTGTTCACCTCCCGATAGTCCACGCAGATCCTCCAACTCCCATCTTTTTTCTTTACCAAAAGCACTGGACTTAAAAATTGTCTCGTGCTATGTTGAATGAATCCTGTACGAACTTCTCGATCTCATTTTTTTGCAAATGCGGGTATCTATATGGTCTCACGCTAACAGGGCATGCTCCTGGTTGTAAGTTGATTGCATGGTCATGTTTCCGTTGAGGCAACTGACTGCTACTTTTGAACAGTGTGGAAAATTCCTTCAGCACCTCAGCAATGATCTCGGGTGGCTCCGGTGATCCTCTTTCGGTCCCAACGGTGATTTGTCCCAATTCTAGTAATAGTCCTTCCCCTTGCTCTCTAAATATTTTTAACATGGTTTTTAAGGAGAATAGTGTTTTACTGAGACTTGGGTCCCCTTGGAGAGTCACCGTGGTTCTCGCCGTGTTGAAAGTCATCGTCAAAGTATTCCAATCCACTTGCATCTTCCCTAATTTCTATAGCCATTGCATCCCCAATATCACATCTGAGCTTCCTAACTCCAAAGGTAAGAAGTCCTCCACCACTGACATGCTTTGTAACTTCAGGGGTATCTGTTTACATATTCCTTCCCCTATAACCGTAAGGCCCGTGCCCATAATCACCCCATACCCCGAAGTACCCAATAGAGGGAAACCTAGCTGTTGGACAATTTCAGCACTGATGAAATTATGGGATGCTCCACTGTCAATAAGGACCATGACTTCTTGTTGGCCGATCCTCCCTTTCAACTTCATAGTTCCCGACGTAGTGAGTCCTACAACGGAGTTAATAGACATCTCAACAACCTGATTCGCCACCCCCACTTCCACTTCAACATCCCCAGTCGCGGCCAGATTGTCCCTGTCGCTGGCTGTGCCCTTGAATGGAGGCGCCTCCATTTCCCGGATTACTAGGACTTGGAGCTCCTTATTCTTACATCGGTGGCCCATCGTGAACTTCTCATCTCAATGATAGCACAAGCTCCTTTCACGCTTCATTTGTATATCGGCATTTGTGAGTTGCTTGAAGGGAACGATTTGCTTCTAGAATGACCCAGGGCTTGCTATACGGGTTGGAGTTATATTAAGGGGGATAGTGGATTTAAAAGTTAGGTTAGGGCTTTGAGATGGGTTTTGATTAGAGAGAGCACTGGGTTTGGGTTTGGGTTTTGGTGGGCCTAAGCTCCATTGGCCCACTTTGGTAACCCAATTCCTTTCCTCCACCATCTGGGCTATTTCCATCATTTGTTCCAACCCAACCGGCCTGTGTAATTGGATCTCTAGCCTCAACTCCAGCTTCAACCCGTTCATAAAGCACCCTTCCAATACCTCCTTTGATAAGCCGTTCAGTGGTGCCGCCAGCGTTTCAAACTGCCGGCGATAATCCCTAACAGTGGTCGCTTGTTGAACTACCAAAAAATGGGCACACACCGTCCATTCTTGTGAGGCCCTAAAACGACGCAACAGCCTCCCATTCATCTCTTCCCAGTTCAAAATCGGTCGTCGCCTCTCCTCCCATTGAAATCATACTAACACCTCTCCTCCCAAAAATACAACAGCAGCATCCATCTTCTTCTCTTCAGTCAACCTATTGACCCCAAAATGCCTCTCCACCCTGAAAATCCACCCATCAAGTTCAATCCCATCCAACACCTACATATCCAACCGTCTTATACGTGATTCCCCCTCCAATTTCCCATGGTGCCATCTCCCTCATACTGAGTTCCGGTTGGCCTAGGATGGGGCGAGCTCAGATTCTGCAAATGACGTCGGTTCCTTCTCTGTCGTTATTTTCTTCTCCTTGTGGTCCTTTTCCTGATTTGCCCAGTTCTGCTGTAGAATATCCACCTTTTCCATCATGCCGTTATGCATTGAATGGAACTCCAATCGTAATGCGTCTAACTGAGTTTGAAGCTCTTGATAATTAATTGCTATCCACCTTTTGCTCCAACACACTTACTCGATCTGTCAGCGTCATGTTTTAGTTGGTGCTATGATACCAAGATGATAGATCTAATTAGACAACGAAGAATGGAAAAGAAAACAGGAACTGAATTGTATTAATGGATTGAAAAATTACAATTGAAAATGGAAATCATAAGAGGCCATTCGAGAGGACCATACTCTCTCACAACTACTTTACTCACAATATTCTTTTCCTCCCCAGACTGCTTGCCATTATTCTATTTATAACCCCCCTGGTAACTAACTTCCCGTGCTCAACAGAATTTGTTACCCTCTTCCGCCCTTTTGATCCTTCTAGAATAGGTGTATTTGATTGGGGGCCTTTCAGACTTCTACAAGAAGAAGGCGAATTATTGGTGCAAGATTTTCATCTCTTTTTCGTTTTTCTTTTAAACCTAGTGGAGTATTCCAATACCTTTTTGTATTTTCCTTCCTTTGAGATGTGTAACTAAACCATTAGTTGAGACGAACAATGTAACTAAATTTGAATCTTTAATTTCATATCTCAAGATTTGCATAGTTAATTGATTTATGAATTGATTTTACTTCTTTTCTTCGTGTTGGAATTACTTGACCATAATTCATGATTTGTGGGTTGTAACAAGTTGAGAGGTGAGTAATAAATTTAGACCATAGGTATATCCAACAATTGAGTAAAAGATAGAGATATACTTTTATTATTTTTGCAGCATTGAGTTGAGTTTCCTATATGATAAAATATGTTTAGTTTCCTATATGATTAAATAAATTTAGACCATAGGTATATGTTTAGTTGAGGTTTATTCAGATTAACAAAAAGATATAGAAAATTGACTCAAATGGGTAGGATTGTTTTGAACTCGAGAGGTAAATTAATTTTATTAGTGAATTCGACCAAGTACAACTTTAGAAATAGAACTTGAGAGGCGAGATTTAAGGTAATAACTGTCAATAAGGTTGAAGATCGACAAAGATTCCGAAGATTACGTCTACCATAAATACAAATATAAACTTGATTGTAAATTATTGTAATTAGTGGTTACCATATTTAGGTTGTACATATTCTCTAATTATTGAAAGGATCCTCACACGAGGAAGGGCACGAAGCCTAATTTTATCATGGTATCAGTACTACTTCCAGCAACATGTTTCATCTTCTGATTTGGTTCCGCTTATTAGTTTTGTGCATGACTCTGGTTCTGTAGAGCGTTTCAAACCGGTTGTGGTTTATCAGAGACAGCGGCCCCCAGACCGACAACCTCTTCTTCTTGCTCCTGATCCCAATCCCGATCTCGATCCCAATCCCATTCCCGATTCCACTATTCTTCGGCGATCCACTCAGGTTACTCATCCTCCTGATCGGTATGGCTTCTCTGTAACTTTATCTCACTTCACAGTTCCTACTTCTTACTCGCAGGCTGCTTCTCAACCCTGTTGGGAGAAAGCTATGCAAGAGGAACTTCAAGCTCTTCAGGAGAATCACACATGGGATCTTGTTTCTTGTCCTTCTGGTGTGAGACCTATTGGGTGCAAATGGGTTTACTCTGTTAAGCTTCGATCTGATGGCACGCTAGAACGATATAAAGCTCGGTTGGTGACTCTTGGGAATCGTCAAGAATATGGGGTGGATTATGAGGAAACATTTGCTCCTGTTGCTAAAATGAAGACGGTTCATACCATTGTAGCTATAGCTAGTGCCAGGGGTTGGCCTTTACGACAAATGGATGTCAAGAATGCTTTCTTACATGGTGACCTTAAGGAAGATATTTATATGACACCTCCTGCGGGACAATTTTCATCGTCATCTTCTGATGTGTGTAAACTACGGCGTTCGCTTTATGGGCTGAAGCAGGCTCCTCGTGCTTGGTTTGATAAATTTCGTTCTACTCTCTTGGGTTACTCCTTTTCTCAGAGCAAATATAACTCTTCTCTCTTCATCTCGATCACAGCCGGGGGTACTGTGTTTCTTTTGGTCTATGTTGATGATATTGTTATTACTGGTACTGATTCTGGAATGATCTCTCACCTTCAAACCCAATTGAAGGATTCTTTCCATATGAAGGATCTGGGCCCCTTGCAATATTTCTTGGGTCTTGAGGTGCTTTCAAGCCCTGCTGGCACTTATCTACATCAGCACAAGTATTTGGAGGAGTTGATTACTTTGGCTGGACTTCGCGATGGTCACTCGGTTGATACTCCTTTAGAGCTGAACATGAAGTATCGTCAGGAAGGGGATCTCCTTCTTGATCCTTCTCTATATCGTCAGTTAGTGGGTAGTTTGAATTATCTCACTATTACTCGACCAGAAATCTCTTTTGCCGTCCAACAGGTCTGTCAGTTTATGCATGCTCCACGACATCTTCATCTGACTGCTGTTCGTCGTATTATACGATACTTGCTGGGTACACCTGATAGGGATCTTTTCTTTCCTGCAAACTCTTCTCTTGAGTTGGTCGGATATAGTGATGCGGACTGGGCAGGATGTGCGGACATTCGTCGCTCAATCACAGGTTGGTGCATGTTTCTTGGAGGTGCACTTATTTCCTGGCGCAGCAAGAAACAGGATCGTGTTTCTAAATCTTCCACTGAATCTGAGTATTGTGCTATGTCTTTTGCTTGCTCTGAGATCGTTTGGCTCCGAGGCCTTTTATCGGAGCTTGGTTGTCCTCAGCTTGGCCCTACTCCTCTATATGCTGACAACACAAGTGCTATTCAGATTGCTGCTAATCCTGTATTTCATGAGCGCACTAAACACATTGAAGTGGATTGTCACTCCACTCGTGAGGCTTATGATGGTCGTCTTATTTCTCTTCCACACATCTCCACTGATGTTCAGATCGCTGATGTGTTTACTAAAGCAATGGCCCGATAGCGTCATCAGTTTCTTGTCAGCAAAATGACGCTTCTTGATCGTCCAGCATCAATTTGAGGGGGGATGTCAATAAGGTTGAAGATCGACAAAGATTCCGAAGATTGCGTCTACCATAAATACAAATATAAACTTGATTGTAAATTATTGTAATTAGCGGTTACCATATTTAGGTTGTACATGTTCTCTATTTATTAAAAGGATCCTCACACGAGGAAGGGCACGAAGCCTAATTTTATCAATAACTACAGTAAATTATGAGTTTCAATGCTTTAACCATCAGATTTGATCGTTTAATTGCTTTTATTTTCCTTAGTTAATATTAGTTTAATCAAAAATTTGCTTGATACATTGTTTTCATCAAAAAAGAGGTAAGGTTATTTAAATCGATATTTTGAAAATTAGTCTCCATGAAATGATAAACCGGACTCTTTAGGTCTACTTTACTACTTGCTTAATTGATATCGTACACTTACAATTATCACACAACAATGATTATTAATAAGGAATGACTTGAATAGGGTGTCAAGGGGAAGGATTATTTTATTTTTATTTTTTTTTACTACAGCATTAGAAGTGCTACATGGATCTATTTGATCAAGAGATGCCTACAAGTTCAAATGTAGTCTACAATCATCTATGCATTGTAATACTGAGTGTCAGGTTTGGTCTTTTAAAAGATAAAATGTCTATAAGATGATGATAGTGTAAATGAGTATGCATGTATGAGTTTATTACAACAGATGAAATAAGATACAAAAATATATTCCAACAAGTAGAGGTGTCACACCAATTTTGAGGATGATTTAAAAAGAGACTTAGATTGATAAGGGAAAATCTCAAGGGAGTAGATTTAAAGAAGCTCTCGCTTAGAAGAGCGATGTGATCCCGTAAAATAGTTTAAAAGAGGGAGAGGTAAATCCAGTAAAACTAAAATGTCTTAATTTGGTCGCAAAGATTTGATTTCACTGGATGCTTCGGTAGATATAGACATGGATTGATTGGAGTCGTGAAAAATAACTCATATAGTTGACCTCAAATTAATCGAGAAGAAAGCTTAGTTTATTGCTGTTGAATCTGAGTAGTTGAAGGTTTTATATTGTTAACTAATTAGTCATGAAAATAACATTAATCCCCCGTTTGGCCCCCATTTTTGAGATTTTAATTTTTGAAATAGTGTTTTTTTGAGAATGGGTGGTTGAAAAAGAAGGAAAAGTTTTCTGTTTACGTGTAATATTATTATATTGGAAAAATGTGTGGTTGAAAAGAAGATATAGAAAAATATATTAAAATTTTAATGGGGGCCAAACGGGGCCTAACATTAACCGGTTGCTTACAGGAGGTGCTCCGAGGGCCATTTGGAAGTCAAATCTACGAACAAGCATTGCCACTGCTCCGACTGTCTGAAAATTAGAAAAGAACAGATTGGCATTTCATGTAACAAATAGATAGCTATTTTCACCCCACCCAAACACATTTTCAACAAAATCAGAAACTTTCTGTCAATATTTTGTAGATCTGTAGAGTATATCAGCAATTGGACAAAGAATTATAAAAATTCCATCTAAAATATTTACCTCGAATGTAGCAAACATGTCTCCAATACATTTTCTTGGTCCTCCACCGAAAGGAAGGTAACTGTAACAGCAAGATTAATGTAGAGTACTTTGTGAGCTTATGCAGCAATGGGGAGAAAATGATTGACACAACAAAGAGCTATCAGAAGGAAAATAACATTAAGTAAACGGAAGTTGAGTCCTTATGTTTTGGCAAGTTGCAAATCTGTTCTTAGAGTAATCAGACACTATAACTGCAGGCTTATTATGATAACTGGGGTGCTCTACACTTTAGAGCAAATGGAATAGGGGAATTAACTATTATGAGCCAAATTTAAGGCTGATTATTAGCAAATTTAATGCATAGATCCACGTATGGAACAAAAATTACCAAACAATATTTGATTCCAGATCAAAGATATACGTCAAGAACTAAAGCTGGAAGTGACTCTCAGCAGTTTTCCCAAAAGAAGATTTGATAATTCTTTAACTAATGTTAGAACACCAGTAAGATCGCTATAGTTTTTGGTTTATTGTCTGTAGTTGACTATGATCTCAAAGGACATATATAAATCACTGATATTAGATGTTTTAGTTATAACAGTCACTATTTATGTCTAGAACTAAATTTCTAGAAAACAAATGGGTAATTTAAGTGAATTACAAGATATATTAAATCTTCCCTCTTAACGACTTTCTTACAAAGGTGGGGTACTTTACGTAATTGGTTGTATATTAGCTCATGCCTTAAAGATATCGTGTAATAGTTTCAAGGGCAACGTTAGGAATTGAAGTTAGTATCCGTTTTTCCAGAAGTGACGAGGGGAAATATGGAATGTGATTCCACTCTAGTAACTGGAAATTTAGAATATAAGACCTGAAATTCTGGTTTGTCTCATTTGGATTAGGTCCATCAAGAGGCCATCTTTCAGGATTGAATTTGTCAGGGTCTTCCCAATGGTTAGGACTTCGATGCAGATTCCACACAGAGATAAAAATATCTTCACCCCTGCCAAAACGAAACAATAACTGTGAAGAGGTTTATTTATCTTATTAAGCATGAAAACATTACAAAGAAGCAATAAATAAGACAGCTATATCCAGCTACAACTTATCACTTGTCCATTGGATGGTTCAATTCCTTTTTAATCAGTTGCAGATGAATGTCACTTCCAAACAAGCTAATTATTCATCTTCTCAATTTAAATCTAATTAAAAAAAACAGTTACATCAGATAAGAGCCATCTCTAGAGTAAGAAGTATAAGCTAATGATATATTCCCCATTAGGCACCACTTAAGCCCTCTAATTTCTGAGTAGATCCAGTTTGAAGAGCCAATAACTTACGAAAAGTGACCATTACAGTGAATAAGAAATTTTTCTTGTCCAAGAAACGAATACAATTCTTGAATTCAAATTTCCTAATAATCGTCAGTCTGCCTAAACATTAACAGTTCATAGAATGAACACAAGATAATACCGAATTTTGCTTTCTAAGCAGGGATTTGATAATGACTTTTTGATCAACCGAACCTTTTGGAAAGCCTAAGCATTACTGATACTGCATTAAGAAGTAACCTAGAACCCTCACCATCTTCTAATTATATTTCTTCCAGCATTTCTATTGATTTTGGAAACCTGAGCAGAGGGTCCTTACCTTTATTAATCTATTTTGAACGTCAGTCAGTTAGGCAGCTCTTAAGGTTTTTATATTCGGCGGAAGGTAAATCCCTATTTTCTCCTAAACACAATGTCAAAGAAATCCACTGCATATTCCTTCCTGTTTCCCACCTGACACAGCTCAACATGCAGTCTACTTTTATTAAATATTCATCGGCGTCTCGCGAATCATATTTACTGGTCATTGTAAAAAATTTTAGCCATATCAGGCCAGTGGAGAAACAGAAGAAAAATTTGCCGCCTGACTTCACATGGCTGCTAAAGCATGTTAAGCTTCATATGCCCAGAGGAAACCAAAAGACTCTCTCAATGTTTCTGGTAGGCCTGGCATCCTTTAATCTATTTTATGAAATTGGACAAGACGGTTGGCCAGTAATTACTGGAAATCTCGGGGTAAAGCACTGTTCTGAAGATGGATGCTCAAAATCTAAGACGAAGTCCTTTAACATTTTAGTGGAATCACAAGTTTTCATTCTTTAACAGGTGTAATACGGAGAACTTCACAAACTAATATCATTCTCACACTGAAAATAAGTATTTTATTTGTGCTCTGTTTAAACACAAATTTGTCTTGCATCCAGGTTCAAGATTGAAGTAGACATGCATAAACAAGAAGAAAAAATTTGACCATTGTCCTGACAGGTCATTATTCTACTGCAGCGAGGTTATATCCAACTTAATTGGCAAACCAAAATATATATTTACAGTTTTAAGTTTTATATGATAAACAAAGACAAGGAAAAAAAAATACTCATCATCAGTATTTCTGTGTGTTTTAAGCACGGGCACAATTTTATCATACATCAAACAGTTCGACAGATATATGCATGCATAAGTTAGATGTCATGACTGTTTTTGTTTATTTTGACTTTAACCTTTTAATAGGGTAGTCTCCAAGTAAGTCATCCTCCATAGAACGGCGAATTAGAACAGGTGGCTGCGGATAGAGTCTCAAAGACTGTAAAGTGGGAAAACAATAAGTTAACCATAAAGATGTTAGAACTGCGGAATTTACACGAAAAGTTCTATTTAAATTGCAGAGTTACTTTTTCTCACTTCATTAATTACTCGAGTTGTATATTTGAGCTTCTTCATGTCTTCAATGGTTGGAAACCGATCGCCTAGAACTGAATCAACCTAAAACAGTAGTTTAACAACAAGGTATTAATTACCTTTATCACATCTAGATAAAGAATAACGTATCAATGTTATGGAAATCAAAATAGCTTCAACCCACCTCATTTTGAAGCTTGGACATGACACTAGGTTCCTGCAAGTTGATAGAACAAAACAGAAAGCAATATCCTTAGGCCAAACTCTGAAAATGTAAATATTAGATATGTACATGCCAAAAGCATCACTTACATGCACATACATTAATGAATATGCAAGTAGACAGAAACAATAGGTATATTGATGGATGGACAGATGGATGAATAAATATACGTCCATACAAAAAGATTCCACTGTGTCAGCCCTGGCTCCTGAATAAACCTCCTTTTTATGGACTATTGCCAACATAAATCATTAAAAGATAGGTCCAGCAGTTAACATTACATAGTTAATAATATTATTACAGATATTCTATGCGTTCGTTTCAAGAGAAATTTCATCAATTATATATAGGAGTTTGTAAAATCTTCGGTCCAAATACCTTCACAAGAAGATAAAAGGTCCATGTCAGCACTGCAGCAGATGTTTCATGTCCAGCTATAAGCATTGTCATCAGATCATCACGGAGTTGTTTGCTTGAGACCTACAAATTTCTGCATGAGCACCTTTCCAGCAAATTCATTTCACAATAACTGATATCCAAAAGATATAATTGATTCCATACATCGTCCCCAGATGCTAACAGGAAATGGAGAATACTAGGATCTTGTTCATTCATGTATTCCTCGTGAAAATTCAGCTCTTCCTCATCTACCATTCTCTGCAAAGTAATAAGAAGAATATAAACAAATTTAACAGACCTGACAAAGCGAGCATATTGTATACAAACTGGCAAAAGAAAAATGTATGCTCCCCACCCCCCCTTTGCCCAGCAAAAATAATAAAGTTAAAAAGAAAAAAAGGGCACTATACCAAATCACTGTAGGTGAATGTCAGCTTTTAAATAGAATTACGGTTTACTCATTGAAGCTTATCTAAGGTGTATATTACTTTCTAAATTCTTCATTTTCAAGTTGTTGAATAATCATCCTGGAGGTTTGTTGTCACTTATTCTGTATTATATCATCGCGTCATTCCAACTTTTTCTTCCTAATTCCCCTTCACAATATCAACGAACAACAATTCTCACAATACAGCCCGCAAAATATAAAATCTTCACCTTGCAGATTGCAATCAGATCGTCTAGTGTATCGTTAATCAGCTTCAGGGCCGCATTCACCTTTTTTAGCTTTGGTGAAATGTCTTTCCATATAGGAATCTCCCAAAATGGGATTGGTGCAACACTCCGGTCTTCTGCTTCTCGTAACACAGTATACACAGCCTGATCTAGCCAAAAATCATAGAAAAATGCAATTTGCCAAGCATTAGAGCTTCTTGAAGAATCATTATGAACGAATGGTACTCAAGCAGTCATTAGTTTAAAAACTGGAAAAGATAAAAAGTCAAAGGCTGTACCTCAACTATTCCAGTATCAACTTTTAAAGAATCAAAATCATAATTGAATACTGCTTTCCCAATTATATCCAATGTCAAGTGCGAGAAAAGGGACTCCATCTCCACATCCTCACCATCAGATGCAGCATCGTCAAGCTTTTTACACAGCCTATCTGTTGATTCGCCAAAAAGGCTAATCATTGCCGACACAAACTACAGTACGCAATTTTATAGAGATGTCAGTAACAGAAGAAGAAGGATGTTGATTGGCTGGTCAAGCATTTTAAGTTTAGCTTTCTCTCTCATAGACAAAGATTGTAGTCCAAGTCAGAAAACTGAAAATGAAATCAGAAACATGAATGAAATCTTGCAACAGTCGAAATACTACCTTTTGATGCAATGCTGGCACTACAGCCCGTCGCCTACGCCGCCAAATTTCTCCATCAGCAGGGATAAGCCCCTTCCCCATAACAAAATCCAAAATTTCAGCTAAAATACCCTGTCACAGTTTAAAGCAATTAACTCTACTATTACAATTGTGCAGATGAAATCAACTGACATTGTTCTTGATCATGAAACCTAGTCGATAATAGGAAGAAAGCAGGAAAAATATTCTTGGCCCATTTGGTTTACCTTTGAAAAAGCTTTTGGATTGTCCTTCAATATATGTTTTGCGATTGAAGGATCTGAAACAATTAAAAAGGACTGCAGGACAGCCACAAGAATGATTAGTCAAACGTGAACATCATAAAGAAAGGGGAAACAAAGTAAAAGAAAACGAACCTTAGGACCAAATGTTAACCTAAATATTCCACCATAAGTTAGGTAAAGCTCATACAGGGCTAGGAAGAAAGCTTCATTCTGAAGGGCGCTAATTGATCCTTTTGCCTCTGGAATTCTCGGATAATCCTCAAGGCTGCCCGTCCATTTGAGCAAGGATTCAACAACGACTTTAGGAATGCCCAATTTTAACAGGTTATTTCTCAGTTGCAATGGAAAGCTATCAGCCACAACAAAGATGCCAGTAACCACGAAGAAAATGATTCAGCATATAAAAATATTTTAACATTCATTATTAAATTGACAAATTATTTATTTAGATCATAACATAAATATTGACTACATAGAGGACAATTGTAGAGATCCTTTTCACTATCAGTAACAAAGACAGTCACCCATAAATCTCATCAATGCCGATTTTATTAATTTCTAATAACTAAAACTTGAAAAAAACACAATGATAGTTTCCATGACCAGTTATAAAAGTATTTTTATAATTACATGGTTTAAACTACAAATAGATAAAAATGAGTAGTGTATAAGTGGATACTACTTATGGAATCCTCGAAATGTGTGAATAAAGAGTGACTTGAGTGTTTATAAGCAGTTTACAAACATGATCCAAACAGAGACTGAGAGGGAAAGTAAATTAACTTTATGACAATGAAATATTTTACATTAATTAACTAAATACACAAAAATAATATTACATAACGACTCGTAAATTACTAAACAACATTTAGAGAGGTGATAATTCTTTATGCAAGTTATTATATGTATCAACTAATGGAGAACCAATAATTGACTAAAAGCATGTCTGGGAAGTATTTATAAATGATTTGAATTATAAATAAATAGAAATGAGTAGTAAATAAGTGGGTACTACTTGTGGATTCCTCTAAATATTTGGATAAAAGTATCTTGATTGTTTATAAACATATGCCAAACATAGGCTAAGAGTGAATGATATATACATGTAGAATGGAGAACTATAATAACCTAAGACCTTTTAGTATTCGGAGCCAGTCCTGGTCTTCCTAACATGGACCAAATAACACTATGCTACTTACACTATCTTCAGAACAAAAATTCCCTACGTACCTCAACAGAAATTATAATACTCTCATTTGGTAAAAATTTCTATCACTCAGTTTATTATTTTCATTGTAGAGGTCCAGTTTCACAACTTTCAATCAATAGTAGCATAAAAAGTTGTACCTTCCCCTTATACCAAAGCCCAAAAGACAAATTGAAGTCAAGTACACTGTATAAACTATTTCTTCTTCTATTTTTATAGAATGCAACCAATAAACCACAAGGTACAATACTACAACGTAGTACTCTATGCTTTTCAATAATTGTACCTTCCTCTGTTCCTCTCTATACCAGTTATCCCTATATTATCTCAGTTCAACAGAATTGCGACAAAGCTGCATACGATAAGGTGCCATTTCGAACGTGGATATGCAGAATGTACCTCAATTTTTTGACAGTGAATTTACCAGAGGCAATACCGGCCGACAGGTCGACCCGGCGTTTCTCTTCCAAAAGCTTCTCCACACTCTTTACGCCGTCGTCCAGACCACCTGGCCCTCTCCCATTACTCGAACTCAAGCAACTTACCACACAATGCCCTGCACATACACAAACCAAACAACAAATAAAGCACACACATACACTATGTACACACTTTTTTCATCTATATAAGTTATACCATTTGTTTTTGAACGAATTACGGGTTTAAATTGTTTGCTTTGGAATTTAGTTTGAAGGATCTGGTCTGGAAAATGAAGGTAATGAAGATTGGCAGCCATTGATTTCTTGAGAGAGAGAGAGAGAGGGGGGGGAGAGAGACAGAGGTGATGATAACGTGAAAAGTGCAAATGCTATAGAAGTTCTACACGTACACGTACAGAAATGCAAACCATTCTTTTTTTCTCATTCTTCTACTAATTTTCAACCACACATTTATCAATAAAATAATATTTTTCATCGCATCAATAACTTTTCCTTCATTTTCAACCACAAAAAAGGTATGATTTGACACAAAAAATACATATTTTTTTATAATAATGGTTATCAAACGTTGCCTAAAGAAACAATAGGGACAACAGACATGCAAAGGGGGGCCACAGGGGGGGTTGGTTTTTTTTAAATATAAAATTGACATGGGCCCACCACATGTGTCTTTTCTGGTTTTCTTCCGTTTAAGTATTTTGTACTGGCAGAATTTTTGGCTAATTAAATGCAACTAGTGAGAGAGAATATTTAGTGCCGGAGAAAGGAGTGTTGCACAATGTGCAATTACTTTTGTACCTTGATCTGTTAGAGACTGAAATTGATCTGGCATTAGTTGTATCCGATGCCTAACTGCTAACGAACAAGAGGAGGAATCTTTCGCTTGCAAGACTTTATTTTTTTAAAAAATATAGAAAGATGCTCTAATCTCATGCCATTTGAATTTAAAAAAAAAAAAAAAGAATCAATATTTATTTATCTTTCGTCCCTTTCGAAAGTAGAGTAAATGGCCGGCAATACTCAAATGATTCCTTTGAAAATATATACTCGAGAAATTTTCTTCACCAATTATAACAAGTCAAAAGAAAAATTATAGCCATCATTTTTAATTGTTAACTATTATATTCGTGTTTTGAAAATTTAATATGGGGTGCGTTTCTTATTTCCCTATAATCATACTCATAGAGAGAGAATACACTGTGTGGTATAAGCTTTTCATCTTGGAGCAATCTGTATCAAACATTTCACATGAAGAGGAGACCACAAGACTTTAGGATAGCATTTTTCACGACTTTCTTAGGTCATTTTTTCTAAATCTCTTCTTATATTTTATGTTATTTAATTTATTATTGTTAAGAATTACGTACCGAATCCATACCACTTGTTAAAAAACAAAGGAACGAGAATAATATGGTAATATGAAAATAACAATCACAAAAACACAAGATTTACGCGATAAAATTATGCCCGGGTAAAAAAAGAGATTTTATTAATATCAATAATGGAGGATTACAAATTATTGTGTAGAATGTTGTAAGTGTTATGCCCTAGTCCAATCAACTTTGGACATAAACACTTTGAATATATATAATCAATGCATATATATGGCAATATCTATTATTTAATTGAATTAATATTCTAATAAATTAAATAATAGAATCCGTAGATTCAAGTCTTGGTGATTTGTTAATCACAAGGAGTTGTGATTGTGAGATACAAATTACATATGACTGAATCTTAAATCGTTCATGGTCGAAGTAATAACGAGATACGGATATCGTTATTACGGATAGACTATCGCGTGTGACATTCTTACTTGTGAAGTAAGTAGCTGATCTCACAAGCTAAAGTGTGGTGACACTTGAATGAACACGTGGATGTTTTGTTATAGAACAAAACATTGGAGACCCGCTGAGAGATTCCACTTGGATAACTATCTAAGTGTTAGTGGTTAATCTCTAACGTTCGGTAGTGGAATTGGTCCTTTGACTTGAGGTCATCATAGTACCTTATATGAGGGCAACATACTTTGGTGATGTTGGATGTTGCTCTGTCAAGGGTCGCTAATCTGACAAGATCGTTCGGGTATGTCAAGAATCATATGAAGGTTGTGAATGATCAATAGAGGATTCGTCACTCTTAGATAGTAAGAGATTATGATCTACATTTTATTCGGATTAAGTTGATAATGAAATCCTTGGCCAAGGTGAACTCATAAGTCGGAAAAGAGTTTTCGACGTACATTGACTTGATGGGATAAAAGATATGATCGATAATTGAGATTGACACATATCCATATCTCATAATTGATCGGATCATATTGACGAAAGGATTATAGTTTCACGGTAAACGAACAAGTTTGGTTTTGTCATGCTACGTGATATTTCCCGTCACATGTATTGCCCTGATACATTGCTAGATGTCAATCTGGGACAACGAAAATGAATTAGTGATAAATTAAAAGGGGCGTTTTAATTTATTGATTTTGATTAGATCAAAATAATAATTCACGTCGTTCGGCATCGTGATCGGGAACCTAATGGGTCACACACAAAAGAGAATCAGAAGAATGAGATTTACCAATTTATTAATTGACAAGTGTTGGATAATTAATTAATTGGGTTGTTTATTAATAGGCCCGAATTAATTAATTGGATTGATTAATTCATGGACCAGATTTAATTAATTTGATTAATTAAATCTTGGACCGGGTTAAGTTTAATAGATGGGCCGAGCCCATCTGGACTTATATTAATAAGCTGTTAGGGTTTGAAAAACCGTAGAGAATTTCATTATTCTTGCTAGCACAAGAAAAGAAAAACCCTAGCCGTCATTCTTATTCTCTGTGTGGATCACCATTGGAGGCTGGACAATTGGACAGCTTGGATTGCAGATCGTGATCATTGGAGTTCAAGAAAAGCAAAAGAGTTTGTGGAATTCATCAAAGGTATCATTCTCATCACAGTTTCTATCTAAACACATTGCAGATCCTCGTTTGGGAATTGAAAATTGTTTAATTTCCGCTGTGCATGATAAGTAAATTCCCAACAGTGGTATCAGAGCCTACTTTGTGTTTGTTAGAAATTGTTTTACATGATTGAACAATTAAAAGTTAATTGTTTATAATTTTGTTTCTTGAATCTAGCAATTTAGAAAATTAATTTTCATCTTCAAAAATCTGTTTTGAACATGAAAATAATTTTTTCGTCAAAAAAAAAAAAAAAAAAAATTCGGAAAAAGGGCCACCGCCGCCGCCGGGCATGGCGGCAAAAACCTGCTGCCACAGACGGCAGCAGGCGCGCCGCCGAGAGAAACGGCGACGGCCGCCGGCTCAACCCGCAGCAGCCGACGGCAAATTCTTCTTCTTCTGTGCGCTTCCTTAAATTTTACAATTTGCAGCGGCGAGCGCCGCTTTGGAAATCACAACGCGCGGCTAACTGGCAGTTATTGCAACGGCGGCCGTTGCGGCCTGCTGCAATAACCGGTGGTGCGGTCGTGCACCACCGTTATTCCTTGGGCGGCGCCGGCGGGAGGAAAAGGAAAAGGGTGGTTTTCTAGGGTTTTAGCTACGGGTTTGCCGTTTGGGGTGAATGGAGGCGGGGGCCTCTAATACAATTTTCGAAATTGTAGGCCCCCGTCAACTATTATGGAAAATGGGTCAAGTTGCAATTTTCGAAAATGGATTTTTGAATTTATGTATTAAAATGGTTTTAAATTGGATTTTAAAATGGTTTGTTTTTAAAATTTCAAATTTGACCCGTTTAAAATTTTATTTAAAATTGACGACCTTTTATATTTTCGTTAAAATTGGATTTTAACTTAAATATTAAACTTTGACCCTAAATTGAATTTTATTTTATTTAGGAGTTTTATCCTAAATTAAAATGTTAATTCATTTTAAATTAGAGTTAGACTTTAATTTAATATTTAATTAAAATTTGATTTTAATTAAATTATCCACCCTAGTATATTGTTAAAATTAGAGTTGGACTCTAATTTGACATTTAATTGAAATTTGATTTTAATTAAATTGTTTCGCCCTAAATGTTTCTTAAAATTAGAGTTGGACTCTAATTTAGTATTTAATTAAGATTTGATTTAATTAAATATGTTCACCCTAATATTTTAGAATTAGAGTTTGACTCTTATTTTGTATTTAATTAAAATTTGATTTTAATTAAATTCAACCGTATTAATTTGATTATAATTAGAGTTGAACTTTAATTTGACATTTAATTAAAATTTGATTTTAATTAAATTGTTTTGCCCTAAAATTTTATTGGAATTAGAGTTGGACTCTAATTTGGTATTTAATTAAAATTTGATTTTAATTAAATAGTCCCGCCTTATACCTGTAGAATTAGAGTTGGACTCTAATTTGATATTTAATTGAAATTTGATTTTAATTAAATAAGTCCGCTAATTAAATTAATTAATTAATTATTTAATTGTTCCGATCCATTTGTCTAAATTAGTTTAGACGACTTTAATTGCTAGAAACTTGAAACGTGTTTGCATATAATATTAGATATTATAGGAATGCATTTATATGATGAATGTTTTATTAGTGGATGATTATGGACTCGACCATGTGGATGTGTTGAATGGTTAGCTTTATTCTTGTTGTTTTATGAGCCTGCGAGCTCTTATTTATTTTGGACCTGCGAGTCCGTTATTATTATTATGGGCCTGCGTGTCCAATATTATTTAGGCCTGCGTGCCAACTAGTATAGGATACAAGTTGCGAAATTTGGACTAATTGGAGATACAAGAAGAGGAGGAGACCATAGAGATGGAGCATTGTATGAATCAATGCTATACCCCTAGGAATCGACCAACTAGTCTTCCTTATGGCTCAGGAAAACTAGATAGTATAAGTCCATAATCGTCCACACTATTATATGTATATTTATTTGCATGTTAGATGTATAATAAAATATATATAATTATTACGATGAGACCTTTTGCATGCAAAACCCATCGTTAAAAATATTAAGTCAATTTGTTATTTGCCTTCCATCATTATAGTGAAAAACGAGAGTCCTCAATCGATCTAAGCTTGTTGAGTACACTCAATTTGGTCTATTAGGGATATGTTTGACACTATGAAATATTAGATATTTCGAATGATGGGTTTGACTTAACTAATATTTATCTTTTGTTGAGTACACTCAAGAAGATAAATTTTAGAGGCATGTTAAAATATTAAGTCATATTTATATTTGCCTTCCATCATTATAGTGAAAAACGAGAGTCCTAAATCGATCTTAGCTTGTTGAGTACACTCAAGGTGGTCCATTAGGGATATGTTTGACACTATGAAATATTAGATATTTGAATGATGGGTTTGACTTAACTAATATTTATCTCTTGTTGAGTACACTCAAGGAGATAAATCTTAGAGGCATGTTAAGCTAACATATAAGATGTGTGAAGACAAAGAGTTGTCGGCTTAATGATCTCGGGAGTTGTATGAAGATACAATTGATAATAGTATCTACCCAAATGTTTTATTAGGGCTTGTTTGAGTACACTCAAGGTTTTAATACAACAAATGGGATCCCGCCCACGGGAATCAAGTATGGATTCCATAAATTTATGTGAGAGGGTCATAAATTTGAGTTAAACAAATGGGAGCGAAATTAATTTAATAAAAGGCCATGTTAAATTAATTCATGCATTATATATATTATTTCTTTTACTTTTTCGCGTTTACATTTATTGAATCATGAGTAACCATATGTAAGAGGCATATTGTATGCCAACAACCAAAGCAAATTTTCTTGATTGACGCCGCAACTGAGAATTGTTCTCGAGGCATGAAAAATTGGTCAGTGTCCTTGAGTAGTCCTTTCTAGAGACACCGTTGATGACTCGATAAAAGAAGAGGTGATCGCTATAATAAACACGGTGATGACGATAGTACTACAACATATGTGATGTTTGTAACTATGTCACCCGAGTTACAAAGCGACATAAGAGTATAGATGCTAACACATGATTTTTCATCTCAATACGTTGAATGATGAACAATCATACGAGGAAATGTATGATATTTCCCAAAGAACTATACCAAATGCTTAATGATAATAATCTTCGAGTGCTTGTGCGTCGAAGATGCAGACTACCTTGAGAAGTTGTCTTGATTGCGTTCGATCATGAACAATGAACTAAGTATAGACTTGGTTCTGCAATCTGTCAAAGAGTTATTCATAACTAATTATGAATTTAATATGAATAAACTCGAAGCACGCTCATTGAGTTGCTGAACATGTTTAAAACTGTTAAGTCCAACATCTGTATTTGTAGTGGACAAATCTTAGTCATAGATTCCTCTAAGGAAGTCTAAAGGATGCTTTAGGAAAGCAACCAAGATGACTAAGACAGTTAAAGCGAATAAGGACAATACCAAATCTGATGATCCTTATTATCATTTTGGAATGATGGGTCATTAGAAATGAAATTGCAAGGCTTAAATCTACTTCGTTAGTTTCATGGGTATTAGATACTAGATATAGATCTCACATTTATATAAATATGCAGAAACTAAATAAAAGTAGATCTCTCGCAATGGAGAAGTTGACCTACACGTTGAAAATGAGCAAAAGTTGTTGCATTGCAGAGAAGCATATTTCCTGCCATTGCTTTTAGGCTCGATATTAGAATTAGAGAAATGTTAATTTTGTTCTCACCATTACCAAGAGCATTAAATTTCATGTTTTGACATGAATTATTTTAATGTTAAGGACAATTGTTGTTCCTTTTTATATTGATAAGATCTTAATGGTTATGGTAAATCACAAAATGACATTTATATTCTAAATATTGAGTTTTCTATAATGAGTATAGAAATTGAAAGGCATAAAATGATAATTTGGATAACATCTATATCTGGCATTGCAGATTTGATCACATAAATGGGAATGCAATTCCAAACTTACGTGGAGATGTATATTTGGGTCAAATGATTTTGAATCATTTGACAAGTGCGAATCATGTCTGTTAGGCACAATGACCAAATCTCTTTTTACTTGAAAAGGAGAAAGATCTGCATAATTATTAGGTCTAATACATAGTGATGTATGTGGACCCATATCAATTAATGTCGTGAAGTTTATCTTATCTCATCACATTTACTAATGATCATTTGAAATGATCATGTATATTTGATGAAATTCAACAGGAATCTCTTGAAATGTTCAAGGGATTCAAAATTAAAAAGTTGATAAACAAATAGGTAAATATATTCTTACACTAAGACTTGTTCGAGGTAAAGAATATCTAAAATGAAGAATTTTAGATTATCTAAAAGAGAATTAGATTCTCACGCATGGATTCCTCCACATACATTCTGACATAATGGTGCATCCGAAATGAGGAATCGTGCACTATTAGTTATAGTGCAATAGAGAACCAACCATGCAAACATTCAAAAGTCGTTTTGAAGTCATGCATGATTGATACGTCTTTGCGTACTAAATCGTGTCTCATCTAAATCGGTTGACAAAATTTCATACGAGTTATGGAAATGCCCAACTTATCTCATATGAAAGTTTTGTGATGCTTATGTGAAGCATATATTGGATCGATAAGTTTGAAACTAGATCCGTTAAATACATATTTGTGGATATCCAATAGACAGTTGGATATCAATTCTATAATCCCGTTGAGAAGAAGATGTTCATCTCAATACATGTCGTACTCTTAGAGAAAGTGTTTACTCTAAGAGAGACAAAGGAGTAGAATAAATTTTGAAAGAGTTCAAGAGTCCACGGATATAATTGACCGAATAGATGAACCTGAGTCTTATCCCACACCAGCTGAGGGACATACTCTTGATTAAGAAGTGGAGACTTCTGAGAACACGTTAGCTCAGTGTAAATCTTGTAGGATCATTTGACCTCCTAGAAGGTACGAATCCATGATTACTAATCAAGGATAATGAACCTACTAATTACATAGAAATAAAGTCAAGTGTTGACTTAAAGAGATGAACTTGTTGTATGTAACCGAGGTTTGACCTTGGTCGACTTGCCCTAACGGATTAGAACCCATAGGTTGTAAATGATTAAACAAGAAAATCCTAATATGTATTCAAACAAGCCTCTTGAGCTTGGAATCTTCGATTTGATGCAAAAGTCAAAATGTTTGATTTTATCAAAAATTGAAGACGAAATGTGCGTTTACAAGAAGATAGTGGGAGCATTGTCGCATTCCTGATATTATATGTATGAGACATATTATAGGAAACGACGTCTCTATATTTCAATTGTTGAAATCATGGTTGTCAAATAATTTCTCCGTGATGGATGTGGGAGAAGCAAGTTGATCTATAGAGATAGATCTAGAAGATTGCTTAACTCATCCCAATCTATACAGATAAAATCTCGAGAAGATTTTATATGTAGAAAATGAACTGAGAGTTCAAGCATAGAATCATGCTAACTTCTAAATGTTTGGAATAATAGTACATCTCAAATAGGATATTGGTTTACTCTTAAGCGGTGTGTTGGAAATGTTCCAAATAACCGTTGATTCAATAATGGAAGCCTTATACATCATTGCTTTACAAAGCAACAAAAGTTGTGGTCTAGATCGGGAGTTCATTCTTGAACTTAGAGTAGTTCCTAACATTGTTGATCACACACTTATGCATTGTGATACAATGGAGCCATCGTGCAAGCGAAGGAACTAAGGTCTCATCAATGATCTAAACATATGTTAAGGCAAATGTTATCTCATTGAAAAGATAATACAAACAAATGACGTAAATAAAGAACGAATTCCCACAAGTTATTAAATTGCGTATCCAATCGACAAAGAGTTGTCGCAGATAAACATGATCGTCATGTAGACTCTTATGGTATAAGATACATAAGTGATTGGATCTAGTGCAAGTGGGAGTTTGTAAGTGTTATGCCCTAGTCCAATCAACTTTGGACATAAACACTTTGAATATATATAATCAATGCATATATATGGCAATATCTATTATTTAATTGAATTAATATTCTAATAAATTAAATAATATAGAATCCGTAGATTCAAGTCTTGGTGATTTGTTAATCACAAGGAGTTGTGATTGTGAGATACAAATTACATATGACCGAATCTTAAATCGTCCGTGGTCGAAGTAATAACGAGATACGGATATCGTTATTACGGATAGACTATCACGTGTGGCATTCTTACTTGTGAAGTAAGTAGCTGATCTCACAAGTTAAAGTGTAGTGACACTTGAATGAACACGTGGATGTTTGTTATAGAACAAAACATTGGAGACCCGCTGAGAGATTCCACATGGATAACTATTTGACTGTTAGTGGTTAATCTCTAACGTTCGGTAGTGGAATTGGTCATTTGACTTGAGGTCATCATGGTACCTTATATGAGGACAGTCATACTTTGGTGGTGTGGGATGTTGCTCTGCCAAGGGTCGCTAATACAACATCGTTCGGGTATGTCAAGAATCATATGAAAGTTGTGAATGACCAATAGAGGATTCGTCACTCTTAGATAGTAAGAGATTATTATCTACATTTTATTCGGTTAAATTGATAATGAAATCATTGGTCAAGGTGAACTCATAAGTCGGAAAAGAGTTTTCGACGTACATTGATTTAACAGTGTGATAAAAGATATGATCAATAATTGAGATTGACACATATCCATATCTCATAATTGATCGGATCATATTGACGAAAAGATTATAGTTTCACGGTAAACGAACAAGTTTGATTTTGTCATACTACGTGATATTTTCCGTCACATGTATTGCCCCGATACATTGTTAGATGTCAATTTGTGACAACGAAAGTGAATTAGTGATAAATAAAAGGGGCGTTTTAATTTATTGATTTTGATTAGATCAAAAATAATAATTCACGTCGTTCGGCATCGTGATCGGGAACCTAATGGGTCACACACAAAAGAGAATCAGAAGAATGAGATTTACCAATTTATTAATTGACAAGTGTTGGATAATTAATTAATTGGGTTGTTTATTAATAGGCCCGAATTAATTAATTGGATTGATTAATTCATGGACCAGATTTAATTAATTTGATTAATTAAATCTTGGACCGGGTTAAGTTTAATAGATGGGCCGAGCCCATCTGGACTTATATTAATAAGCTGTTAGGGTTTGAAAAACCGTAGAGAATTTCATTATTCTTGCTAGCACAAGAAAAGAAAAACCCTAGCCGTCATTCTTATTCTCTGTGTGGATCACCATTGGAGGCTGGACAATTGGACAGCTTGGATTGCAGATCGTGATCATTGGAGTTCAAGAAAAGCAAAAGAGTTTGTGGAATTCATCAAATGTATCATTCTCATCACAGTTTCTATCTAAACACATTGCAGATCCTCGTTTGGGAATTGAAAATTGTTTAATTTCCGCTGTGCATGATAAGTAAATTCCCAACAGATGTAAGGATTGATTTTTCTAGAGATTAACTCCTCATATATATAGTGCAAGAAGAGCTTAGAATGTGGTGGAATTCGACTATAATTAAGTTTATACAATAATGGAGTGTTTGTGATAAAATAGGATTAAAAACTCTGCCAAAAATGAGAATTATTCAATAATTTGAATAAGACCGTCGCTCAATCGGTTGCCTCGCGGAAAGCGAACGTTAATGTTCATATTCTAAGTGCTCGAGCGAGAGTTGGGCAAATAGCGAGTGCCTAGTCGTTGTTTCCTACTTCTTACACAATTTCTTCCTCTTATATTGCAACTTGGACTCCATCATGTCTTCTTTAAATCTAAAACAAATTCCAAACTCCTCCCAAATTGAATTCCAACTAGAATTCACAAATAGACTTCAATTAGAATTCTCAAGTCGACTTTAAATAGAATTTTCAAATAGTTTTCCAAATAAAATTTGCGTCACATCCTAATTCTAACAATTATGTTAATTGATAATCTATCTACAAACAAATCACTTTTTTTCCCCCAATATTCTGAAATCGTGTGACGTAATTTGTGTGTAGATGGTAGTTTTAACTTTTATGATCTCGAGCTATTAAATTTGGAAAATTTTAAAACTGACCTTAAATGGTTTAATCAACGGCATAGTTTTATTTACATGTAAAATATAGGATCTCTACTGTCTTGCCTTCTATCGAAGAAGTTTGGCAGCTTGAGATTGACAACAAAACTCTAACTCTTCTAATGTTAATGTTTCTCTTGGACCATAATGTTTGTCACATTCTACATAAGGTTATGTCATGGTCTCTTGGTCCATAACTATGAGCATTGTCCGGCTGTTCATGGAGGGAAAATGATACAATCACGCTACATTTACAGAGTTTTCTTTACAGGAAGAGACTGTACACACAGTTATTTAAAAGGGTAATGATACACGTACATAATGTGGTGTCCATAACAATATTCGTCCCATGAGAGATCCACTTCGAATAAAATATAATATATTCGAAGTGGGTCCCCCTCCATGTGAGGAGGTAGACACCGTTACGTACACCGTGTTACGTACAAGTAGCATATTCTTATTTAAAAAGGGTTGTGCTCCTTGCAGAAGGCGACAGATTGTGCTACATGTGGCCCTGTGCAAGCATGTTTATTGTATTTTTGGAGGGAAAAAAATGGAGGGAATGAAAATGAGGTAAAAATGTTTATAAATTCTTTAAATTTCTTATGCTTTTATCTTAAATTCATGATCATTATGGGATGTCAAAAAAAGTCAAAATATTGTATTCTTAATATCATTTTGAAATGCTCAAGTATGATTTTTTACATTGTTAACTACAAACGAAACGGCCAATCATAACAAATATTACGATGCATCAAAGTAAGTCATTCCAAACTAATATTTAGATAACATGCTAATTTTAAAAAAATTTCAACGATTGTATGTTAGTTGAATTCATAAATATGTCATCTTGAAACTCGTTTCTAGAACTACATCATATAAGTGTCAAATAGTCTAAATGAACATCAAAAAAAAGTTCAATATACGTCAAACGTGAGTGTTAAAAAGGGTAGTATAACTCGTCTTTTCTTTATTTTTATTTTTTCAATTGTTCCATTAATGTTTATTACTTTTACATAACAAATTTCTCAATATAATTTACGTCATTTTTATTGAAAAATTTTACATTGGTTATAACGTCAAAGAAAAAAAATTCAGACGTAAAATAAAGTTTTTATTACTTTATATGGGGTATGAATTGTTATACTGTTTTTTCCTCTCGATTATTTTTACGTTTGAAAAATTCCGAAAAAAAAAATTCGATCATTTTTAGGATTTTTTTTTTTACATTAATGTTACTTTTTCCTCTTGATCAATTTTGCAGTCATTTAGGAAATTTCATGATAAATTTTTAAATGACGTCTCTTTTGACATTAAGCCAAATTTTTTACATTAATGTAAAATGTCGTCCCTCGATCATTTGGAAAATTTTTTAAATTTTACTTTTTTAATGGCCTCATTTTATATCAGGAAAAATTTTGACATCATACCCTATGTAAAATTTTCTAATACAATGATGAAATTATATTGAGAAATTTGTCCTACAAAAATAATAAATATTAATGAAATAATTGAAAATTTTTAAAGAAAAGACAAGTTACACGCCTCTTTTTAACATGCATGTTTGACGCATGTTTAACTATTTTCAATATTTATTTAGACCATTTGATATATCTTTGATGTAATTCTAGAAACTCGTTTCGAGATGATGTAGGTTGATAAATGCATTTTTACACATTTATTGTAGGCCCAAACATGAATAATTGTTAATAATTATGTGGAATATAGCTTAATTCGATGTAATTTGTGTTTTGCAGGACAACAATGATGAACATTGCGAAAATTAGGAAAAAGAAACGAAAAATGGCTAATATGAAGCAACGTCCAAAGTTTGAGGACCAAATTGCAAATTCAATAGTTGATTTGGACTACAAGATTATACTTTGAAGATTGATAGGAGACAATTGGATGGAATTAAAACTCAAAAATGAATGAAATATGATCAAAATATTGTCACAGTCAATGTTCAATCGCATAAGTTATATTCCAGATTTTTAGCCAAATATTGATACTTATTTTTGGCATTGTAAACGTTCGAATTGGAAAAAGTCTATTTCTAGAAAAGTTTTAGCCCTTTGATCCATATTTCTAACTCACTTTGAATCGCACCTATCGGACATCGGGAGAGAAATTTATGGACAAAATACTGACTGCTATGTAGAGACAAAAAAATCCACGTGCGAATGAAACATTCCTTATTTGATTGGAACTCTTTTGGAAACCAAATTGGACTTGCTTTTTAACCAATTTTCGAATTCTACAAATATATAACAGTAGAATACATGAAGGGGAGAGATGAGAAAACTTTTGAGAGAAGAAAAGAGGCAAGAACGTGAAGATCAACTCCAAGAACACGAAGATCCAATTCAAGAATCAAATTGGTGATATCGTTCTTTATTTATTTTTCTGATTTTCTTCTTCCCACCATACTAGACTAGATTAATTATGTACTAAGTGAACGATGAACTTCGTATTGTGATCTTTTAATTTCTATTTTGCAATTTGATATTTAGACACGTTTGATGGATGTTGAATGATTTATATACACTTTCTTGCCTCCACAATTATAGTGCACGATAATTGTGTGAGTTTGAGTGGTTTATTTTATATATTTAAAAGAGATAGAGATAGAAATATACCGCTATACTTTACGTGAATCTCCAAGTATTACAAAACGTCATGCATTCTTGTATATTGCATTTGTCATATAAACATAGTCAAATGGTATGCTAGAATAGGTTCAATTCTACTTGAAAGAAATTGTTGAATAAGTTAGAAATATTGATTCTTCAACCAATTCATCGTGTTATGAAATTGTGAAATATGGGTTAAAAGCGAACTTTGTTTGGCAATTCGGGATCTTAGTGCGATTTTTCATACATTAATTTCATTCAAATCTTTTGCATTGAAATGTCATTTTTGCATTTAAGTCATAATTTTAGTTTAATTTGCATACTAATTTTAGTTTAATCATAGAAACTGAAAAACTTATCTCAAATTTAATAGATTCGGTTAAGGTCGCGATAATAAAAATCAAGTTAAAACAATTCTCGTGAGAACGATACTCAAAATTTTAGGATTTCCACTTTATTACTTGTCAACGGACCGTGCACTTGCGGTAATTTAAATCCGAAACATATTTTCGTGAACATATGTGATTTATGGATTCAACTAGCGTACGATCGTCGAAAAATTTTAAAATTCGAATGTTATCGAAATTTTCGAAATATTAATTTGGAACTGTCTATTTTGATTTACTGTAACATTTGCTACGACTAGTTATTTCGTGCATCATTAACAACGTGGAAAATTAGGCCGTGAGTACTTCAAAATGGTATTAAGAATGCAATATTTCGATTTTGTTTGACATCCCGTAATGTCTCGAAAATTAAGAAAAATACATAAGAAATTTAATCAAATTTTAAATATATTTACATTCAGTATAAAAAGCAAACCGAGTTATTCATTTTCGTTTTCCTCCATTTTTCTTATTTCTTTTTTTTTCTTTGACTACTGACACGTCAACTCTTTTCAAATAATCATGCTTCATGTACAAATGGAGGTTCACAGAACCGTTACCGATAACACACATGGGTGGGTTGGTGGGAGATTTTATTTACCTTTTTATTGAGGTGGGTGCCATGTGAGAGGGAACCCTACCCATGTAGAAAGGGATTAATCCCTTTTCAAATCGCTGTAAAGCCCCTCTAAAGACGACCCTTACAAGAAGCTTTATTGGAAATCATATGCCGTAGTTATCAGATTGGTGCTTAAAAAAATTACTTTTTTCGGCCATTACACTTTCCCACTTGTATAATATGACTAAATGTAAACCAGAGGATATGCTAGTCTTCTTTCTTCGAGTCCAACTTTGCTTACGGTTTTAATACCATTGACAAAGGTTCCTCAATCTCTTCAAATAATCCAAGGGATATGCTAGTCTATGTTTTTCGCTTCCAACTTTGCATATGGTTTTAATACCACTGATAAAGGTTCCTCAATCTCTTCAATTATTCAAACAGTTAAAAGTAGTTTCAAGAGACTTTGTACTTTTAAATAACATATTTTATAATTTAGCGAGTAAATACATTTAAATACTCCAAAAAATTTCTTTATTTTTAACATTTAATTTTAATACTCCGAAGATATATTTATTATTTTTCCATATCTTCTATTTTCACCAACTTTCCTTCAAATTATTATATTATTTTCCTCTATTTGCTTTGTACTTATTTTCTAGTTAGGTAAAAATTATAGAGCATTGAAAATTGGAATATTTTAAATGCATTTAATTATAGAGAGTAAGTTTGGCTATCCAAATTTGGAGAGTCAAACTAATTCTCTATTATAAAATATTATTTTAAGATTCTTTTGAGACACAATTTCAAAGATTTGTTATTTAAAATAGAGATCATTTCACTTTTAAAAAGTCTCTTGGAAATGCTCTTACAATAGCATTGGAGAAAGTTATTAATTTCAAGTAATATCCTCTATGTTTAAATTGAAGCATGTGAAACCATGAGATAACACTACGGCCATATCACCTGAGAAGTTGTCAAATAAAAAAACTAACTTGATAGAGTTTAAAGCGTTGGATCTTAATTTTCAAATAACCTAATAAAACCATATGTTCAATTTATCATACATGCCAAAGGGTTTCATTTCAAATTATCAAGAATTCAGTAGAAGAGAAAACATATATGAATCCATGGTGATGAATCAATGGGGTTTGAGGTATTCCATAGACTAATCACAGTATTTCAATGGGTTCTCTCTCATTGATGAGGAATGAGGAGATGTACAATCTTGAATGATTATCCCTGGGATGATAACCCTTAAGGTTCTTCATATTCTAGGTTTTAATTAGAGTCTCATTAACCCTTATTAGTCTAATAATGAGTAACTGTACATTGCAAAACTCGTACCCAATAGATGATGCTCGGGCCTAATGGCTAGATTGCATAAATTGACTTTATTTAATTAGATAGCTCATATAACAATTGTTAATTAAAAGTATGAGTCCACCATAAGAAATAATATCCCAACAATCCCCCACTTGGACTACATGTATTTTCGGAAGACAATTGTATTCCATAATCTTAGGTTTACACTAAATTTGCTATCTTGTCTTGAAACATCCTAGGTTTTAATTAGAGTCTCATTAACCCTTATTAGTCTAATAATGAGTAATTTTACATTGCAAAACTTGTACCCAATAGATGATGCTAGGGCCTAATGGCTAGATCGCTTCAATTGACTTTATTTAATTAGATTGCTCATATAACAATTGTTAATTAAAAGTATGAGTCCACCATAAGAAATAATATCCCAACAATCCCCCAATTGGGCTATATACATTTTCGGAAGACAATTGTATTCCATAATCTTAAGTGTACACTAAATTTGCTATCTTGTCTTGAAACATCTCCTCAGTCTAGTCAATCTTCTATGCCAGTATGAGATCAAAGGTTACACTTGTTTCTTAACTAGATCCATCAATGGTTACCATACCAAATATATTCAATTTATCAATTACATCGATCAAGTATGAATGTTTAGAGGAAATTATATGCAATGAGATATTAAACATGCCTATTTTAAACTGATCCTTCTTTACTCGGTAGTGAGATCAATACTTAGTCTTTCCTACCTTGTTTAAATCACAAATAAAAAGAATATATTCAGAGTAACACAAAACTTAAACCATCTACTTTATTGTGTAGAAAACCAAATGTGTATATAAATAGTACAAACACATGTCTAATTAAAAGAACATCCAAGGAATACAAACTCCCCAAATCGACATATTATCAAATAAAATCACATCTATATGAGCAGTATGCTCGTGAAAGACTTTAGGTGGCAAACCTTTTAGTGAACGGATCCGCAATTATGGAGTTTATTCATATATGTTCTATAGAAAATATATTACTCTGAACTCTTTTCTTAACAATTAGAAATTTAATGTCTATATGAATCGACTTCTAAGAGCTTCTATTGTTATTTGAATAGCACCATTGATTTATTCCACAAAAAATCTTAAGTGGTCTTTCAACACCGTTCACAATATACAGCCCAGTGAAAAAAATTTGCAGCCATGCATATCGCCTAATTTGTTGCCTCATGACAAGCTATGAATTTAGTTGTCATAGTGAAAAGAGCTATGACTGACTGCTTAGCACTCTTCCAAGAAACAGCACCTCTAGCCAGTAGATAGATATAGCCCAAAGTGGATCTCTTAGTGTCTTAGCAACCTGCAAGATCAGAATCAGAATATTCAATGATCTCCAAAGGATCTGACTTTCGATATGTAAGCATATAATTTTTTCTTCTCTGTAAATACATCATAACCTATTGGCTGTTTTCCAAAGATCCACTACAGGATTACTCATATACCCACCTAACAGTTCTACTATGAACACTAGATTTGGACACGTACATACTTGCACATACATAATACTCTTTATAGTCGACATATAAGGAACCTATTTGCATCTCTTTCCTTTCTATCTCATTCTTGAGGTATTGATTGAGACTAAATTTATGACCCTTAGTAATGAGAGTATCTTCTTTGCACAATATTTCATGCTAAATCTAGTAAAAACATTTTCAATATTACTCTTTTGTGATAACCTAAGGATACTTCGAGAACGATCTCGATGTATCTTAATTCCTAATACAAAAAAAGTGTTCTCAAGATTCTTCATTTCAAAATTATTTGTTAAAAATCTTTTGGTTTCATGTAATAAACCTATATCGCTACTGACCAATAGTATGTCAACTGTATTTACCTCAAAACCATATAACGACTTAATGAAATTTGTAATACTATTGACAAGAAGCTTGCTTGAGACCATAGATGGATTCTTTAGTTTGCAAAACCACAGACTTTGGATCACATGACACAAAGTTTTCTAGTTGCACCATATATATGGTTTCCTCAATGTTACCATTGAGAATATGAGTCTTTACATCCATTTGATATATCTCTAAATTCAAATGATCTATTATTATCCTGAAAGAATCTTTCATTGAAACCGGAAAAAAAGTCTATTTGTAATTAATACTTTCCTTTTGAATAAAATCCTCAACAACTAGACGTGTCGTATATCTTTCAATATTTCCTTTTGAAACCCTTTTGGTTTTAAATATCTATTTGCAACAAATAGGTTTCGCATCTTTAAGCTATTTGATAAGACCCATAACGTTATTGTCCTTCATGGATTTTATCTCATCATTCATGACATCAACCCCTTTTAAAAGTTAGAACTTTATTTGACTTGTTAGAAGTTAATTGAATCATCTTCCACAGACCCTATGTCAAACTCGTGATCTTAAAGAAAGAAGATATAATCACTTGAAATCGCACTTCTTCTTTATCTAGTAGATCGCCTTATTGACATTTTCTCTTGAGGTTGCCGAGTTTGCTCTTCAGGAATAACTTCATTATTTTGAGTACTTCATCGTTGTCTTGGACCGCGTCTTGAACAATGTCAAGAAGCTGATCATTGTTAATAGCAATATTTGAAAGAAAAATAAGTTATTCTTCAAAGATGACATTCCTAATGACCTTATCTCCTCTTTCAAACTCAACATTCTCAAGGAATCTTGCATTCCCATCTCAAAAAATGTTCTTGTTGAGGGATCATAAAATTTAAAGCCCTCGATCATTTAGTGTACCCAACAAAGTAGCAGCTTATTGTTCTTGAATTCAGAATATGTAAATGCTTTATGCTAGGCCTTTTGTTTAACCACAGTTCATAAAGGGTTTTAGCTCCGCTTTACTTGGTATTTTGTTCAGAATATACACTACAGTCTTTAGTACTTCTTCCCAGAGTGATTCTGGTAAAGAAAAATGATTTATTGCTCTTCTTACCATGTCGTTAAGCATTCTGTTACGTCTCTGAACAACACCATTCTTGCTAGATTTATCGGCATTGTATATTGTGGGATGATTTTGTTGACTTATGGTTGGTCTCATGTTTTGTTTATAACTAATAAAGTATTTTTATCTCTAACATTTGTATTCGAGTCTTCATTTTTACATGTTACGAACTTGATCAAATTGAAGATAAAATAATTGCTACCAAAGGATGTGAAGGTGACGATCAAGAAAGCTCAAGGTGGAAATCGAGCATTCACAATCAGAGACAAATCGAGCACTTGCGTCAAATTCAAAATCGAGCAACAAATCGTGTACTCGGGTCAAAACAATGGAAGATATTAGAACGATATGTTTGAACTCACTTGTAAAGGTAAAATACTTTAATCCCAAGCAATGACTCATTGAAAAGCTCAAGTGACGAATTTGTTAATGCACGATAAAAATTCACTTCTTAAACGTTTGCACAAAAAATATTTTTCAAAGGTAAGAATTTCAACTTAATTTTCAATTCTATTAGCATCACTTACTTTGAAAAATCAAGTAAAAACGTTAAGCAAAAAACTTACCGGTTGCAAACAAAATAGAAAAAGGGCCAAAAACTTACCGGTTGCAATCAATTATTTTGAATGCTTTGCAAACTATGATCACTTAAATTCAATTCTTAGTAAACAAAATTAATATATTTGTTATGATCAAAACATTAAGATTAAAGTCAACCATAGGTCAACAATAATGTATACTATGACCAATATGTTGGAAATATGTGAAATATACTTCTAAGATTTGAACATTTCCTATATCAAAAATAGGTGTCAAACTGAGACTAAAAATTTGAAACATAACTTTTTCGGCTGTAAATTAATATATGATAGTACTTGCACTATATTTCATCCATTTGGCTTCTTTCATCATCCAATTGATGCCTAACACTCTCAAATCTTCATCGTGAGGTTCGACGTAACTTTGGAGTACTTGCATTTCAGTCCCCAAATTTTGTATTTGATACAATTGAGCCATTTTTCACTATATTTGCATTCTTTTCTCCAATTCTTAATCAAATATCGAATTTTACCTACAAAATGAAATATAACACTAGTTAGACAGTATTTTATTCAAAGAACGGTAAAATATCATCATTTAGGATCTCGAATAAGTGTAGAAACTACAATTATCACACCCCAAACTTGATTCCTCGTTTGTCCTCAATCAAAACTAAAACATAACAAACACACAATGTTAATTACGTAAATATTGGCTCGTCAAACAAGTAAAGCAAAAAAAAAATTATCTAGCTAACCTGATTTTTTATCTCAAGATTGAATCATAATATCACATCTATGCACAACTTCAAAATTACAATACAGAAATTAAAATTTACTTCTCCGATGTAAAATCGATGTGTGTTTACGTGTGTGTGAAGAATTAAGCATAGCATTATGAATTTATGAGTTGTTTCAATTCCCGACCCTCAATTGTCAAATATATTTTTTTATCACTCGTATGATTCACATACCCTCAAACTTATTCTTTTCGCTATTTTCAAGTGTATGAACTAAGATTGAGTTTTATACTATCCTCACCTCTCTCGTTTAGGTAAATTTTACTAATTGCAAGTCAATATATCAATAAATAAGAATTATCCATTACGTTTGATTGCTTCAATCTCTAGAACTTAATTAAGCTAACAATCTCTTATCAAAAGTCAAATTTTCTTAGACAAAGGTTTAGGACATAACCAATGTATTTGGTGTGTCTTCTGTTTCATACACTTTTTTTTTTATTTCCAGTATTCACTCCTTTAAACTTTCTAAATGATCGATGACTCCCAAGTCAGTTGACTTTAGGGCAACGGGTTTTAACACCCTTACAGGATTAATAACTCGAGTCTAAAGGTTGTGAAGAGAAATTTTCAAATAAAATGTGTGTTTTTTATGCCTTGATTAGTGCAATATTCCTCATAAACACCTATTCAAGTAAAACGACATCTAACTTGAAATTTTCACCCAATTGCGTCATATTGACCTTAAATAATCTACACAAGATTTTTAATTTCACATATGAAATCCCCATTTATCTCAACATCTTCCTACAACAGTGAAATCCCCCAAACTATTATAAATTTGGTCTAAGGATGTAAAATTTAGTGGTTTTCAATTTAGCATCTATGGTCCACTATTTCAACATATCCAATTTTGAAATTAAGTCATTCCTACATAATGGTTAACTTAATTCATGTGCTCAATATATATCAAATTTCACATAAAAAAAATTAATCTAAGCATGCAACGTATTCACGATCCCTAGATCAATTAACTACTCAATATATTTTTATTGCCAATCAGGCCAACTAACTCACACAAGCATAAAAAAGGAATATATTTTAAAAATTTTCTAAAATTTTCAATTTCAATTTTTTTATATCTAAATTAATGCAATAAAAGCACACAAAAACACATAAATATAAGAATGACACAAGCACACACAAAAATGAAAACAAACAAATAAATAAATAAATGAAAATTCATGTTTTTTACTCTCAAACTTAAACTAGACATTGTCTTCAATGTCTTAAATCCTAAATCTGCATATAAAAGGGTTGTAATGTCCCGAATTTTATATTCTTAATTTGGTTGATGTAGCACATTTAAGAAACGAACTATGGAAGCTCGGCCCCATTTAAGGTTATGAAAGTACAAGTCATAAGTTATTTATAAGTCCAATAATTTAAGACATTAAGTTTCAGTAAATTTGATTGCAACGATTTAATGAATGACTGGGTTGCCACAATGGTCATCTGCATGGTATTTCATATAGGCAACCCAAGTTCGAATCACCATGCAGATATTTTTATAAAGTATTTTAGAAAATTATTTTTTGAAAAAAAATAATAAACTCCTTATTGTTGCACATTAAGAACAATTATACCAAATCAATTAGATGGAATAATTGTTTTATTAGTGATCATTCATAGAGATAAGTTATAATCATATAAATAGTTCATTTTCTTAATTTTTTTTATTATATAATTGTTTTATAATATTTTTTATAAGAATTATTTTTTTATGAGCTTAAAACTCTTTAAATTCCTAGTTAAAAACTCAATTTAACAAAATTAATGATAATATAGCTTTCTCATTTAGTTTTTCACTAAAAATGGAGGTTACAAAAAGAGGAAAATAATTTTTTAATTACACCTCCCCTCAAATCCGAAAATTGCTCTTATTTTCTTAAAAAAAAAAAAAATCTTTATGCTAAGTAAAAATTAAAAGAATAGCAAGAGTGTGAGGAGAAAGTGCACACTTTGATCAAGGAAAAAGATTTTCAAAACAAAGAAAAACAAAGGAGGGGAGTAGATTTCTTAAAGTTTCGGGTGCCGTTGGGAAACAATATTCACCGTCCAAATTCATCCATTTCAAAGTTTCAAATTAAGGTAGGTAGAGGTGTAAGTGTATATTTCGTTTTCAAATTATCATTTTTCATTAAAAATTTGAATGAATTGGTACCTTCGGGTACAGTGCTTCGACACTACTATAGTTTGAATAATTATTCTCCATCTTTACATGTTATGATAATGCTATAGAAATCGAATTTTTCCGAAAATCCCTCTACGTGCGACGGTATGAATCTACAGTTTGAAATTTCTAATTTGATAACGACATGCACTGATGATATCTTTGAGTTTCAAATGCATGGGTTAATTTCCTCCCACGGGTTGATTTGATATGTTTGGTGCGTGGATGATGGTAGAGGATGATGCAACATGCTATGAAGATGCCCCTGACTTAACGTTTTTAATTTGATTATGCAACATTTATATTTTTTTTATTTGATTTCTATGAACATCATATGTGGAACTATTCTAAGAACATTTTCATGAATACGTTATGTTTAAAAGTAGTTATGTGTTATAGAAATCAACTTACAATTCACCATTTACCACAAAAGAAAGTGTTAGAAATTTAGTGTTGCTGTTTTCTAAATTTTCAGTTTCTGCCTGAAATTCAAAAATTCATAACTCATTCATTACTTGAAATTTTTTTGACAAAATCAGTGGCATTTGATAGCTTCATAGGTTAGCTACTGAATAAACTTGGAATCATGTCAATCCGATGTTGGTAGAATTTTATATGTTCCTTAAAGTAAACTGCACTGGGTAGTGTTGCTGTTTTCAACTTTTGCCATTAACTTTAAAAATTCGTAACTCAATAGTTACTTAGAAGTTTTGGACAAAACTAGTGGCATTTGATAGCCTCATGGATTAGCTACTGAATAAAGTCAAAATCAATGGCTAGCTTCATATTGTACTCATTAGCTTTTTGGTCTTGGTTGGTTTAAGTGTTCCACGACATCACGTTCTTACGCAATACAAGCAAATAAAGCATTAACATCAAATAACTAGTACAAATGTTACTTAACTCTAACATCTAAGAATCAATTAACATATCGGAAATCCAAAGGGAAAGGGGTATGTATGATGAGTCCCTAAAATTGAATAATAAAAAAATAATCTAAATTATTCTAAATCTAAAAAGTAGAATAAATTAAAAGGATAGAAGTATTGGGTTGCCTCTCAACAAGTGTTTGTTTATAGTATGTAGCTCGACTTTATAACGATTGATTTATGGTGGTTCAAGTCAAAAAATTTCACCATTGTATCCTTGCAAGCTAGTTCTACCAGGAAATTTACAGGAAGAATAAAAGATTAACGCCAAAAAAAATACACAGAAAACGTCTTTGAAGTTTAGAGAATTATATTATATCACGCAATAATCAAAATAAATCCACAAGCCAGACTTTATAGTAAAAATCCAAAATTTACCAAAAATGTCAAAATTTCAAAAATCATGCCAAACGAAATTATGGAATAAAATAAGTAGTCTGTAAAATATCTAGCCCAAATCGGGTTAAAAAACATCTCTTAACATGCAATCGAAATATTACCAAAAATAGCAAAATTAACTAAAAATAGCAATTCAGTAGGGAAAACAACGAAATTTGAGGTTGAAAATGGCTCACACCGAGCAAAGCTCGAAAGCCAAAATGTGTGCACCGAAAAAAGCTTTCTAGAATGTGGTCATAATCGCGATTCTAATAACCGTAGCCAAAGTTATGGTCAAATTACCGAAACACGACTCAATTACCAAAGTTACGCAATCACTTGCCATCCTTGTGCCGATCTGCTAACTCGTGATACCTTAGAGCCATTAATGTGTTATTTGACAACTCATCATCTGACTCAGACCCTACTGCATCAGTCGCCCCGGGTCGGCAAGAACTCGTCCTCGAGTTCGGGGTAGTGTTATTAGAATCTATAAAACAAGGAATTAAGTGTTTCACATTAAAGACATTAGAGGCCCTCAAATGACTTGGAAGACGTAACTTGTAAGCATTATCGTTGATCTTCTGTAGTACCTCATGAGGCCCAATCTTTCAATCCTTAAGTTTATTATACTTACCAACAAGAAAACGATCACGCGTTAAAATGGCCCAGATAAAATCACCAACATCAAAAAGAACTTGACGACGATGACTGTCAACCTGAGCTTTGTACTTGGTATTATTCTCATGAATTGCCAACTTCACTTGTTCATGGATACCCCGAAGATGCTCTGCTATCTCATCTGCCTTAAGACTAAAACGTCCTACGCGTGGGATAGGGGCCAAATCCAGCACCCCAGATGGGTTATGACCATAGACAATCTGAAATGGACTGAAGCCAGTAGTTCTGTTTGTCATCCTGTTATAGGCAAATTTTGCTTAAGGTAGCACTAAATTCCACTGCTTCGGCTTAGTTCCCTCCAAACATCTTAAAAGGTTTCCCAAACTCCGGTTCACTACTTCGGTCTGACCATCTGTGGGGGTGATAGGCGCTACTAAAATTCAATTGTGTCCTCAGCCATCCCTACGAACTCTTCCAGAAATGAATGATGAACTTAATATCACGATCTGACGTGATCGATCGAGGAACACCATGTAAACGCACGATCTCTCGAAAATAAAGATAGGCAATCCGAGTAGCATTCATAGTCTTCTTGCAAGCTACAAAATGGGCCATCTTTGAAAATCTGTCAACCATAACAAAGATAGAATCTGCGGCTTGTTGGGTACGGGGTAAACCCAATACAAAATCCATGTTGACATCGAACTAAGGAGCTCCAGGAACAAGTAAGGGAGTGTACAGGACCGCATTGGTGAGAACTCCTTTAGACCGCTGACAAACATAACAACGGTTTACATAATGCGCAATATCACTGGTCAACTTGGGGCAATAAAAGTCAGAAGAGATAAGGGCCAATGTCTTATCTCGGCAAAAGTGCCCCTCATTGTGAAGTTCATTGATAATTTGTTGCTTCAATGAACAATCCGGAATGTACAACAAAAATCCACGAAACAAATAGCCATTATGCAAAACAAAATCATGACTGTGGTTGTTAGTTACCTCTTGAAATATACTGCAGAAGGAAGGATCATCTGCATACATATCCGAAAAAGTCTCAAAACCTTTTAACTCTGGTACTGGTAGTGGTGAGGACCATAGTACGAAGGCTCAACGCGATTTAAGCTCCCTGCTTGGCGCCTGAGTGTAAAGGTGAACTCCTGCAAGTACGCCACCAACTTGGTGTGTCGTCTACTTAGCTTATGTTGACCATTAATGTACTTCAGGGCCTCATGATCAGTAAATAGAATGAACTCCTTATGTACCGATAGTGACGCCAATGTTTTAGGGACTGAACTATGGTATAGATCTTTAGGTCATAGGTAGAATAGTTTTTCTTGGATCCCGAGAGCAATCGGCTGCCCTGACTGACTTAGAACACCTCCAATGCCAACGCCTGATGTATCAGAATTGACCTCGAACACTTTGTCAAAATCAGGAAGTACCAAGACTGGTACCTCGGTCATCTTCTGTTTGACTAACTGAAAACTAGCTTCTACTTCCTCAGACCATGTGAAATTACGACCTTTAAGACATTCTGTGATATGAGCAATCAAAGTGCTGAAGTTTCTGATGAACCGCCGATAGAATGATGCTAACCCATGGAAGCTCATGATATTGTGCAAGTTTCTGGGTTTAGGTCATTCCAAGTCCGTATCTATTTTTGACTGATCTGCATGAACACCATCAGTAGACACAAAAAATCCAAGGAAAGTTACAGAAGTTGTGAAAATGAACACTTCTTCTGATTAACAAATAAGCATTCCCCTTTTACCATCTCAAAAACAACGCGAAGATGATCAAAGTGTGAGGCCCGCGTCGGACTATAAATGAGGATATCGTCGAAATAAACAACGACGAATTTTCCTATAAAGGTCACAAGACCTGGTGTACAAACCTTATGAACATACTGGGAGCATTGTATATTCCCAAAAGGCATGATCATCCACTCATATAAAGCGTGTCACATTTTAAAAGCTGTCTTCTATTCATATCTAGACCCTATTCTGATCGGTGGTATCCACTTTTCAGGTGAATCTTTGAGAAGATCGTAGAGCTACATAGTTGATCCAACATATTATCTAGATGGGGAATTGGAAACCTGTACTTCACAATAATTTTATTTATTGCTCGACTGTCAACACACATACGCTATGAACCATCTTTCTTCGTCACAAGCAATGCAGGGACTGCACAATGGCTCATACTTTTGCGAAAATAACCTCTCTCCAATAGCTCCACCACTTGTCGCTGTAACTCTTCAGCCTCCTTAGGACTGAGGTGGTATGCTGGTCGATTAGGCAAGCTCGATCCTGGAACAAGATCAATCTAATGCTAAATATCCCTCGTAGGCGGTAGTTCATGAGAAAGGTCCTTTGGCATAAGGTCAGCGAATTCTGCCAGTAGTTGCTGCACCTCTGCTGGTAATTCAGATTCTACTAACATTACTGCACTATCCCCGCAAGGCAGTAAAGCATATATCACATCCCCATGCTCAACCTCTTCTAAAAATCTGGACATAGAAAGTAGATTAGTATTGCTGAATACCGGAGTAGGAGAGGGCCCTTCACACCGGAGTGCCAACATAATCTTTTTCCCCTTGATGCTAAGGGAGCATATATTTTCCATCATTATGGAACTGCGATCATACTACCAAGGACGACCCAACAATATATGACATGCATCCATTGACACAACATCACACCAAACATTATCAAAATATTTGCTACAAATGGAAAAAGATACGAGGCATCGCCTATCTACGGTCACATCACTGCCCTTATTCAGCCATGACAACTAGTGTGGTTTGGGATGACGATCAGTTTTCAACTATAATTTCTGGACAGCCTCCTCGAAAACTACATTCTCACAACTGCCACTGTCAATGATTATTTTGCAGACTTTATCAGCAACTGTGGAGGTCGTGTGGAAAATATTGGTTCTCAACCAATCATCTCCTGAATCGTCCCTGGGAGTCAGTAAACTTTTATGAATGACCAAAGTCTCATGGTCATCTCCATACGGCACATCATCTGTGTCATCATCGTCATACACAACCTCTCCAGTCTCCTCAGTCTCATCTACCATGTCCTCTTCAATCAACAAATTTTTCCTATTTTGACTAGCAGGTTTCCTGCAATCAGTGGCCCTATGTCCTTGTTCACCACCACGAAAACACTTAATAGAAGGATTAGAATTACCCTGTGGTATCTACTGGACGGGACGAGAATCCTGAGGGTAAACTAGCCGATTGTTCTAATCATTCCTGAGCACGGGCCTCCTGTTCTGCTATTTTTCAACAGCAAGTGCATGCTGATATGCTTGCGAAACTGTCCACAGTGAGTGAAGGCTGAAGATATCCTCCAGGGGCTAGCGCAACCCTCCCAAGTACCGTGCCACCATCTGTTCTTCCGTCTTAGATAAGTCATTCCAGACACCACTTGGTAAAACTCCTCTGTATAATCATCAACTGATCTCAAACCCTGCCTCAACGTATGAAGTCCTTGAAATAAGGTTTGAGTATAATTAAAGGGAAGAAAGTGACCCTTCATTTTTTTCTTCATCTTCTACCATTTAGCGATCTTAGGCTTGCCCTGCCTGTCCCATGAACGCGTCAATTGTTCCCACCATGCAGACGCCTTACGCTTGAGTTTGATGGCAACCAATTTTACCTTCACACGATTCGGCACTTTCTTATAGTCAAAGATACGTTCCAATTCATTTATCCAGTTGATAAATCCCTCAGCCTGTAACATACCAGAAAATTCGGGCAAATCCACACTAAAAGCGAGGTCCCTATAACACTCATCTCGACCACGGTGCTCCTAAAATAGATCACGTTGGTGGTAGGGATTTTTAAAAATAGCAGAATCAGACTCAGGATTGGAGACCTCACAATCCTCCAAATCACGCGCCGCAAATGGCTGGGTTAACTCTGTAACTTGCCTCTGCAAATCTTTAATCGTGGTATCCTAAATATTACGATCATAGCTTTAGACTTCCTCAATCGGAACCTACCTACGTCGACCATGACCTCCAGCCATTGAAGCTGATGAAATCTCACCAGGATTAAGATGTTGAAGCTCTGATACCAACTGACGCCGGGCAGAATAGTGATTATTAAAAATGGTAAAATTCCAAAAATCACTCCAAAGGAATAAAATAAGTATTATGTGAAAAATATAGCCCAAATCGGGTTAAAAATCATCTCCTAACATGTAATCGAAATAGTACCAAAAATAACAAAATTTAACTAAAAATAGCCATTCGGAAGGGAAAACTGTGGAATTTGAGGTTGAAAACAGCACAAACTGAGGCCAAGACATGCATGCCGAAACAAGCTTTCGGAATTGTGGTCATAATCGCGATTCTGATAACTATAGCCAAAGTTATGGCTAAAATATCGAAACATGACTTAATTACCGAAGTTACACGATCACTTACCATCCTTGCACTTATTTGGTAACTCGTGATACCTTAGAGCCATTAACGTGTTATCTGACAACTCGACATCTGACTCAGACCCTTCTATATCACTTGCATTCTCTTTTAGCTTTCCAAACTTTGAATTATCCGTTCTCATCTCTACCAAAAATTCCTCCAAATTTCGATTTTCTTTTCTGGCAATTTTGTTGAATGGATACTTCATCTTATCAATACAATGACACTCATCGAGGGCTGATGGTTGTTTGGATGGATTGTATAATTTAAAAGCTCTTTGTTTCTCATCTACCCTCAAGATTAGCTCACATTTCTCCATATCATTCAAAGTTCGACCTATTTCTCCATATCTTCTTCTACGTCTAGAACAATGAAGTCTATCAAAAAAATTAATTTGTTAGCTTTGATGAGTATATCCTCAACTTTGCCTCTTGGTTGTGTGATGCTTCTATCGGCCAACTGCAATAACATCTTTGTTTCTTTTGCTTCTCCCAATCCCAATTTCATGTATATGGGTAAGGCATTAACTTGCACATGTATCATATAAAGATTAAAAGTATCAACTTCTCCAATTAAAATAGGTAAAGAGAAACTCCCTGGATCTTAGAGCTTGGGAGGCAGTTTCTTTTGTAATCTTGCACTGCTCTCTTCTGTCGGTGCCACAGTTTCAAATTCTGAAAGCTTTTTCTTCTTTGATAAGATGTCCCTCAAAAATCTTGTATAACTTGGAATCTATCGTATTGCGTCTATAAATGGGATATTAATATGGAGTTTCTTTAGAACATCCAAAAACTTCTCAAACTGTTGGTCTAGCTTGTGTCTCTTTAACCTTTATGGGAATGGAATAGGAGGCTCGTAAGGATTGATAGGAATAGGTTGTCTTAACTCGTGGTGTATCTAAACTCTCTTTAGTAGATGCCTCTATCGTCTGTTCAGTCTGTTCCACTTGCTCCTCATCTGAAGAAGATACTATTTCCTTAGTCACAACCAACCTCTTAATATGTATTTCTGGTAATTGCACCCCCACTCCTGGTGGTGATTGCTTTCACAGATGTGTCCTCAATTATTTCATTTTCCACAACACTTATGGCTATTACCTGTTCTTTAGGATTAGTCTCAGTATTGCTTGGCAGGGTACCTTGTACTCTGCTTGTCATAGGAAGTGTCATCTGCCCAACTTGAGTCTCCAGGTTTTTAATAGCAGCACTCTAATCTCGGATAATTGTTTCGGTTTTCCTCATAAACTGGTTGTTAGCTTCCATGTACTGATTTGTTTTCTCCATGAATTTATCAAACATTTCTTCCAACTGCAACATCTTCCAGCTGTTAAAACTGACCTTGTGGCCTATTCTATTTCTGACCAGCCCAAGAAAGGTTTGAGTGATTCCTCCATCCTGGGTTATATGTATCTGAAAGTGGTTTGTTCTGTTGACGTTGTCCCTATTGTATGAAGTCCACTTGTTCCATACTTTATGCTAAAATTGGGCAATCCCTTGTATTCTAATCTTCTCCACACTCCTCACAACTTGGCTTTTTGGCTTGTGCAGCGTTAGCTGTTTGTGATATACTCTCAACCTTATTAAATAACGAGTCTATTTTCACTAACAAGGCTGAGTAAGCATCCACCTTGTATACACCTAGCGCTTTTCTTTGAACAACCCATTGAAAAGCCTACATTGCTGAAGTAGTCGCCACCTTCTCAAATAATTTCAATGTGTCATCAATGGTTTTTGTTGATAATGAATCATTAGATGAAGAATCCACCACGAATTTGAATAATTGAAGTAATCCCGTATAGGAGTATTCGACCTGGAGCCACTTGCTGAAGCCGTGATGAGGACACTTCCTAAGCATGTTCTTGAATCTGTTCCAACCTTCATCAAAAGACTCTCAATCACCATGACGGAAAATAGAGATGCCATGCTTTAAATTTGCAATTTCGGCCAGTGGAAAGAACTTTGTGCAGAATTTCTAAGCAAGGTCGCTCCATGTACTGATGATGGCAATAGGTTGAAAATCCAACCACTTAATTGCTTTATCACGTAGCGTGTATGGAAATAGCCTTAGTCTGATAGCATCATCTGAGATACCCGAATATAGGAAGTGTTGACACATCTACAAGAATTAAGAGACGTGTGTATGTGGATTTTCTTCAACTCTGCCATAAAACTGATGTCCATTCTAGAATAGATATATCACATTAGTCTTCAACTTGAAGTTAGGCTGTCCAAACGGAGGGTAGACGATGCTGGATTGACTCTGAATGATTTGCAGTATTATGACATCTCCAACTAGCATGTTTCCTTCATCAACAATTTCCTCTTCATTGACTTGAACCACTTGTTTATAGTGCGCATTAGCCATTTGTTGTACTGATCTTGCTTCTCTTTGCCTACGATGGAAGGTACATTCGATTTCTGGATCAGCTGGAATCAAGTCACCGTCAAACGACCTTTGCATACGAGACTTAAAAGAAGATCAAAAGTAGCACTTACGATAAATTACTAAAACAAACTAATTAAACCAAAATAAAATAAAATAAAATAATAATAATAATAATAATAATAATAATAATAATAATAATGTTCGAATTAGTGTCAAGATAAATAAAATGAAACTACATTCAATCCTTAGTAGCCGCCAAAAATTTGTTCACGAAAATATATTTCGAAAAAAACACACCGCAAGTGTACAGTTCGTTAACAAGTAATAAAAGAGATTTTTTGAGTCCAAGTATCGTCCCACAATGATTGAATAGTTCTACTTCGAATTATCTCGACCCTAACCGAGACAATAAAATGAAAGTGTTTGTTTTTGATGAATTTATAACTAAGTTACTGATGAGGATGTGGTTAAGAATGATTTAACTAGACTAAATGAAATATATGTCAAATGCAAATAGAAATTTTTCCAATATATGATGAATGTACTAAGATCACGAATCCCTATGTACTACTATTTTTAAACCTAGTTCTACACTTTGACGCATGATTGAAACATTGAAGAATCAATGGTCATACATTATTTAATAGTCTCTCTCAAGTAAAGTCAAATCTACTCTAATATGTGACCCGACTATATCTCTATGACGGACGCGAACATATAAGAATGCACGAGTTTTTGTGAACACTTAAAGATTCACATAGGGCATAGCGGTATATTTCTATCCCCTATCGGACCTTATGATTATTTATACTGCGTCTAACATATTTTCCTTCTTTTGAATGCATGAAATAAGCTACAACACTTACACAATTACGCATACAATAATTATGGAGAAAATAAATTCATATAAACCATTCAAAAATCCCAAAAATGTTTTTCGATGTCAAAGATGTAAAACTAAAATTTAAAAATCATATTATATAGTTCATCTAACCCTAGTACAGAATTAACCTAGCATAGCATGGTGGAACGAAGAAAAACAAAAAAATAATGAAGAAACGACATCACCAATTGAATTCTTGATTTTAATCTTCGTTTCTTGGTGTTGTTCTACGCGTTATTGCTCTTTTTCTCATCTCAAAACACTTATGCATATGTTTTTTAGGTCAAAATGAAGTCTTCTTGATGAGAACCACGTAGTAACAGTAGCTACACAACCCACAATGAGATCAGAACCAACCCAAGAAAGTCAATAAATCTAGGTTTTGGACTCAACCTAAAATTAATGAACCAAGCAACCAAGACAATCGCCGATTATATGTTGACCGCACGACTTATGAATCTCACCCCAGATGTTTGAACACTACAAGAAATCGATTCTTGATAAGTTCGTAATTGCTCAATGAAGAACAAGGGATTTGAAAGCTAAAAGCCTCACGATTAATTCTTAATAATAATAATAATAATGTAGGTTGTTCATACAATGAATATAATATCAATATTTATAGGAAAAGCCTAAAACCCTAGTTAAACCGGAAATAACTTGCTAGGATTACAAAAGATTGCGATAAAATAGCTATGTCAACGAGTTTGGGACAGGCTCGAATAGCTATGTCAACGAGCCGAGCCGAAAAAAAAAGTTCGAGCTCGGCTCGAGCTTTTTTGGCAGAGCTTTTTTCGGGCCCGAGCTGAGCCTGGCCAAAAAAAATAAGGCTCGACCCGAGCCGACTCGATTTTTTATTTTATTTTTTCCAGCTTTTTAGCTGCTTGCTCAGCTTTAAAAAAAATTATTATTATTTTTAATTTTTTTAATTAATTAAGGGCCGGGCCGGGCCGACCTCGTAAAATGGGGCTCGATTCCACCGAGCTCGAGCTAGGCCCAGCTGGGGCTTTTTTCCGGCCAAGCCCGAGCCATTCGAGCCGGCGAACTTTTTTGCAACCACTAGGCTCGAATGTCAGTGGATTTGCCGGTCTGAATTTGACAATATTGTCAATGAATGAGTAATAAGCCTCATGACGATATGTGTATTCTCACTTTTGGGTTCGATAAACTCCATTGGTTTTGAAGCCTCACCAGACTGATGATAATCGACGTTTTGGGGTTCTATTATGTGAAATCTTCTACATTTTTTTCTCTCACAAAACCCATCGACAAAAGGAGAAATGTAACAAGGCTAGGTATGAAAGGTTTTTCACTTACCAAGTTGATAATCACATTCTACATTAAGAGATTTATATACGGATGAAAAAAATCCCAAAAATGCCAAAATTGTAGTTTGGAGAAAGGATTTTTGGACAAAAATATATGGAAAAAATAAAAATGAGAATCTTCTCCTTTGAAAATAATCAAAAATGAAAAATGTTCAATTGGGCCTAGCTTTCCATGTTTTTAAGGTTTTGGAATAAACGATCTATTTATATTGTCTACTCCGGGAACCTTCACTATCCCGTTCTGTAACTTCCCTTCTTCGTTTGTCCATGAAGCTGTCAAAAGAGACTATGACGAAGGTCGATCTGGAAAATATGATTTCTTGGATTCGATTCGTGAGATTTTTTTAATCTTTATGGCAAAGAAGATGAGATAAATTGGGGATTTTTTGCATGATTGGGGGTGGGATAGTTGATATGGTATGTTTGGTGGAGTGATTTTAGCATTCAATTTGATCAGTAAGATAAGTGATGATATTTCTTGATTATCATTTTTACTTTATATATTGTACTCCCTCCGTCCCATAACTATATCTTCATTTTTTTTTCCGTCTATCCCAAATTATAGCCGCGTCTCCTATTTAAGTGTGCGGTCAATTTATTAGTTTCTTAATATGCTTCTTTTTAATTTGCTTTGTTATCACAAATATGAACAACTTCATTATTGAATTAATGTTGGAACAACAAATTAAACACGAAAACATGAGTCCCATCTTCCATGACATTTAATTATTTGTATTTGGAGTATAAAAAAAGATCCACCATCATCTTATTATCATAATTGTCTAAACAATGAGTAAGAAAATAAAAGATCATCCACATTCCCTGAATGTTTCGAATGATACTCCTAGAACAATTAGCACCATAGATTGTAATAAAAATTTGAATTTTTTATGGTTGCCAATTTTGGAAATTTCATTACCCTTTTTGATAAAAATTTTGAATTTCTTGTGGTTTCAAGTTTTGCAATTTCATTAATGTATTTGATAAAAAAAAAATGACTTTTTTTTTTTAATGGTTGGCAGGTTTGACAATTTTATTGTTTTTTTATGTTAGAGCATCTTCAAGTTCTTTAAACATAAGATACTCTTTATTTTAAAGAGTCAATCTTTAAATATATTTTAAGAGACTATTTAAATTAATATTTTAATTTAGAGGCTGAGGTTGACTCCCCAAATTTGGAGAGCAACATCAACTCTTTATAATTAGATGCATTCAAAGTAATTCAACTTTCAATGGAGAAAAATATTATAATAATTTTAAGAGAAGCTAGTGAAAATAAAATATAGAAAAAAATAATAAATATTTTTTTTGAATATTAAAATTAAATATTAAATATAAATAGTCTGTTGAAATACTTAAAGTTTTTACTTTCTAAATTATAGAATACTATCTTTAAAAATAGAACTTTTTGGAGATGCTCTTAGAGAGCTTTTCAATGTTAATTACCTTGTTTATTACATTAAAAAAATGATTAGTACTAAAAATAGTTTAATTACCTTGAACATTACACTGTAGAATTTAATTACCTTAAACATTGATTACACTAATGTAGGAGTGTAGTAAGAAAAATAATTGTAAAATTTATTATTTCAACTATATTAACTAAATTTTCTTAATATGTGAGAAAGATAAAACAAGTATCCTTATAAAGTGGAGGCGATGTTGTTTTTGGACTAAATGTAAAAGACGAACACCTAACTAATTTATTATAAGGATAATTGCAATCACGATATAAAATTTTTCTTTTGTTGCAAATTTAACCCAAACCCTTTATTTAGGACACTCATGGTACCAAACTTTTAAAAATTCTCACATGAAATCCAAATGGTTGGAATACGGTTAGTTAACCAAGAAATTTGAATTGTGATCAATTTTGATCAAATTAAAATTGGTAAAATAGTAACTTGAATTTTATACATAAAATAATTAAAAAAACCAAAAAGAAAACAAAAACCATCTTCATCCATCGCGACCCACCCCACCCTCAAACTTTATCTCCGTCCCTAAATTTATCGGCACCACCGTCGTCTCCACGCCGGCAAACTTTATCTTTATTATCAATGTTTCTGAAAGATCTTAAATTTGGGTAGAATTCCCAGGGAATTCAACCCTTTACACTTTCAATCCACAAACCCACCAACGAAAACCTCCTAAACCAGGAACCGCCTCGATTTTCAACCAAAACCCACCTCCAAAATTAACCCTTTTTTCTTCTTTTGCGATGAAGCATCATTTTCTAATGCAGTTTAATCTGATTGTGCTCGAAGTGATCGAAAATAGACTGATTTCTTGTGTGTTTTAGCAAATTTGAGGTGTCTAGCATGCAGTACCACTGATTTCAACCACTCACAAGAAATCAACAGCCTTTTGTAAAGAGTGGTTGCGCATCTTTTTCTTCTAATGATTTGAACAATTCACATAAAATCAAAAGCCTTTTTATGCTTCCAGTATCTATTTCTATTTTCTGGGTGTTACTGTCATACAATGTGTTAATGAAGTCAGAGAAAAGAGTAAATTTCATAAACGGCCACTGTACTTTAAGTAAATTTTCATTCAGGGAATTTTTGCTACTGCTAATACTATGTGTAGGCTGTGAGGATTATTTTCTTTGAGTTGGGTCAGGCATCGAGTAATGGGAAAAATCTGGCAAGGTGGACTTTGATGGCTGTAACGTTCCAAATTTCATTTAACTCAAGACGCTACTTAAATCGAAATATCTTGTAAATAAGTATTCTCAAAAACGCCAAAATACGTAAATACTTTTTTTTCTCAACTATAGTAGATTATAAATAAATGCGGAAATGTCATTTGAATAATTTGCTCACATCCAAGTGTCAATACCAAATATAATAAGCAAAGTGTCAAAATTCGCAAAAATACTAAAATTTGAAATTTAGTTGACAAAATGGAAACCATCTATTAAAATACTTGTTTCAAAAATTTATAAATTAAATGGTCTATTATTTAATCAAAATTGCCCCGCTCATTGCATTTCCTTGTCGAGCTCCTTAACCTGAAAGGGTGGAAAATATTGGGGTGAGCATAACGAATTATATTCAGTGGAGAAAACAACAATCAGTCCAAGTTAAATCTAAACATGAAATCAAATTTGAATATAATACCAATACAACATACTGTAGAAATATGTACTGTGGGACATCCCCAAGGACCCAATTACGATCCCGGACCTATTTACGATCCCTCACAACATGTTATTAGCGCTTAATAAATTTTGCACTGTAGGACAACCCCAAGGACCCACTTTCGATACCGGACCTATTTACGGTACCTAGCAACATTTTCTTATGTATAAGCATTATATCACAATCAAAAATCACACATCAAGAATTAACATGGATAAAATAACTACAATTGTTTAAATGTAAACCCCACCTCAAAATTTTGAAAATTTTCTTGAAATTGAACTGATGTGATGTTACCGTATTTTAAACTTTTTCCGCGACCTCGTCTAGCAAGATCAAAATTAATATAATTTAGGATACTAAGCCTAATTAATACTTTAAAACTTTTAGGGACTTGATTGAACTTTTTGAAAGTAAAGAAAATGAGTAATTTGATAATTCTTTAAATCTTTAGGGTCTAATTATCAAAATTAGAATGTTTAGGGCCAATATGATAAAATTAGAAAGTGATTTTTATTTAATTTGAAGGATCATCAAACTTTAGGAATGAAGGAAGAGTAAAAATCAAATAGAGGACTAACTTAAACTTGTGGCCAAACTTGAGGATTTAAAAATGAATTTTCAATATTTAAAACCAACCCCCCATCCCCAAATCTCATTTTCACGCAGAGAAGGCTGGGTATAAGGATTTCCAAAAATGGGTTTTACAATTTGATGACTTCCAACAAAAATTAAGGCTGGAGGAGGAAGTCCAATGGCAAGAGCAATATATGGGGTTGCAAGTCATTTCAAAACTCGACTCACGGCATTAAATCTTAGAAATTTCGTTTTCTGCAATTCATTTTTTTTTTTCCGTTTATCAATATGTTGAGAAGGAACAGAGATTATATAATTCCAACGAAACTGAAAATTAATTTCGAATGAGTTACCTGCACAGATTTGTTGAGAATGATTTTCTGGTTCGATAGTTCGGTTTGAAATTGGAAGAACTGGTGCAATGTTAATGTGGATTAGAAGATGATTATGATGAAATCAAAGAAAAATTATTGTTCAAATGTGAAGAGATTTACCTAGTTGAATGCCCAGATTCTTGTGAAGTTTTTTGCTTAGCCGTGAGAGTGAATTTTGGAGATGGAATTGATTGGGTTTTAGGTTTTGACACTATTTAGCCCTACAAACTTATGCTCCAGAATTGGGTCAGTTGATTTGGGCTGATAATGAACTTAAACTTGGGCCAAAGAGAGATATTGGACCAAGAGTAATTTAAAATAGATGTTGGGTGTAAAATTCGACCCGATAAGGAGATATTGAATTTTTAAGATTAAAAATCATTTTGAATTCTTATATTAAATGTTTTGCCAGACGACTCGACGGACGTAAAATAATTTCTAAAATTTGACGGAGATGTCGTAGAGACATAATTTAAGTTATAAAATTTGCATTTTAAAATTCGGGTCGCTACAACCTCCCCTACTTAAATGAATTTCGTCCTCGAAATTAGACTTACTTGATTTGAAAATGTCTGGGTATTTGGCTAAGATCTCATCCTCTCTTTCCCAAGTTGTATTTTCTCTACTATGTCTGCTCCATTGGATTTTAACTAAAGGAATATCTTTATTCCTCAAGATATGAACTTTCCTCTCAAGTATAACCGCAGGAGTTTCCTCATCTATCATATCCTTGTTAACATCCAAGGATTCATAACTAACAATGTGATTCGGATCATGGACATATTTCCTTAATATAGAGATGTGGAAAACATTATGTACTGCTGATAACTCTGGTGGTAAAGCCAACCTATAGGCCACGTTTCAAACTCTTTCCAAGATTTCGAAAGGTCCAATGAACCTTGGTCTAAGTTTTCCTTTCCTTCCAAACCTCACTACACCTTTCATAGGAGCCACTTTAAGGAACACTTTTTCACCAATTTCAAATTGTAGTTCATTTCGTCTCTTATCAGCATAAGACTTCTGTCTGTCTTGTGCTATTTTAATTCTTTCTCTGATCTTCTCCACAGCATTTACAGTTTGTTCCACTATATCTGGATCCAATACCTTTTTCTCACCAACTTCATCCCAATGAATTGGTGATCTGCACTTTCTACCATGAAGAGCTTCATACGGTGCCATGCCAATGGTAGACTAGAAACTATTGTTATATGCAAACTCAACCAACGATAAATGTATTTACCAGCTACCACCAAGGTCTAAAACGCAAGCTCTCAACATATCCTCTAAAGTCTGTATGGTTCTCTCTGACTGTCCATCTGTCTGTGGATGATATTCTGTACTGAATTCTAATCTAGTTCCCATAGCTGTCTGCAAGCTTTCCCAGAACTTGGATGTAAATTTGGTTTCCCTGTCTGACACTATAGAAACTGGTACACCATGCAATCTTACAATTTCTCTGATGTACAACTGAGCATACTAGTTTAAACTAAAAGTCATCTTCACTGGTAGAAAATGAGTAGATTTTGTCAAACGATCAACTATGACCCATATAGCTTGATGCGGAACCCAAGAACGCCAATTAAACCCGGTTTTAGATTTGAACCCAACAAGGTGAACAAAAAAACCCAATGATAACAATAATACGTTAAACCCCTTGATTACACAATAAAAAATCCACGATTCGATGTTTGAACGCCACGAGATTTTGATCTTAATAAATTCGATTGATTGTTCAATAGAAGAACAAAGAAAGCAATAGCCTCTCAATATTAAATTGTCAAAAAAGTTGTAATACAATAAAAGTTTTTGTTATTTATACCAAACCCTAGAAATTAAGTAAAAACATTCATAATCTCATAAATAAGGTAAGAGATTGACTAAATATAGAATTCTAGTAATTATGAAAAATTCGCGAAAAAATAATTTTTTTGCCAAAATTAACCCAATACGATCACATAGGCTTATCCTATGCGGTCGCATGGGCCAAGCCTTCAGGCCTCCTTTGGTTTCGGTTAATATGCATGCGACCGCATGCATGGTTACACTATGCGGTCGCATAGTGGAACTTTTGGCCTCTATCTTCAGCTGCTTGTATCAAATTCATCCATCCCAATTCCAGCCTCAACCCCAACATGGAACTTGCTCCATTCTTCGTTGCGATTGCCATATCACCAACCTAGCTTGAACAAGCAATGACATCGCTTCTTGCACTCGTTTTGCCCTCGATCGAGTAATCGATCTTTCGTCAACTATCAATGAATCTTTCCCCAGATTTGTCATCAGTCCAACGACACCTTGGATCATATCAGATTTACTTACCTGGAGTGCTTAACAATATTCTTTTAATTAGAAACCAAGAGGAGATGCCCCTAGTCACCAACGAGATCAACGTGCGAAAATCCTAAATCATTAAAACTTATTAAGGAATTTTAATGTGCACAATTCTTTATTTGTTAATATATATTTTGAATAGTTAGGAAGAAACATCAAGAAGTAAATCTAAAGGTGTACAAGAGGAACTACATGAATTAATTGTAGTTAACAACCTCCAGGGTCGACACTTGATTTCCATTCTCACTTTCTGACACATAAATCATTAATGCAAATCTACTATTGATGCAGTAAACAATACTAATTGGTCCTAGGAATTAAGGTAAACACAACTGCTACTTCAAATACCAATTTCTATAGAATTAAAGTTGAACCATTTATAATTTCTCATGTAGCATTCATACTACGCAAATGATTAAATCCTATTTTAGAAACAATTTTGCCCAAAAAAAGTTAGAGAGCCAATTTTATCAACTAATGATTACATTTTATTAGCACATAACTCACTAATTAACTACATATACGTTGACATAGTTGAAGTGGATTTAGGGGTACAAATGGAAGTTAAAAATTAACACTATGAAATAATGATTCATTTAAGCGGTTGATTAATAACCAATAATCACACGTAGGCAAAAGAGCAAATTAAAGCCATGTAAATTACAGAAATAAATTTGTAAAATCTGGCTTTGAGGAATTAAAAATGATTAATTATAACATTGGGCTTTGGCAGAATTTGTAACAGAAATTTAGCAACCAATTTATGCCAACCCATAAACACGACACTTACATACTTAAGACCATCACATAATTAGACAAATAATTCATGAATAAATTATATATGCAATATAAAATTAACTATCCAATTAGTTGAAATTAGTGTACCTTATGAAGGAACTTCAAAATTCAGTGGGTATAGCAAATACGAATGAAGGGGATGAGCCTTTTGTGCCAACAAACCATTAAAAACATCCCATTGATTCCATCAACCAAATTTCATTATGAAATCGGTGTTAATTAGCTTAGTTATAATCAATTAACCTAATATAAAAAAATGATTGATTACCATAACAAGTTTAGATTGTTAGTCTAATTATAAGCATAAAGTGTAATAAAAATATCATATAACAATATTATAAATTTAACGAAACTATGTTTATGTTTAATTTAGAACTATTAGGCACATTGCTCGTTTATAGCGTCCGAGTTACATTCTACTGCAACAACATAGTTACAATAATGCAATTAATTTAAATAGACATGATAATTACGAGAAAGGAGAATGCGATGTTACAAGTTGGAGTTGCCCACCGTGGTTTTTATTATTGATAATTTACGGAAGAAGATAAAGTTTTCGGTGTGAAGGCGGCGATTATGCCGATTAATTTAGGGAACAAGATGAAGTTTAGGGTGGGGCATAAGAAGATGATTTTTGTTTTCTTTTATTTTTTATTTTAAATTTAAATTTTTATTATTTTATGTATAAAATGCAAGCTTACCATTTTACTCTTTTTAATTTGGTCAAAGTTGGTCACAATTCACTTTTCTTGGCAATGAAAGGTCATTTGGACTGCAGTGAGAATTTTTAAAAGATTTGGTATCATGAGTGCCACAAATAAAAGGTTTGAGTTAGTCTATAATAAAATGAAATATTTGGTATCATAACTGCAATTTTCCCTTTATTATATTGGGTGTAATTTCCACAAATTTCAAATCTCTCTCTACAAGAGCCCATGTTTGACCTCATTAAAATTATAATTCATTTTTTCTCTCTTCTTATCAACAACACATTTTTCAATAAAATAATATTACATGTAATTTAAAAAAAAAATCTTTTTCAACCACACCTTTAAAAAAAAAAAATTTATTTCAACCATTAAAATTTCAAATAATGGAGACCGAACAGGAGCAGAAATGGATCGAGGGATTTTGGAAGTGATTGAACTGGATAATTGGGCTATTTCTATTTCGGGCTTGGGGTTGGATCAATTTGTGGTTTATATATTTTGAAAGGGCTTTAATTATCTTCCAACTGGGTTCCACTATAGAAAAAATTTCATATATTAAGACCACAATTAAATATGGAAAAATTACCTAAAACCCTACCTATCAAGTATACAATTCAAAAACCAGGAGGTGCAGTTTTAAATTCATTAATCAGGTGATATTTACAAATTTTTAATTTAATTAATACAAGCTTAATTATTACCTCCCTTACTCCCCCAATTTACCACCCTCACCCCTACACCTAGGGGTGGGCAAAACCCGATCGAATCCGTCCAAACCGTCCGAACCGAACCAACCCGACCGGATTGGGTCGATTTTTTGTTGTTTTTACACGGATTGGGTGGGTTGGCTGTGTATGCGGGTTGGGTTGGGTCGAGTTATGGGTTAACTCAAAAAAATCGAATAAATCTGCTCAACCCAACCCGCCACTTTAAAAAAAAATAAAAGAGATAAAATGTCTAGAAAAGTAAAAGAAGTCTAAAAAGTATGAGTATATAGTAACTATAATTACCTTGGTGTATTTTAGAGGATGAACTTACTGTTCTTCCCACAAGAAATGTAGTATACGTTTTTCATGTTATGTTAAATGCACTTTTTTTTCTTTGTATGCTCGGCTAATGAGGATTGAATAAGATAATAGATAATTTTATTTATTTATTTATTTACTTACTATTTAATCTTGTCTATTCGAATTTAGTATAATAAAAAATTGGATAACTTTAATTTTTGTTGACAAGTCGTCCCAAACCGACCAACCCAACCCGACCGATACTTGATTAGGTTGGGTTGGGTTTCAACCTTTACACGGGTTGTGTAGGGTTAAATTTTAATCAAACCGATCATGTTGGGTTGAGTTTGGATTGAGGCAAAAACCGACCCAACCCAACCCAACCCATGCCCACCCCTACCGGCTACACCACTCCCACGTTCTCTCTCTATTAACCAATCTTACTTTCTCTCTCTATATTTCTCTAATTACCCATTCTTCTCTGGACATTTCTGTAGTTCCATGTACAGGTTCATTCAAATCTGACATCTACACCGGAAAGTCAGTCACGCCTCCTATTTACTCTGAGTCGGAAACCTCCAATTTCTCTTTACTGCCCCGTAATCTACCTCTATCTCCGCTGCAATTTCCAGCTTCTCCGCCTCCACCACCACTCTTTCACATCGACATACGGGCTCACCGTCCGGGCCACGGGCATTGAGGTCTAAGATGCCTTCTCTGCCTTTTCCATGGCGGTTTCTCGTGACGCCAAACATGTTCCACCTTTGTACAGATTTGAATCGATGGGGTTGGCTGGGCCTATAGTTACCGATGTACAGATTTGAATTCTTTATTTCATTAAGTGAAGCTTATTTCATTGGAGAAAGAAAAATTAGAACTAAATAATATCTTAATTAAATATAGTAGGAGTTAAAAGGGTTTGATCAGAAACTCCTCTGTTGCCAGAATATAACTCGTTTTAGTATTCTTGTGTGAAGGACCAATCTATTTCATGATTGTTGATTCTACGTGTTTATACCCTACATACAATTGAGGACAGGATGGAACCGAAAGAATTTGTTCCCTTGGCAAACCAGAATTGCAGACTTTATGATCAGGATTTTCCTTCCAATTTGAAATTGAAAAAGAAATTAGAATCGCATTTTTCTAAGGTGAATTTTTTTAGCACGTGTAGATAATTTTGTGGTGGTAGTTATTACAAATACACCAAAAAAGGGGAAAAATGAAACAAGGAAAACAAATTGGTTAATTTTTGTAGAATTTAATGGTAATTTTGTTTCAGCCTCTAGATTAGTTCCTTTTTTGTTGGTCCTATAGTAGTTTCCAGTCATGAAATCTTTATTTCATTTAGTGCATCTTATTTTGTAGGAGATAGATAAATTGGAACTAAATAATATCTTGAGTATAGTAATAGTTGGAAGAGTCTGTTCATTTAACTCCTCTCTGTTGCAAGAGTATAATTTCTTTTGGTCTTGTTGTGTGAAAGGCCAATTTGTTTCATGATTGTTGATTCTACGTTGTTATACAGGTATATACAAATGAGGACAGGACGGAACCGAAAAAATTCATCCCCATGGCAAAGCAGAATTGTAGGCTTTATGATCCTGCTATACCTTCCAATTTGGAATCGAAGGTGGAGGGTATGATGAATTTAAGGTGGAGGTAGAAGTGGAAGTGATGGTGGTGGATTTGTTTCCCATTTTCTTATCATTCTTCTTTTCTGGTTTTGGTTTGCAGAAAATTTTTAAAGTTTATTGATAATGGATTCACTGCTGCAAGCAGCATTTGGAATGAAGAAATAATAGGATGTGATTCGTTGTGTCCAATTATGTGTTAATTGCGACCAATTATGATTAGTTGTGACCAATTCTGTGTTAATTGTGACTGGTTGTGACTTGATCACATACCGTCACAATTAAGATTGACTTGGTCACAAATAGTCACACTGAATACAAATTTGGTCACAATTAGTCACAGATGACATGTCGTGACTTAATATTTTTAATTTGTGAAATTTTTTTGCAAGGTATGGATTGGGGTGAGGTAGGTGGATCCATGGATTGGGGTGATTTCCAATTTTTAAAATTTTTAAAGATAGACCTGGCCACAAATAAAATAGTTTACATAAATTTGATTACAAACGATAACAAAACTTGTATAATCTCTATCGCCATCATTATCGTGTCGCACTTTGCAATTGAATTGGTATCATAATATGTGCATACATTTCTCCTCAACGTTCTTAATGCCAAGATGCCTTCTTCCTCAACGACCATTTCCGAGGAGTTAGTTCATTTTCAGTAACAGAAATAGAGACAAAGAAAGGCGTTGATAAATTTCGATGTATTAAACGTAATCGTGGATGAGATCTACCACAATTGATTTTTGGAGACTTCGTTTTGACGACGAGTACGAAAATCAACAAAATAATGGCATTGAGAAAAGAACATGATAATTGAAGAGAAAAGCACATAGTTTCAACAACCACTCACCGGAGATTCTCACGGCCGTCGGAATGTGCGTTAATAACCAAAAACATCGACGCGGAAACCATCGAAACTTATTTGTATAGTGGATGAATATTTGTATTTAGAGTTTATATTCATTATAGTACTTTATGTTTGTTGGTAAACAAAATATATATTGTGCATGTGTGAACAGGCTCTGACAATTAAAATCAAGTTTCAATTGGTCACATTCAGACATAGTTATATTCATATTAAAATGCACAAGCCACAAACAATCACAATTAGTCACAAACTATAGTGTCTTATAAATTACCCCGAAGGTTTTAATATTTTACATAACTCACTGTTAATAGCAAAATAGAGCTTACTAAAATAGGTAACAGTGAGTGAGTGTTTAAACATAACAATTAAATCATCTTCAAAATTTTCACCAACAGATCCGATTTGTTTGTAAACCTGTAACTTGTATTCTTAATTCCTTATAAATTACCCCGAAGGTTTTAATATTTTACATAACTCACTGTTAATAGCAAAATAGAGCTTACTAAAATAAGTAACAGTGAGTGAGTGTTTAAACATAACAATTAAATCACCTTCAAAATTTTCACCAACAGATCCGATTTGTTTGTAAACCTGTAACTTGTATTCTAAATTCATTGATATTAACGGGTCACATAAGGTCACAATATAAAAAAAGGGTCACAGATGGTCAAAAAAATCAGAAAATCTATAGCTAACAGAACCTGTCAAAAACCTGAAATGATAAACCTAAAGTGGAAATTGTAAGAAATGTCCACTTTCTTCTAGTCAATTGCAAAAATGGCAACTTTTAAAAATCTTTGCAAAAATGGCCATTTTGGTATATTTTAGACCAAAATACCCATGGTCAACAATTTGTGATTCCATTCAAAGACAATAAAATGGACATTTTTGCAAAAAAAAATATGGGCTAATGAAATCTTGACACATAACCTGCTCCATTTATTGCAAATGACAAGATGTCAAATCATAATTATTGCTATTTTTTGCATTGACACAGAAATGTCGAGAACGACATTTCAAGTGTAGAGAAATGTCATATTTGAAATGAAATATCCTTCTAGACATTTAATATGTCGAGAATGACGTTTTGAAATGTCGAGAACATTTAATATTGTGATTTGACGTGTGTACTATTAAAATATAAAACGGGATTCAAATGTCGAGAATGACATTTTAAATGTCGAGAATATTTAATATTGTGATTTGACGTGTACTATTAAAATATAAAACGGGATTCAAATGTCGAGAATGACATTTTAAATGTCGAGAATTCGTAGAGATTCAAATGTCCTTTTTTTTTTCATTAAGGGCATAATAGACACTTTAGTATTAAATTTGAAAATTGGACATTTTTCAACTCACACCCTTAATTGTGGACATTCTTGAAAATACCCCTAAACTAAATATGTTCATATACATCACAACATAAACCTTCCTATACATCACAACAAACTAAATTATTATAAGCTTACCTTTGAAATCAGATTATAGAACTTCAATTTTTGCTTTGGAAAATTCCAATTCTTCCATAGCCGAGCTTCAACTTCTCCAAAACAATGAAAATCAAGTGTATGTTGACGAGATTATGACTTTATTGATTGATTGTAGCTCAAAATCTAAGATTAACAGAGAAATTTTTGTGATTTTAGATAGTTTTCACAAACACAGAACTTCAAATTTTGCTTTGGGAAAATCCAATTCCTCCATATCCGAGCTTCAACTTCTCCAGAACATTGAAAACTAGATGTAGACGGGATTTAGACTTTATTGATTGATTGTAACTCGAAATCGAGGGATGACAATGAAATTTTCGTGACTTTGGAGAGTTTTCAGGGAGCTTGTTGTGTAGAGAGAGAAAATTGTGTTTGATTGTGTGAGGAGAGTGAGAAATATCTTTTAAATATGGTATATAATTGATTTGTAGGAGAAAAGTATATTTTAATCCAAATTTAGTGTTTATTATATTATAATTATATATTTAATATTTTTGATTTACCACCTGGTTTATGAAAGTTTTTAGGGGAGTGTGTCAATTGTGAAATGTGTTTTTATAGTATAGTAGTTATGTATTCTTCCCATTAAATATATTAAGGCCACAATTATATACTATTTAATCTCAAATTATCGAATTAATTGGTCACAAATTATTTTTCGATCATGAAAAAAAAAAATTACAAGTCACAAATCAAAAATTTTATAAACTACAATTTATTTATTGATTATAATAAAAATTATATATCACAATTTATTTATCAGACATAAATCACAAATTTTATAAATTACGACTCAAAGTTTAGGTCACATATTATTTATTGATTACAAAATATCTAATTTATTGGTCACAACTCAACTAATTGGTTACATACTATTTATTGTTTACAATCAACCAAATAATTGGTCACCCACACCCCACCCCACCCCCACCCCACCATCGCCAACTATAGGTCACTGTAAAGAAAATTTGGGAAAAAGGAACAACCGCACACCACCACCACCAGCGCAACACACAGCACCACCGCCGCATGACAACCAACAAGCCACATACAGTAGATCTAATCAGAAAATCACCAACCAAAAAACCACCAACAGTAGTTAGTATAAAAATAAAAAAAAAAGAAAAAAAAACTCCAAATTTGCATGAGGGAAGGGAGCCTAGGCCTGAGAAGCATGAGGAAGGTCTTGGAGTTTTTGGTATGCATCAAATTTGCACAATACGTTTCGCGCGAACCGTTTAGAAATAAACATCAGGATCAAAAGCATTATTATCATTGATAAACCGTACTAAAGTTAACATTTATTATATCCACCCCCTTACAATATTCTGTTCCAGAAAAAAAAGTGAAGATGAGAAAAATTGTCAATGAATTAGTTGATGATTAAAGACATCATGGGGAGGAAAGACGAGAATAAAGAAAACCAATTATTGCCACCTTTAAAGAAACAGTGTTCTTTTACTGAGTTCGTACTCGCTTCCAAAGCTTGACCCACTCGAGCATATTTTCTGCAGCACGAGCGAAAACAGGATTTGCCGGTGCCAGTTTTTGCTTCACCACTGCAGCAATCTCAGAGACACAATCCTCGGCAGTAGCTACTGAGGTAGACAACCTCAATGATTGAAAGAAAGGAACGACGTCCTCCATCAACTTGACCCCTTCCCATTCTTTCTTCAGACTCTCAATGGCATTGCCTCTTTCCTTTCGCCAAACATATGGAAGCCCACTCTTCACACCAAGCCTCAGATGATCACAGACAACCTTAACACACATCCCTGTCCATATGTCTTCCACCGTTTCCCACCTTAGGTTTCCTTCCTTTGCCAACCTAAAAGCCGGAAGTAAAGCAGGCCCCACCAACTCACGGTTGAAAGCTATGTTGATACCACTCGTGGGCATCATGGTCCTTAACGGTACTGTAAGAACAGCATCAACATACCGAGTGTTCCTTAGCTCCGGCTTCAGGGCCTGTGTAGGTGCATCAAGGTCAGCTAAATTCAGCCACAGCCCACATGACAGACCACAATCCACACCACTTCGCAAGCTAAATGGGTAGCCACGAACAAAATCAGCCCCCTTGCAGAAAGGATCATAGAGTGTATTGAAGAAAAAAGGTGTAGCTGGGGTTGAAAGGTTAGTGATATGCTGGGCAACGGCATCAACAAAATTCCCAGCACTATCTTTAGCTGGGACGCAGTCATCATCAATGGCAATAATGTATTTCTTGTGGGACATAAGATAGCCAAAGTACCGGCAAGAGTAGCCAGAAAAAGAAATAGCATTCGACGACAATCCCACAACACCATCTATATCAGACTTGGTATAGAGATCAAAGTTAAATCCTGCTGGAATCTCAAGTTTTCCTTTTAGGTCGGGATCTTGGACAATTATTAGATGAAACTGGGAGAACACTGATCTCCACTCTTCCATGAATGATGTAAGATCTAACTGAAGGGCACCAATCACAATATCCACTTCATCATGGTTAATGCTGATTTCCGACATTTTTTAGGATTCTGATCTAGAAAAAGTCGAATAGTAAGATCAGGCTGTTCCTTATAAGGGTATTTAGTAAAGACGCAGGATCACTAAAGGACAAACAGCATCAGAATTTCTCAGAGCATCCTGACAAGAATTAAGGAGTTAGTAGGGAGAACCAATTCAAACTCAATTAGCATAATTCAATTACAGAATGACTTACGAGTGGGAAGGACAGGAATCAGAATGTGTTGGATATTAAGTGCCTCAATCACAGAACGAATTTCTTCTTTGCCAGTTGATACAAACAGCTTTAAAATCTTCTCATTTAGTTTACCAGCTTTTAAAGTTCTCTGGGGAGCAAGAAAAAAGTTTACATCAGAATATTAATAAACAAGGAATGCACATAAATAATAAAATCATGCAATAATACCAGGGTAGCAGATCTGTAGGTCTCCTACAATAGGTGTATCAAGTGATATTACTATCACTGAAAAACTTAGCACCTGCTTAGTTAAATTTTTGTTTAGTGAAACTGAAAGATCAATAGATCCTGGAAGTATGTTGCAATCAGAACAAAGATATGAACATATTCTAATAAAAGATCAAAAATGATGATGAATACGCTGTAGGGTAAAATTACATATTTCGGCCTCAATTGCATCAAGTAATATATTTCTCAAAATTTTACTCAAAGTCATGCCTTTTTCTATCCACAACCAGATAGTCTAGTCCTGTAACAGTTCCGTTGTATCATCAACAAGCACCAGAATAATCCTTGCATGATTCTAGTCCTGTTAACTATTCATCACAAACCTTCATAAACAGTTTTTCAAATAAAAGCCATTTTCTCTTCAACTCAACCTTCTAGAATTGGTTATTTCTTGAACCTTATCATCTCGTAAAACAAGGCAACATTTTCATCTATTCCATACACCATCATGCATTCATTTTACAGCCTAAAGAAAACAAACCTAGTGTTGTGTCATCCAAGTTTGGATTTAATTATTTAGATTTATTTGAGTCAACACCCGTCCAAAACCTGGCACATATGCTGTTATTAGATGCTCAGTTGAGTTCATGCAACATGTTAATGCCAAAGATTCAATTGTCAAATTCAGAAAATGTGACAAGCGTTTATACCTTAAATGTTGAAAAAGGTTGGAATATGATAGATGCATCATGCATTTGACCTATACTTCTTAATAGTATTAAACAAAACCTTCTCAATCACCACCACTGTGATTATTTTATTATTTCACATCTTAACATGAAATCGGGTATACATACAATTACTATAAATCCCATGAGATTGTAATTCTAATTCAGATGAGTTCAAACATATATGTACAACTCAAATATCAAAGAAAGTTCCAATCAAATAACTTTATTTGAATTTCAACTTCCAAATGTTATCTTAAGAGAAAATCTTAATGCCATCACCACCATGTCAATTTTAGCTCAGTCCTCTTACTGACTAACTTCATAACGGTAACACCAAAAGTATCCATTATTGGTTCCACTTAAGCGAAGCCTAGACTGATTTTAAATTGTTCCAGCTCCAGGCAAAATTGCATGTATTAAATACCCACATTAGAATCCATGAAATTTTTAACAGTTGTATACAAGCATTAAGAGAGTAGTTGTGGGATATTATCAAACTCAATTTAGAACAAGATCAGAGATGATAACCAATAAACAATTAATGATCTAGATCACAGATCTTCATGGCACTCAACTAGTTAATATTATCCCCATAAAGATTAAAGTATGTAACTTAACTACGTGCATGTTTGGGAAACATTATTTACACTTGATAGTCAAAGTCAAACATTAATTTAACCGTACATTTTATAGGACCCACAGCTACTACCCAACTATCCACGACTCATTTCTATCACATTATAAAATTTTATCCAAACAAGTACTAAATATGGGCACCTCAAGTAAATGACATTTAACCAACTTAACAAAGTGTCCTTCCTGTAGCAACTCCTACTCACATGAGGAGAGCATCTCAAAGTGGGTGCCCTTTGGGCTGGTGAAATTAGTTTCTCAAATTTTCAAGCGATGGGAGGAGTTTAGGTAGAGGTCTAAAGGGGGATTTTGGTAAAGGAGAGAGGGGAAGCTTTCGTAGGGCATAGTCCACCGCTTTAATTGAAATTTGACTTTAGCCTAAGTTACGATGATTAGTTGACTCAAAAACTTGGTGAATGTGTACATTAAACAATTAATTGTTCCAGTGAGGTGTGTCACAGGAGGCTTATTTGCTTTTCTCCTGTCTAAATATGATATTTGAAGGTTGGTAAAGCATTAACTTAATTCTCCTCCACCAGTTTTGACATTGGAAGCAATCCACAGAATGAGGGACTATCAAAAGTTGTAAGAAATAAAAGCTATGTACATGTTTCAATCGTCAGTATACGAATCCAATCCAACTCCATTACTATGTACGTGTCTCACTTCATCATCATTGTCAAGAGTAATCTATGACTAGAATAAACAACAGCTTCATTATAAAGTTATTTAATACTTTACTCGATCTTCATATCATTTTTTAGAAGTTCAGATCTAGTGGAATCTCTCAAGTTGAAATGTTCTAAAACGTAGAAGGTATCACAAAGAGATTCCAAATTTCCTACATATTTTCAATTAGTTTCAAGTGTCAACTTGTAGAAGATCATCAAAACTCGAAAGAAAAAAATCCACAATACCGTCACCACGATTTTTATGTTCAGTTTCCGGCCACCAACTCCAAGCAAAACCTACAATCCCAATGCCTCCCCAGCTCATAAGCCCTTCTTCCACCACGAGCCTACAACAAAGGTAAAGCTCCAAAATTCTCCTCTTAAATAGTACTTTACATTGGTTCCAAATGGCTATTTGTGACTAAATCTTGAATCTCATCACATAAAATTCATAACTTGAAATTCTATTAACCAAAGCAACTAGTAAAACAAAGAAAATATACAGTGGAGTTTAATTTCATTTCCTAAAGGAGGATAATAGGTATCCAACCCAAAACTTGTTTAGTTTATACTTCCAGTTATTAATTCCCTTTCTTATCTTTCTCTAATGGGTCAGAATAAATCTCCGATCTAAATATCCTGACAAAGGAAAACGCAAAAAACGAAATAAAAGAAAAAAATTATATCAAAACGAAAATCCCAATTCACGTCATAATAACCAAATCTATTCATCAAATCAGGACATATCGATTACAAATTATCAAAGGGGCACATAAAATAACAAAAACAATCACACTCTGTAGTGTGTATAGTGTAACGTACCAAGAAGAGCTCAAGAAGAACGTGCTCAGGGAGAAATGAAAGATCTGAAATGCTAGACAAGTTAATAACAGCAGAGTCGATTGCGAGCGAAACAAGGCTGGGCGGGTTTCTCATTCATCGATCTCACTTTATCCGATTTTTACCCCCTCTCTCTTCCAATATAGTAATACAAGAATTGGTGAAATGATGCAGCTAATTATTATTTTTTATCGCGCTATGTTCTGATCGTCCACCAATTTTTTTTCCTTTTTACCGTCTCTTAGCCGGCTCCGCATATTACTATAGAGATGTCAATCCGGGTGGTCCGGATCGGGTCGGTCCGTCAACATGTGAGCCCGATAACGGCTTGTGTGAAAAAAAGCCCGCCCGCTGCGGGTTTCGGGCCGGTTACGGGTTGGCCCATAATTTTGAACTACAACCCAGGCCCGCCCACTGACCCATCCGGGTTGAGCCCATGCGGGTCACGGGTCGCGCGGGTCGCGGTTCATTCCGGTTTGACCCATATAATTGTATAAATAAAATTATAAAAATATAGAATTTTTCATATTTATAACAAAAAATATTTTTTTTTTGTTAAATGTAAACTAAGAATTGAACAAAATGATAAATTCATAATTATATCAAGAAATTTTTACATAAAATTCAAATTTAACGTTACTTGAATTATTGATAACTTTACAAACTTAAATTTAACTTAAACAAATAACAACTACATCAAAATGCATGTCTAATTTATCCACTTCATCTTCTTCTCAATCCAAGATTTTTACAAATTTTTGCAAATTCTTGTTGTCTAGAATCTGAACAAGAAATATAATTAATAGATTCTCTAATTATACTTATTTGTGGTGTTATTAATTTCAAACAATCTTGCACAACTAAATTCTCCCCCCTTTTTTTTGAATTTTTTTTTATTTTTATTTTTTCAATTTTTTTTGTTTGGCTCTCTTTCCCCCCCTTTTTTTTAATTTTTGTTTTTTTTTTTTCAATTTTTTTTTACAGGCCGCGGGTTAACCGCGGCCCGTGGGGGTGCAACCCGCGAAACCCGTGGGTTACACCTCCTTGACCCGTGAATCGCCCGCACGGGTCACGGGTCGGCCCGCGGTCCCGGTTTTCACGGGCCGGTTTTCACGAGCCATGGCCGGCCCGTCTGTCTTGACACCTCTATATTACTATGTGAAAATTGCACCGGCGGTTTCAAATCTTTTTAAGTTTTTCGTTGATTTTATATTAACCTTTAATTTGTACCATCAACGATTTCAAACCTTCGTAAAAGGATAAATATATATGTATATAATTATTGTACATAATGAATTATATAGACCCACGTGGAAAAAAATCTGGCCATGAATGTGAAGTGTGGAAAATTCAAAAATTGTAGACTACCAATGCATGCACGCCACATGTCAATTATGTAACGTATTATATAAAAAATTATATACTTGTAACATGATCCTTCGAAAAATTAGCACACAAAGTCCAAAACGATGGAAAATGTGAATTCCACCATTAATTAACCTGAAAAAAGGAAAATTTGAATATTTTGACCATTTTAAATATGAGGCATTTTCGTCACTTAAAATAAAAATAAAAAATAGAAATTTCCCCACCCACTTCAACTTCATCACCCACCTCACCCTATCCCTACCCACCCCCAAATGAACCCAAAACTCATAAATACCACCTCCACTTTGGTCACCGTCGACCACCTCAACCTATCCTCTCTTTTTTTTTCCACCGTAGAATTAGCTCAAACATGCTATTTTTATGCCTTATTTAACCTTCTCTATCCATTATTTGTTGCACAAATGTTAAGATAGGTTGAGGTGGCCGGCGTGGAGGGAGTATTTTTGGGTTTTTGGTTTATTTGGGGCGGGGCGGGGCGGGGCGGGGCGGGGCGAAATTTTCTGCTTTTTTTTTTTGCATATATATATATAGATAGATACACTAAATGGCGAAAATGCCTTTGTTTAAAATAGTTAAAACATTCAAATTTTCAAATTTTCGGGTCAATTAATGATAAAATTCATGTTTTTCGTCATTTTAAATTCTGGGTATTAACTTTTCAAAGGTTTGGGATTGCTGATGGTATAAATTGAAGGTTAATATAAAGTTTGCAAAAAGCCCAAATGTTTGGAGCCGCTGCTACAATTATCTCTAGTGGTAATTACAGCCAACCCTACATTTCAAGATTCAAATTCTAAAATCAGATTTTAAGGCTTAAGTTTCAAAAATCAGATATTTATATATAGATACAGATTTTTTTATATTTAATTAAATATTAATAACAATATTATAAAATAAATATTTTTACTAAATATATATACTCCAAACCTTAATTATTTCACACTTTCCCTCTGTTTCTCTCTCTTCTCTCCATCATCTCTCATCACAAAAATCCACCGGATGTTCCGTTGCCCGTCAGAGATCGCCGCCGTTGCCCGTCAGAGATCGCCGCCGTTGCCCGTCGGAGATCGCCGCTGACAAAGAGAAGCCGCTGCTTGAAGCTCTGCACTGATCGGCGGTAGATTTCGCTCCAAACCTTAATTATTTCACACTTTCCCTCTGTTTCTCTCTCTTCTCTCCATCATCTCTCATCACAAAAATCCACCGGATGTTCCGTTGCCCGTCAGAGATCGCCGCCGTTGCCCGTCGGAGATCGCCGCTGACAAAGAGAAGCCGCTGCTTGAAGCTCTGCACTGATCGGCGGTAGATTTCGTGGAGTCGCTGCTTGAAGCTTTGCACTGATCGGCGGTGGATTTCGTGGCGGAGGCAGAGGATCTGATGGACTCTGCACAGAAATTAGAGGTGGTGCGTTGGTTGAAAATTTGGGGATTTTTTGCTGTTTGTGGTGGATTTGGGTATTTTTTAGTGGATGTTGTGGTTGTGGTGTAATTTGGGGATATTTTGTGTGGATGTTTATATGGTGGTGGTGGTGGAGGCGCCATTGGTGTTGATGGTGGAGTATTGGTTAGGCTGTGTTGACGGTGACGACGACGATTATGGTGGTTGCTTGTCTGATTTTTGCTATTGTTGCAGATCTGTGGAGGTTTCTTCCGAACGGTGTTGTTGGAGTGGTAGTGCTGGTTTCCATATTTTGGTGGTGTTGGGGATTTAGGTTGATTTTTGTTGATGGTGTAGGTGGAGTTGCTGGTGGTGGCATTGGCGGTGAGGGTTGGTGATGATAGTGGTGGTCATGGCGATGGTGCATTGGTTGTAAGTGGGATGCGCATGGGATGGGGGTTGTGACCGTTTGTGGTCGATTGTGACCTGTGACTCGTCGTGACACTGGATCGTGACTTGTGACCGGATCAGGACTGACTTGTGACTGGATCGGACACTGATCAGACTTGTGACACTTTGTGACCGTACAAAAAATTCATGTCATCGGAACAAATGTTTAATCGGAGTGGCCACGAATCGGAGTGGTCGCCGGAGAAGTCGTCGGAATCGGCGTGGTCGCCGGAGCAGTCGCCGGAGTGGTCGCCGGAGCAGTCGCCGGCGTGGTGGGGTGGTGGTGGTGGGGGTGGGTTAATTTTATATATATATATATATATTATATATTTATTTATTTATTTATATCTTTTTATATATTTAAATAAATAAATAAATATTTATAAATATGTGTATATATAGGTTAAAAAATCTGATTTTTGAAATGTAAAAGTTGTTTTGTTATTTTTGAAATAAGGTAAAGATAAAGTAGGGAAAGTGAATTTTTCCCTTATCTCTATTATTATTTAGCCCGGTTTGTTATCCTCTACTTTAATTTAATTTATTTTTTATACTTATTTTTAGCTAAACATTCATACAATAAAATATTATATACGTGAAATCAAAAATTCTCATATTTTTTTATCCCTACATTTTCCAAAAAAAAAAGTCAAAACAATATTTTTTAAATTTTAAGGAAGTCAAACAGGGGCTTATCCTCTCTCAAAACTTATTTTTATTCAAATTTCTTTTCAAGTTTCAACCGTACACTCTTTCATTAAAATAATTTTTTATGTTGACATATAATTCTATCTTACAATTTTAATTACACATTTTCTAAAAAAAAAAAATATCATTTTTCACAAAATCATTACACCCCTAAAAATCAGTGCATGTCTTCACGTAACATTTATAACATTTCAAAAGAGTTGCTTCACTAACGAGGCCACATCGACCCTGTTAGTGACAAGGGGCCAGTTGGCTCCCTGTTTAGCATTATTCATTTCAAAAATATAACTATTCTCTTATATTTCTAATTTTGAATATCATATTTATTATTCTCTCATATAAAAAAGGTTAAATATATTCACATCATAATTTTTAATAGAGTAATTAGCACTTAACGTCCATATCTTTCATTGTTATTGTGGAAAACGTTCATATCTTTCTTGAAATGACGAATATACCCCTCTCTTTAAATAAAACAAAAGGAAAAAAGAAAAAAAACTAATTGCAACTATAGTCCTAATTTTTTTTAAAAACCCAAATAAATCACAAATAAATTATTAAAAGGGTAATTAGTACATAATGTTCATATCTTTCACCGTTATTGGGAAAAAGTCACTACCTTTCTTTCTTTTTTTGCATTTTCGCCATTAATTACACATTTGATTGCTCAAACCAACATTTCTATCTATTTTCATCCAATTTCTCAATAAAACATATGAAATGACGAATATACTATCTTATTTAAATAAAAAGCTTACGAATTAACTGCAATCATAGTCCTATTTTTTTTAAAAAAAAAGTGCAAACAAGTCCCCAATAAATTATTTAAAATTTTTATTTTTTTTTATAAAAAGTGCAAACGAGTCCCAATTAAATTTATTTAAAAATAAAAAAATTAAAAAAATGCAAACGAGTCCCAAATAAATTATTAAAGAATTAGAAATTTAAAAATTATCATTTTTATTTAAATAGGAGGGTATATTCGTTATTTCACAAATTTTATTAAAAAAATTGGATGGAAGTGATGGTTCACACAATCAAATGTATAATTAAGAATGCAAATGCAAAAAAAAATAAAAATGAAAGATACGTTTTCCACAATAACGGTGAAAGAATGGACATTATGTACCAATTACCCTTTTAATAATTTATTTGCGACTTATTTGCACTTTTTAAAGAATTTTGGGATTGTGGTTGCAATTAATTTTTTTTTTTTTTATTTAAAGATGTAGGTATATTTCATCATTTCATAGTTTTTAATTGAGAAAATAAGTGAAAATGACCTTTTACGCAATAAAATATGAAAATAAAGGTGAAAATGTCAAAAATGAAAGGTATGGACGTTTTTCACAATAACAATGAAAAGTGGAGACTTTATGTACTAATTACCCTTTTTAATAACTACTAGTCGGTGTTACGTGCGTTGCACGAAATTTTTATTTGTTCTTCTGTCTTTATTAGCGTAGAAATTGTAGTATTTTGGAGCAAATTTTGAAAATTCAAGTATAAGTTTTAAAATTTTGAATTAAAAGTTAATTACTCATTCATTAGCTTTTTGTAGTTAGTTATTTATGTAACTTATGTATAAGGTGGGAATGATAATACTGGTTGGTAAAACATGGATAAAAAATTCCATCATATTTACATTTCGAAATTGTGATGAAATCCATGAGTCAAAAGTTGGAATATGCAAATGAAGATATTCACTTAATAATATAAAAGAAATGTGAAAATCCACAATTGAATATATTTTTTTTAAAAAAATTGAAATTAGGTATAACCACAATAAAGGTATAAAGCAGCAAAACTAACACATCCTGAAGGAAGAACGGAGAACAACAACAATACAATAAGACCAATTCCGTGATTTAACATCCCCAAACAATTCGAAAATAGAAACACAACTGGATTATTGGAATCACATATAGAGTAAGAGCGGTACGGCCATCTCAATCTTCCCTATGTCCTTATCAGATTGCATAATCTTCTTTATACGAGCCTGCAAAATGAAGTTTCAATGAGATAATTTGACAAAACAATTCATCTAGTGTTAGTCATTTATATAATATCTGGTTTCCTAATTTGTCAACTCGTGCTGAATTTATCGCCATTAGTAATCGGTTGATAACCATAACAAAGTTTGAAACGTGGACATTAAAATCACCCTCCGAAACTGTAACATAAGTTAATGGCATGTCTATCTAGAAAAATTGTTGTCTCCTTCACCTTTTGTAAAACATGTTGAAAGCTTATTGCTATGGAGGTATAGTTTTATGGTCTTCGATGGACAGGAAACTATGCAGATCAATATAACCACCAAACAAAAAATAACAGCAAAATATAAAAAAATAAATAACAAATCACATAACTTGGCCATATTTAACTTGGAGTGTACTGATAGATTATGCTTACATGAATAATTAATTAAAAACTGATTGGAAAAATACTAATTTAAATGAACTTTTTTCAGATATTCACAAGCAAACACTTTTCTTTTCCTCGCCACTTTCACCTTGAGCTGAAGACCTACGCTAACCTAACTATGCAAAGACAATCATTAGTGAAAATATGAACGCAAAAATCAGCCTCCAGTTCATGAAGCTTCTGATAGAAGACTTGGGCACTTTAACTGTAAATTATTGTTTTCTAACCTACACAAACACGTCCTTTTCTTAAAAAATTATTAAAAGAAAAGAAAAAGTATTCAGAATAAACATGATTTTATAATATTTCATTTATCAAACTAATGAACCTATATAAAGCGACATTGGACTCTATTAATCTTGAAAACCAAAATCAATTTTATTGTTTTCAACTGATGGTATACCCAATATGAAAAGAAAACAACTCAATTAGTCTTCATAACCAAAATTCATACTTACACACACAAATAGAGAGTGTGAGAGCGTATAAGAGAGAGCTTACTGCTGGAAAACGAGTATCAAGCATCTTTCTCATAGCATCAAGCTATCAACCAACTCCAATTCTTGAAATTTTGAAAAAAGTCGCAGTGAAAATAATTCCGCTTTTTCAAAACCAAAATCAATTTCATTGTTTTTCAACTAATTACACAATATGAAGAACAAAAACAACTCAATTAGTCTTCATAACCAAAATTATTACTTACATATACATATAAAGAGGGCGAGAGCATACAAGAGAACTCATGGTTGGAAAATGAGTATCAAACTTCTTTCTCCTAGTTTTATCGGTAGAAGAAGCCACACCACAAATGAACGATGGAAACCCAGAGTTGGACGAGTCACAACTACAGTGAACAACACCAAAATCCCCAGGAATTGAGTGAAAGGAAGATGAATGGGTCAGGAAAAGAGTGAGTTGTCTCCGCGCAGCGCGGAGAAGGGTCTCTATGTTGCGCGGAAGCAGTGAAGAAGGCTAATTTTGAGGCCATTGAAGCTCATGGTGGGAGTGTTTAGATTGTCTAGTAGGTAAATGTAGGAAAACGGCATCGTTTTGTTGAAGGAAAATGGAAAGTAAAGAAAAGGGAAAAGAAAAAAAATGGAAGGGATTTATATATAGTAAGGTAGTAGGAAAAAAAAAGTCTCCGCGTGTCCTTGTCTCAGCGCGGTGGAGACATCGCGCGGACACGATGTCTCCGTGCAATGGAGACTTTTTTTTTTTTTTTTATAAAGTTAAGGTGCCCGGAATCAATTTCCAACATATAAAATCAAATTCCTCAAAATAGAATAACAAAATATACAACAAAGTAGTTAAAATTGAGTGAAATTGCCCTTTTTTTACATAGTAGCGAAAAGTGGAGGACCGGATGAGTGAAATCTAGAAAAATGAACAATAACATCTCATTGCTTTACTGTTGTATCTACAGTGATCCCAAAACTGCTGTTTTTATTATAGCAGGAAACTACATTTTAGAAGACCCATTTGGAAGATAGATGGATTTTTGCTGCTCATCATCCACAAAATTTTCATTCAAAATAGAACAATAACAACAATCCATTTCTCTATCGTCTCTCTCCAAATATTTTTCTCAAATATTCTTGATATACCTCAATTGAGAAAGGGTTAATTTGTTCATGGTTAGTTTTTGGAGAAACGATTTTTCCACCGTAGAATTAGCTCAAACATGCTATTTTTATGCCTTCTTTCACCTTTTCTATCCATTATTTGTAACAGAAATATTAAGATAAGTTGAGGTGGCCGACGGTGACCGACGTGGAGGGAGTATTTCTGGGTTTTTGGTTTATTTGGGTGTGGGGTGAGGTGAGGTGAGGTGAGCGATGAAGATGGAGATGAAGTGAGTGGGTGGGTGGTTGGGTGGGGAAAATTTCTGCTTTTTCTCTTTGTGATTTAAATGACGAAAATACCCTTGTTTAAAATGGTTAAAATATTCAATTTTTCCCTTTTTCAGGTCAACTAACGATAAAATTCACATTTTCTATCATTTTGGATTTTGGGTATTAATTTGTCAAAGGTTTGGGATTGTTGGTGGTACAAACTGGAGGTTAATATAAAGTTTGCAAAAAGTCCAAAGGTTTGAGACCAGTGCTACAATTATTTTGTATTATTGTTTAGCCCAGTTTGTTATCCTCTACTTTAATTTAATTTATTTTTTATACTTATTTTTAATCAAACATTCATATAATAAAATATTATATACGTGAACTCAAAAATATTCATATTTTTTAATCACACATTCTCTAAAAAATAAAAGTCAAAACAATATTTTTAAAATTTTAAGGATGTCAAACAGGGGATTAGCCTTTCTCAAACTTATTTTTATTCAATTTTCTTTTCAAGTTTCAACCGTACACTCTTTCATTAAAATAGTTTTTTATGTTGACATGCAATTTTATCTTACATTTTTAATTACACATTTTCTAAAAAAAAAAAAATCATTTTTCACAAAATCATTACACCCCTTAAAATCATTACACGCCTTCTCAAGTCCTAAACATTTCTAACATTTCGAAAGAGTTGCTTCACTAACGGGGCCACAACGGCCCAGTTAGTGACAAGGAGCCGGTTGGCACCCTGTTCAGCATTATTCATTTCAAAAATATCACTATCCTCTCATATTTCTAATTTTGAATATCAAATTTATCACTCTCATATAAAAAGGTTAAATATATCCACATCATAATTTTTAATAACTAAACTACATTTTACTTGCATAAAAGGTTCATAACATTTACACATTATCATATTTATTTTTCAAACTTTTTTCATCACTTTCTTATTCTCAAATAAATATAATTTTTCCTGATTATCGTTTCTCTTCAAAATTTTCTTTAAGATAGAGTAAAAACACTCATTTGCTCATTGTATTTTTAAAAAAGTAAAACAAACAATAATGCGATTAAATATTTGGCCTTCATTTTAAATTGCGTTAACTATTTATAAAAAAAATGTGGTTTGAATATAACCATTCTTATTATTTAGCCATGTTTTGTAAAGATTTTTGAAATTTATTTTTACTCAAATTTATTTTTAATCACACATTCTTTCATTAATATAATTTTTCATGTTGACTCATAATTTTTTCTTATATTTTCAATTAAACATTCTCTAAAAATTTCACTCTTCACAAAATCTATTTTAAAATCTACATAAAGCATATCCTTAAAGTCTTTACTCACCTTTATACATAACAATATTAGTGACATTTCTTCACGTTTCAAAACTATCACTATTCTCACGTATTATTAATTTTGAACATTATATTCATCATTATTCACCTTTAAATTAATTAGTGATTATATAAAAAAGGCTAAATACATTTTAATTGCATGAAAGCTTCATAACATTTACACATTTATTTCTTAAACTTTTTTTCATCTTATTCTTATTCTCAAATTAATTTAGATTGTTCTTGATTATGATTTCTCTCCAAAATATTCTTTAATATAGAGTAAAAAGATTCATCTGCCCATTTTATCTTTGAATAAGCAAAATAAGTAATACTGCAAAAATGAGATTAAATATTTGACCCTAATTTTAAAGAACCTTAACAATATTTTTGGACGGAAACCATAATTAAGGACAAGATAACTGACTATTAAAATATTAAAAATAAGAATGTGATGAAAAAGAAAGTTAAGAATATAAGTGTGACAATAAATAAAGGTTAATGACCTCCCATGTATAAATTGTTAATACCTAAATTGTCCTCGAGAACAATATTTAAAATTTCATACTTGTATGCACTTTTGACCCTTTCATAAAATTATGGCAGTCTATTTTATCAAAATAAGTTCAAATTAAAAAACTTTTATTATAAAATAATGAGATGATTATTGATTATTATCATAATATATAGATAAATCTTATCTAGTTCAGAGAGTCTATTTCATTTTAATTGTAGCTATTATTTTAGACCCTATAAATACTGGTTTTGATTTTCAATAAAATACACACTTGAGTTTTAACTCTTATATTTTCTTCTCTTCTTGTTCTATTATTTTTATTCCAAAACACGTTATCAGCACGAAATCATAATTTTTTCAAAATTAGTGAATGTAGTGATTTTTTCAATCATTTATCACGTATACTAAAATCAATTTGGTAACATGTGAATATTTTTTTATATAACACGTACTTCTTTAACGATCTGCGTGTACAATCATTAATTCGTACATTTGTCTATCATAATTCTGCCATAATTTGCCTAAAGAATTCGGTCCTACCACAATCAATTCATGCTGCAATCATACTTCCTCAATTCACGTAAATTTGCTTTAATTCTGTGGCCACATCCTGTTTGTTCAATGTATTCTCCTTTTCTTTTTAATTTGGTTTTGATTCATGCATAATCAAATCATTTTTTTCCCGGCGGCATACATGATAATTTGTTTTAATTAATGAATTGGTTTCCGGCGGCATACATGATAATTTGTTTTAATTAATGAATTGGTTTGAATGTATTTGTCTGCGTGCGTGTCCCTTAATAATAATTATTTATGCATCCAATTCGTCAATTCACGATTGTCCGCGCTTGTGTTAATGAATTAGCGTCATTATTTCTTTTCTTTTTTTTCCTTTTCTATTCCACTCAATTCATGTTAACGAATTCAAGTTAATTTGCATGTATTTTTAGATTAATATTATTATTGTAGTGTGCCATTGAACATTTCATTTTTTTTTATGTTTAGCAATAAAATATCAATCAATGAATTCATTTTTAATTTTTGTTGCTCTTAAAGTAGCACAACATTATAAATAATTGAAGAGCTAATGTTTCTAAATAATAATTTGGTGTTGCTCATAAAGTAGCACAACATTATAATTAATATTCCTAAAGAATATTACTAGCTCTTGAAGAGCATGAATACATTTTTCAATATTTCAAAAAAATATTGACATATTACTCTTAAAGAAACAATAGTATAATACAACGTACTCCGGAAGGAACACATTTTTCGAGAAATATATTCTTTTAAATTAGTATTTATCCCTGAAGGAAAACATATAACTTATATCATGCATGTTGGTATTGACTACTTTATGTTTAATCATATTTTTCGAAATTAATTGTATTTTCTTTTTGCTCTATTGTGTAGGTAATCAAATGGCAAATATCACAAAACTTGAGTTTGCTGCACTTGATATATCTGGCAAAAACTATTGTCATGAGTACTCGATACTGATATCCATCTTGTCTCTAAAGGTTTGGAAGAGACAATAAAAGAAGGAAACAAAGAATCTATGTAGGATCTTGCAAAATCACTCATCTTCCTTCGTCATCATCTTCATGATGAAAATAAAATTGAATATATTACTAAAAAAGATCCACAGGTTCTTAGGAAAAAAGTAACTGAAAGATTTGAGGGAAAAATTTATGGATCAGGCATTTATTTTACCAAAATTAAAAATCAGGTCCTAAAGTTTAAAATTGTAAAAATCAGGTTTTTTTTTGAATTAATTAATTATATTTCACAATTATTATATTAAATTAAATATTTAACTGTAATATAATATAATTAACCCCACCCCCACCCCACCTTTGCTCCGACGATTACTCCGGTGACCGGCGACCACTCCGGCGACTTTTTCGAGGTCACAGATCAAAAATTTTGTAGGTCACGGATTATTTCGAGGTCACAGATAAAAATTTTTGTAGGTCACGTATTATTTCCAGGTCACAGATAAAAAATTTTGTAGGTCACAGATTATTTCGAGGTCACAGATCTAAAATTTTATAGGTCACATATTATTTCGAGGTCACAGATCAAAAAATTGTAGGTCACAGATTATTTTTTTAGTTACCTAGGTCACAGATTGAAAAAATAAATCAAAACTTTTACTTGTCGCAACTCTATTTCAGTGAGTCACAGTCACAATTCCTAGGTCACAGACACCAACCTAGGTCACAGACACCCACCCCACAGCCAACCACCGCCAAAATATTACATCCACGTAACAACCACCGTCAACACGACCACCACCAACAAAATCGTTGCACGACCACCCCAAAACAAAGATCCAAAACCTGCACAATCATTGCCACCACCAAAATCATCACAATCACCACCACCGTTTACAAAACACCAACCACCAAATCTCACCTCCACAACCGGATCCACCATCGCCATTAGACCAACCACCGTCGCCAACAAGGCAACAACCCCACAAACCACAGAACCCCACCACCGCACGCACAGCACCCACCACCACCGCACGCACAGCAACGTACCCACTGCGCCCATCACTACCGCCGGATCCACCATCGCCATTAGACCCACCACCATCGCCAACAACCCCAAAAACCACAGAACCCAACCACCGCATGCCTCAACACCACAGCACCCACCACCACTGCACGCCTCAACACCACAGCACCCACCACCACCGCACGCACAACACCGTACCCACTGCACCCAACCACTGTAGGAGTTGCCAGAGCTGCCGGAGGTGATGGATATCATTTATTTATCGAGCTGGCTGAATCGCACACCCACTGCACTGCTGAACGCTGCACTGCACTGCACTGGTGAACTACACTGCTGAACGCTACTGAACGGCAGCGACCTGGTTGAATCGCAGCGCCGCTGCAGGTCCACGCTGCTGAATCACAGCGTCGCTGCTCAGCCACGTCACGCGTCGAACGGCGGCGTCGCAGCCGACGACGTCGCTGAATCTCGCAGCTATCGGCTGTCGTCGATTTAGTAGCGACGACGCTGTTGAGATTCAGCAGCGTCTTCGCTGCCGCGATTCAGCGGCTGCCAAAAATTGGGGGAAGGGGGAGGGGAGACGGAAGCGAGAGAGAAGGGGAAGGAGAAGGGGGAGGGAGAAGGAGAAGGGAGGGGGAGAGGCGGCGGGCGGTGGCCGGGGCGGGCAATGGCGGTGGGGGCGGCGGTGAGCGATGATAGAGTTGAAATGAAATCAATTAGGGTTGGTTTGGATTTTATATTTGGTGGGGTAGGTAGTAGGTTGGGTATGTAGATTAGTTTAATTTAAAATATCATTATTAATATTAATGGTAAAAATTAAAACCTGATTTTTGATTAAATAAAGTATAAACCTGATTTTTTAAAAGTCAAAACTAAACACCTTGTTTAGAGTAATTTCCTCAAGATTTGATCATTAGAGTACTATAGTCCCACAAAGCCCGCTATGAGTGGATGTGTAGTCGTTTGCAAGATTTCAAAACTAGGAAACAAAGAATCCCTGTAAGATTGTGTAAAAGCACTCATCTTCTTTCGTCATCATCTTCATGATGCATTGAAAATTGAATATCTCATTGAGATCCACAAGTTCTTTGAAAAACATTAACTGAAAAAATTGATCATCAGAGGACTATAGTCCTCCCAAAGCCCGCTATGAGTGGATGTATCTTCATTTTTAAGATTTCAAAACTGTTAGTGAGTGCAATTCTGAACTATTCAAAATTGACATTGTGTAGAGAAAAAATCATTGATGAAGATATGTTGGAGAAAACTTTTTCCATCTTTCACGCCTCGAATATGCTCCTGTAGCAACAATATCGTGAGCGTGATTTTAAAATGTACTCAAAACTCATATCTTGCCTGCTTGAGGCTAGACAAAATAATGAACTGTTGATGAAAAATCATGGGTTACGTCCAACTGGTTCCGTACCATTGCCAGAAGCAAATGGTAGTACATTACCTTAAGCAAATACAATATCAAGACAAGGACATGAATGTGGATATGAATTTGGACGTGGACGCGGACGTACACATGGAATAAATCATTAACGAAATAATCAACAAAATTATCAGTAACAAGGCAATAATTTTAAAAGGCAAAACAAACGAAAGTAACACATCCAAAAAGAAGCATGGAGAAAGTTGCTTTAGATGTGGAATGGAAGGGCATTGGGCACGTACCTGTCGTATGGCGAAACACCTTATGGATCTCTATCGAAAATTAATCAAGGGAAAGGGAAAAATGAAGATAAATTTTGCTGATTATGATGGTCCAATTGATGTGACTCATTGGATGTCTCTGATTTCTTTGCTGATCCAAATGGGAATATTGACCATTTGATTAGGGGTGACGTGATTGAATAAATAGATTAGTTTACTTTATAGTATTTCCTTTCGTTTTAAAAATTCAATTTAAATTATGTTTTTCATTTTTAGCAAAAAAAATTGAAACTTACTTGCTTGATTGATAGTGTAACTACACATATTATTCTTCGAGACAAATTTTTTTTGACTTAATATTAAAATAAAATAATGTTAATACGTTATCATGTGTATCGAATATTTTTGAAGGCTCCGAAAGAGCTTGTATTGTTTTAACAAATAATAAAAAAATATTTATGACGATGCACTTTATTCAAGCAAATTCAGAAGAAATTTATTTAATTTTAAAGATATTTGCTGTAATAGATATCACAATGAGACGATACAAGAAAATAATGTTGAATATCTTTGCATAACTTTTTTAGTATCTGGTCAGAAGTAAATAAAAGAAAAAATCCATGCACTCCCATCTGACATGTATTATACATTTATAAAAATGGTTGAATGAAATATTATCACGAACTAGAAGTTCGTTGATTAAAAAAAATTTATACTTTTGGCATGATCGACTTGGACATCCACGAGCTATAATGATGCGTCGAATAATAAACAACTCATATGGACATCATTTAAAGAACCAAAAGATTCTTTTACCTAATGATTATCCATGTATAGATTGTTCGCAAGGAATTTAGTCATTAGACCTTCGATTATAAAGGTCAATATTGAATTTTCAACTTTCTTGGAAAAGATTCATGTAGATATATGTGGGCATATACACCCACCATGTGGACAATTTCGTTATTTTATTGTATTAATTGATTCTTCTATTAGATGGTCACATGTATGCCTACTTTTCATTAGAAATGTATCTTTTGCTAGATTACTTGCTCATATCATAAAATTACGAGCGCAATTCTCGATTACTCAATCAAGACTATTCATCTTGACAATGCTGGTGAATTTAGATCACAAGCATTCGATGATTATTGCATGTCAATTGGGATTTTTTTCCGAACATATGATTGCGCATGTTCATACACAAAATGGTTTAGCGGAGTCATTTACTAAACGTCTACAACTTATTGCTAGACATTACTTATGAAAACAAAACTCTCAACTTCTGTTCAGAGTCAGTCATATTACATGTTGCGTCATTCGTTCGCATCAAACCAACTGCATATTATCAATATTCACCTTTGTAACTGGCATTTGGTCATGAACCTAATATTTCTCACCTAAGGGTTTTTGGTTGTATTGTTCAAGTCCATATTTCACCCCCGCAATAGACTAAAATGGGTTCCTAATGAAGACTTGTGATTTATGTGGGGTTTTGATACACCATCTGCTATTAGGTATCTTGAACATTTAATATGTGATTTATTTACTGCACGTTTTGCAGATTGTCATTTTGATGAAATGACTTTCCCAACTTTGGGATGAGAAAAACTACATCCTAATAAACAAGGTAAATTTCTTGGAATGAAAAAACTCTATCTTACTTTGATCCCGCAGCAATCATTGTGAGCAAGAGGTTGAAAAAAATTATTCATTTACAAATAGTTGCAAATCAATTACTAGATGTATTAGTTGATACAAAAAAAATGACAAAATCATATATATTAGCAGAAAATATTTCATCAAAAATTAATGTACATACATGACAATTTGTTGTAGCAACTGAATCTCATATACGCCAGAAGCGTGGTCGATCAGTTGGTTCAAAAGACTCCGTACCTCGAAAAAGAAAAGTACAAGAGAAAAACCAACCAAAAATTTCAAAAGAAGTAACATTAGAAAAGATTTATCAATCAAATATTGAAAATATGGTTCCTGAAGAACCACAAGTGTTCGAAAATAATGAATTTCAATAAATTATACGTTATCTCATAAATTATGGGAAAGAAATAATATTGTTATAGACAATATTTTCGCCTTTAACGTGGCTTTTGATATTATGCAAAATGAGGATTCTGAACCATAGTCTGTTAAAGATGGTCAAAATACAAAAGATTGGTCAAAGTAGAAAGAAGCTATAAATGAAGAATTAAATTCCTTAGAGAAATGGAAGGTGTTTGGATTTGTAGTTCGAACACCAGAAAATGTAATCCCTATTGAATACAAATGAGTTTTTGTACGATAGAGAAATGAAAATAATGAAATTACAATATACAAAGTCCGACTCGTAGCTCAAAATTTCTCACAAAGACCAGAAATTGATTGTGATGAATCATATTCTCTCGTAATGGACACCATTACTTTTAGATTCTTAATTAGTTTAATTGTGCCACAAATGTTCGATGTGCGCCTTGTAAGTGTTATGCCCTAGGTCCAATCAACTTTGGACATAAACACTTTGAATATATATAATCAATGCATATATATGGCAATATCTATTATTTAATTGAATTAATATTCTAATAAATTAAATAATAGAATCCGTAGATTCAAGTCTTGGTGATTTGTTGATCACAAGGAGTTGTGATTGTGAGATACAAATTACATATGACTGAATCTTAAATCGTCTGTGGTCGAAGTAATAACGAGATACGGATATCGTTATTACGGATAGACTATCGCGTGTGGCATTCTTACTTGTGAAGTAAGTAGCTGATCTCACAAGCTAAAGTGTGGTGACACTTGAATGAACACGTGGATGTTTTGTTATAGAACAAAACATTGGAGACCCACTGAGAGATTCCACATGGATAACTATCTAAGTGTTAGTGGCTAATCTCTAACGTTCGGTAGTGGAATTGGTCCTTTGACTTGAGGTCATCATAGTACCTTATATGAGGGGCAGACATACTTTGGTGGTGTTGGATGTTGCTCTGTCAAGGGTCGCTAATACAATATTGTTCGGGTATGTCAAGAATCATATGAAGGTTGTAAATGATCAATAGAGGATTCGTCACTCTTAGATAGTAAGAGATTATGATCTACATTTTATCCAGTTAAGTTGATAATGAAATCCTTGGCCAAGGTGAACTCATAAGTCGGAAAAGAGTTTTCGACGTACATTGACTTAACAGTGAGATAAAAGATATGATCGATAATTGAGATTGACACGTATCCATATCTCATAATTGATCGGATCATATTGACGAAAGGATTATAGTTTCACGGTAAATGAACAAGTTTGGTTTTGTCATGCTACGTGATATTTCCCGTCACATGTATTGCCCTGATACATTGCTAGATGTCAATTTGGGACAACGAAAGTGAATTAGTGATAAATTAAAAGGGGCGTTTTAATTTATCGATTTTGATTAGATCAAAATAATAATTCACGTCGTTCGGCATCGTGATCGGGAACCTAATGGGTCACACACAAAAGAGAATCAGAAGAATGAGATTTACCAATTAATTAATTGACAAGTGTTGGATAATTAATTAATTGAGTTGTTTATTAATAGGCCCGAATTAATTAATTGGATTAATTAATTCATGGACCAGATTTAATTAATTTGATTAATTAAATATTGGACCGGGTTAAGTTTAATAGATGGGCCGAGCCCATTTGGACTTATATTAATAAACTACTAGGGTTTGAAAACAGCATGGATTTTTTGATTATTCTTGCTAGCACAAGAAAAAAAACCCTAGCCACCATTCTTGTTCTCTGTGTGGATCACCATTGGAGGCTGAACAATTGGACAGCTTGGAATGCAGATCGTGATCATTGGAGTTCGCGAATAAAGGTATAATTCTAATCACAGTTTCTATCTAAACACATTGCAGATCCTCGTTTGGGAATTGAAAATTGTTTTATTTCCGCTGTGCATGATTAAGTAAATTCCCAACAGGCCTTATGGATGTAGTGACTGCCTATTTGTATGGTTCACTTGATAGTGACACACATACAAATATAAAAGTCCCCGAAGGACTTAAAGTACGAGAAACAAATTATACATGCTAGAGAATCATGTTCTCAATTAAATTGCAAAGATTATTATATGAATTGAAACAATCCGAACGTATGTGGTATAATCGCCTCAACGAATATTTGTTGAAAGAAAACTACAAAAATGACGATGTCTGCTTATGTGTTTTCATAAAGAAAAAATATATTGGATTTGAAATTGTGGCAATTTATGTTGTTGATTTAAATTTAATTGGAATTTCTGAAGAGTCCAACAAAACTGCAAATTATTTGAAAAATGAATGAGACTAAAGTTTTGAGAAAAATCAAATTCTGTCTCGAGTTGTAGATTGGACATTTTTCAGAAAGATTATTTGTTCATCAATCTACATATACAGAAAAAGACTTAAAAACGATTTTATATGGATAATGAATATCCATTGGCATCACCTATAGTTGTTCGATCACTTAATGTGAAAAATGATCATTTTCGTCCACTTGAAAATAGAAAAAAGATTCTTGCTCCTGAAGTACTATATCTTAGTGCAATTTGAGTATTAACTTATCTTACAAACTTTACTCGACCCGACATGATTTTTTCCTATAAATCTCGCTGGAAGATATAGTTTTACACCAACAAAAAGATATTTGAATGGTGTTGAACATATTTTTCGTTACCTAAAGTGTATTATTTATTTGAAATTATTTTATTCTCAAAAGTCGGGATCTGCTTTAGTGGGATATGCATATGCATGTTATCTCTCTAACCCACATGAAGCTAAATCACAAATAGGATACGTGTTTACAAGTGCAGAAACAATTATATCATGAAGATCCGTGAAGCAATCCTTGACAGCAACATCCTCAAATAATTCTGAAATTATTGCAGTTCATGAAGTAGGCCGAGAATGTGTATGGTTGAGGAACATGACCCATCATATCTAAGCATCTGCGGATTAATTTCAACAAAAGATAGTCCAACAATTTGTATGAAGATAATGATGTTTGTATTGCATAACTTAAAGAATGTTATATCAAATGTGACAGGACGAAGGATATTTCTCCAAAATTCTTTCATACACACGAGTTTCAGAAAAATGACAACATTAATATTCAACAAATTCGTTCAAATAACAATGTGGTTGATTTATTTATAAAAGCACTGCCAACATTTACATTTAAGAAATTGGTTCACAAGATTGGAATGTATCGACTCAAAGATTTCCAGTGGTCAACATCAGGAGGAGTAACTGTACACTTTTTCCTTCGATTAGGTTTATCTCACTGGATTTTCCTATCAAGGTTTTAATGAGACGACATTTATTTTTAATATTCCAAAATAATCGTACTCTTTTTTCTTTGTTTGATTTTTTTTGTCTTATTAGGTTTTTATCAAACAAGGTTTTAACGAGGAAATTTTTGTACAAATAATCATCAAATGGGGAGTGTTGTAAAATAATGAGATGATTATTGATGATTATTTAGTATTATCATAATATGTAGATAAGTCTTATTTAGTTCAGAGAGTCTATTTCATTCCAATTGTAACTCTTATTTTAGACCCTATAAATATTGGTCTTGATTATCAATAAAATACACACTTGGGTTATATTTTCTTCTTTTCTTGTTCTATTATTTTTATTTCATAACAACTTTATTATTCATTCCATTAAACTTGACAACTCATATATTTCTTGGATATTCACTTAACCAATGAACTTGTTTATTGATTAGTGAATTATTCAATTGCACTAATATCCAAGGATATGCACAAAAAACTTTTGGATATCATTGCAATTGGATTATTTATTCAAAACAACAAATAATTTTACTGTTAAATAGGGATGACAACAAATTGTATTGAGAAGGCCATCCCGTTCTTGCCCCATCAAGGATTTCGGGCGGTGAGGGCAAGGACGGGATGGGAGTGGGATGGGACGACAGGATTTAACAAAAATAAACTGAAATTTTTGAAGATGAGGTTTAATAGTAAGTTAAATCTGAAATATATAGGAAGATGTATAAAAATTCTAATTGGAAATGTATTTCCACTATATTAAGGTTGAAAGTGGAATGAAATGTCTGATCTTGAGTGGTTTGGCCCTTATTCTTTCAGGTTAAAATATAAGTCTGCGAGATTTAGAGCTAATTTCTTGAAATAAATGTGTATTGATATTTGGAAATATCCAACACTTTGAAAATATTCATTATCAAATTTGAAATTGTATGCTCTAATTTCTCACAAACTCTTATTGTATTTTTATCAAATAAATTGCATATGCAATTCTTGAACTTTCAGCAAAATTTCAATTGGGTTACAAAATTTAATTTGTCCCAATTGAGCCACTGAACATTAATTTAGTTTCCAACTTCACCATTCCAACCAATGTCATCTCTCAAATTAATGAAAATTGCGTAAACATTGCATTGTATGTAAATTTATTACTACATTAAGTCATAAAAATGTGAAGTTAAAAAAACATGCATTTTAACATTTTAATCTTAAAACATTACTATAACTGTAGTTTTACCAATTTATTTTTAGATTATCACGTGTAGAATATCAGTTGTAGTATGATTGCTAATTAAGCGATTTATGTCGGTTTGGAGGAAGATAATTGACAAGTGTATTTTGTACACCTATTTGAGTCTTTAAGTTAAAGTATTTTGGTTATTTTAATAAATTATGTTTTAATTATATGTGTATTGTGTTTGTTAGATACAAATCGACAGGAATGGCGAATTGAGAAAAAGTGTGAAAATGGCTCAAGTGTAAGATTTCAAAATTCGGGGACTAAAATGTAAATATTTAAAAATTGTGTCGGACCTCATGATGAAAGTTCGAGAGTGTTAGAGGTCAATTAAATGAGAAAATCAAATTGATGAAATATAGTCAAAGTACTCTCACACATCCACTTTCAGTCGACAAAGTTATGCTTCAAATTTCCAACCTTAGATTGAGATTCATTTTTGGCATAGCAAACATTCGAATTGGAATAATAATACTTCTAGAAGAATTACAAAATTTTGAGTTAGCTTTCCAATACATTTTGAATCATTTCAATCAAATATCAAAAGAGCAAGATATGTCAAAAATACCGATAACTCTTTGAGACATAATTAGACACGCACCTAGTACAAATTTTCAGTCGCGCACCTGTACACTTTATGCAGGCGACTGAACCCAAATTCAGCCTTAGAGGCGTGCATCTCACACTATACTAGGCGCGCCAGAGGGAATTTGAGGAGAAAATTTTGTTTCCTTTTTTTTATTCGATAAGTTTTGGCATGTAATCTTTTGCATCCTTTATAATCTAAGGAACATCTAGAACGTGGGGAACTTGTTTTTATCATAGTTTTGCGTCTAGCAAGAGGAAGAGTGGCTTTATAACAAGAATTGCAACTGCAAAGCTTGGATTGAAAATTGAAGTGCAAGGAATTGAGTTTTCAAATTCTTCGTCGATTTCTTTACTTCGGGTGATGCATTTTCATATCTTTTTGTATAATTTGGATATAACAATGTTAGGCTATTTTTTTGTGTATTGGATGAATGATGAAATCTTTTAATTGATATTTCTAATTCAAGACTTGAGCATTTTTGTTAATTCTTGTGTTATTAATTAAATATGCATTATTATTGTATTTTTTTGAATGTTTGTACACCTTTAGACAACTAGTTGCTTATTTACAGTATTGGGAGACTCACAATAAGTAGAACACTACATTTTTGACACACGTACAATATGTGTTAGAGACAATATTTATGGCGTGTGCAATCGTGTGTGATAATCGTGTGATTGAATGCTTACTTTGTATATGAATTCGAACTAAGAATAGGAATATGAATATGAATAGAAATAAGATCGAATCGTGCTTGAAATATGTTTAATATATCTTGAAAAAGAATATTAGATATCAATGGATTATCGATTGTCAAGAACACTAACTTACATAAGTCGAGAATTGAGAATAAAGATCAATAGGTGGATTCTGAAATTCGATACATTCATTTCATTATTTGATAAAAAAAAAAAATCTTTTACGCATAGCTTAGGTTAGAATAATTACAAAACCAACATCTCTTTTGTGTTACAAATATCGAATTTGATACAAACTAGTAATCTATAGTTAACAGTTGTTCCTCATAGGATGATAACTCAACTCATCATATTATTATTTGTCAACAATCTTGTAATCTTCTAACACCTTCCTTAGCCAAATTGCTTGAGTGGTAGCTTCTGAAGTAGCTATGTATTCAGCATCAGCTGTTGATTGTGCCACGATTTTCTATTTCATTGAATTCCAGCATATCATACTTGAACCAACATAGAATATGTAGCTAGAAGTGCTCTTCATATCTTCAAAACTCCTTGCCCAATCACTATCAGTGTAGCCAGTTAACTTGCACACTTTTGACTTCTTAAACCAGATCACTATTTCATCAGTTCCTTTGACATATCTCAGGACACGTTTGGCTGCTTGAAAGTGCAATTCACTAGGTTCCGTCTGAACCTTGATAGAAGATTTACAGCATATGTAATATTAGGTCTGATTGCTGTTAAATACAGCAAACAACCAGTCAAACTTCTATAAAACTTTGCATCGACCTGCTTTGCACCATCTTCCTTCAACAATTTTTCATTCTGAACTAATGGTGTACTAACAGCTTTGCAGTTCTCCATGTTAAATCTTTTTAGTACATCATTTGCAAACTTCCTTTGACTGATAAAAATTCCTTCCTGATCTTGATAAATTTCCATTCCTAGGAAGTAATGCATCTCACCTAGATCAGTCATTTCAAAAACCTTCTTCAAATCATTTATCACTTCTCTAATTGACTTGTTGCTGCTACCTGTGATCAAGAGATCATCAATATAGAGTGATATGATTACCATTTCTACTTCCACATGTTTTTCATACAGATTTTGTTCATTTAAACTTTTTGTAAAACCAAGATAACCAAGGTAATCATCAATTCGACTATACTAGGCTCTTGGAGCCTGCTTCAAGCCATACAAGGCTTTTTTTAATAGATAGACTTTATTTTCATTCTCTTCTATCTGAAAGCCTTCAGGTTGCTCTATGAAAATCTGCTCATTCAGATTGCCATTTAGGAAAGCTGATTTGACATCTAATCGGTAGATCTTCCAACCACTTTGAGCTACAATTGTCATAAGCAATATGATATTTTCATATCTAGCAATTGGGGCAAAAGTATCAGTGTAATCAACACCAAACTGCTGAGCATAACCCTTAACTACCAATCTGGCTTTTAGCTTATTAACTGAATCATCTGGGTTTAGTTTAGTCCTATACACCCATTTTACTCCAATAACTTTCTTTTCCAATGGTCTATCAGCTAATTCCCAAGTTTCATTTTTCTCAATCATATTGATCTCTTCCTCCATTGCAGCCATCCAGTCAGTAGATTTAGAAGCTTCATCAAAGTTTGCAGGTTCAACTATAGTAGCATTACATCTTGCATAAATGTTTGCAAGAGGTCTCATCTTTACTCTGCCATTTTCTATGTCTGAATCTCCATCTAATTCTACCTCATCTTCAATGATTATTCCTTCTCTGTTTTGAGGAATCAGTCCTCTTGTTATTTTTTCAACAAAACTTTCCTCCCAATTCCACATAGCTTCTTCATTCACCTTGATATCTCTGATGGATATTACCTTTTTTTGTGTGAGGATTGAACACTCTATATCCTTTGGCATTGTTGAAATAACCAACCAATATCTCAACTTTTGCCTTATCACTCAGTTTATCTCTTTTTGCATTAGGAATATGAGTGTAACAAACACTCCTAAACATTTTCAAGTGTGAGATATCTGGTTTGACATCATACTAGGCTTCATATGAAGTCTTCTTCTCCAATGCTTTTGTTGGCAAACGGTTGAGAAGATAAAACAGCAGTGTTAACTGTCTCTGCCCAGAACTCCTTAGGTACTTTCTTCTCAATCAACAAGCACCTAGCCATTTCCATTACAGTCCTATTTTTCCTCTCACTGACTCCATTCTGTTGAGGAGAATAGGGAATGGTTAACTGATGCTTAACACCTTCAGCCTTGCAGAAATTGTTAAATTGTCCACAGCTGTATTCAGTTCCATTATCAGTTCTGATTGTCTTTATTTTGCAGCCACTTTCATTCTCCACCATTCTCTTGAATGTTTGAAACACATCTGCAACTTCTGACTTAGCTTTCAAGAAATAAACCCAACACATTCTAGTTAAGTCATCAATGAAGATGATGAAATATCTACTGCCATTCAGTGTAGTAACTTTCATTGGACCACAGACATCTGAGTGTACTAACTCAAGTTCATTAATAGCCCTTCTTGACTGATTTTTAGGGAAAGGCAATCTTGTTTGCTTTCCAAGTTGACAAACATCACAGACACATGCATCATCAGTGACTTTAGGCATGCTTTCAACAAGATTAAAGTCATACATTTGCCTAAGTAAAGTATGGCTAGCATGACCAAACCGTCTATGCCATAAAGTAGTCTCACTTTCTTCAGGTAAACATGTTTGAGTAGTGACATTTTTCCAATCTATAGGAAATATCCTATTTCTCATTTGAATTGTCATTAACTCCTTTCTAGTTTCATCTAATATATTGCAGGCTTTTTCTTTAAAAATCAAGGCATGATTTTTCTCTAACAGTTGCCCCACACTAATTAGATTCTAATCTATCTCAGGCACATATAAAACATCATAAATATGTTTAATACCTGTTGAAGTCTGAACAGCAATCACTTATATGCCTTTCACTTCCATAAAGTCACCATTTCCCACTTTAACTCTGGATTTGTAGGCTTTGTTCAATTCCATGAAAATGCTGGAGTCTGCAGTCATATGATGAGTGCAACCACTATCCAATAGCCAGGTTTCAATCTTGCTGCAAGCCTTGATAGCAGAGAACATATGTTCTTCAAGTACTTCATCCTGATTTTCTGCCATTTTTGCCTGTTGCTGTGGTGGTTTTCCCCTTTTATTTTTGCACATTTTCTCAACATGGCCAAATTGTTTGCAACCTCTACACTGGACTCCAGGCCTATACCAATACCATTTAGGAGAATGGCTCTTTCTTTTACAATGAGGACAAGGTGCAAACTTATCATCTTTGTTTCCAGTTCTGCTACCTTCATTTTCTTTCTTCTCAGCATGAGGTTTCTTCACACCAAAGCTCGTTTGAGCTTTGTATTTTCCTCTTACAAACAAGGCTGCTTCTGTTTGTTCCTCCTGCCTCATCAGCCTTCTTTGTTCAGTTGCTTACAGTGCATTCACCAATTCAGCTAAGGTTATAGATAACAGGTCTATAGAATCATCCAATGAAGATATGTTGGCTTCAAACTTTTCAGGTAGGCTTATTAAAACCTTCTCCACCACTCTTTTATTTGGTAAATCACCTCCCAGAAGTTTAATTTGATTTACAATCTTCATCATCATATCTGAAAAATCCTTTACAACTTATGTGTCCTTCATCTTCAAAGTCTCAAACTCTCTTCTGAGATTAAGTACTTGCATCTGCCTTGTTCTTTTATTTCCTTGATATTTTTCTTTCAGAACATCTTAGTCCTCTTTTGCAGTCTCACAAGTCATGATTCTTGTGAAGATATCATCTAAAATGGCTGACTGAATACAAGAGAGTGCTTTGAACTTTTTTGCTACATCTTCATTATGCTGCTTAATCTAAGCAACCGTTGGATTTGCTCTCAAAGGAGGAGGCTCAACTCCAATATCTGTGATCTCCCACAAATCATAAGCTTTGAGGTAAGCCTTCATCTTAGCAGCCCAGAAGTTGTAGTTTTCTCCAGTGAAGGTAGAGGGTAATGGTGCTGAAAAAACAGTTGAAGCCATTTTTCTTTCCTGTCATTTGAATATAACTTTGCTGGTGATTTCCTTTTGTCTGCAGCTCCTGTTCTTCTTCTCCTTCCCTTTTTACGATCCATTTTCTAAGATCAATAATGCGCTAATACCATGAAAGATTGTTGAATCAAAGAGAATGAAAGGAAAAATCAAGAAATTGAAGTCACTGAATTTGCACAACGCTTACCGGATATGCAATTAGCTTACCGAATTTAAGTTCTTACCAATTTTGCAATACTTACCGATTTTACACAAAGCTCACTGTATGTGCAATGAGCTTACCGTATATGCAACAAGCTCACCAGTTTTACTTAATACTTACCGATTTTAACAGAGAAAAAGAAATACTTTGTTTTCTAAGGAATGAAGAATGGAGAAAGAAGCACACGCATATTTAATTTCTTGCTGAATATATAACCTTACAAAATACATATTTTCAACAACTTCCTACCTAGCTCAATCTATCAAAGTTGACAACCATACATAAGACCATACTTAGACAACTTACAAAAAGATAAACCACCAACTATAGTACTTTAATCACATGACTTTGGTTACAGAATTCAGCATTCAAATGATGACAAAAACGTGACAGCTAAAGTGACAACCAATTTCAACAATATTTAGCCGATAGAGGAGTTAGATTGAGGAGGAGTTAAAAAACAAATAAAATAGAATCTCAATGATCCTTCAAGAGTCTTTATGTTACGAGGTCATTTCTGAGGGAGCTTTATGGAATTTACATGAATGGAGCCAATGTGCAGTATACTCGAAATTAAAGTTAAACGTGTTGGGCTCAAAGTTGTATCCAACTAAAGGACATCCTTTCATCTGACCCCCAAACTATTATGGGATGGCCGACCATTTTCGAGTCAAAAGAAGCCAAGATGGCTATCAATTTCCTTATCAAAGCTCCCAGTTGTCGACTCTGAGTTCTTTTCTGAACTAAGATTGGATAACTTCGAGGATATTGACTCTGTCGAATTCAATTCCCTTGAGCCCATTGAGGATTTGGGAGGGAATGTTACCGAAGTCATTGCTCACCCTACAGTCGAGGGTCAAGCTATTGATCTTCCTTCTCCGATCGATGATGTCAAAGTTTCACTTCCTACCAACACTTAATTCTCTATTTCTTTTGTTCGACCCTATGAGGTGCCTAAGTTGTATTATATTGTATTTTCCTTTTAAATAAGCAAGAAATATCATTTTTGTTCTCTAAATATCTACTTTCTACTGCCAATTTTGATACATATCGATATGCTAAGTAATATGTGTTGGTATATGTGTGTGTTACTTGAAAGTTAAAAATGAAACTCAAACAAACAATCAACCAAACTAAAAACTTAGTATGAATCAAAGTTTGATGAAAGTAAAAGAATAAAATGTAGAAAGAAAAATCGAAACAAGTGTTCAACACTTTGCCTTTGAGACAAATCGCCCCAGCAAGGTACTTACGGATGCTTGGCAATCATCTCCTAAGATATAACGGCGCCGTCCTTGTAGTAAAAGAACTTCAAACACCAAGGAATCAACAAACTTGAATCGGAATGAACTCTCCACTATTGAATAAGTTGATGTAAGAAAACAATAATTTGGAAATGTTTTATGCAAGAGAATGATTTTGGTATAAATTTTAGACTAACATGGGGTGGTTTTATTTATAGAAGATGAGGGGTTGTCGACAAAGAGGCATCCTAGTTTTAGCATGTTTCATGAATGGACGTAGCCTTTCAGGCCACTCTCTAGCTACCTAACATGCCACTCGAGAACCCACAATAGGGACACCGCCCCTCGCTATATACTAGGCAGCTGCTCTAGCGATAGTTTTATATAGCAAAAAATCCATTTTTTTCCTATAACTTTGGACCTCAATTTTTCATTCATCCGAAATTGATTTTATGAATCCAAATATACCATGATTATCAACTCGATCAGTAGAACCATGTGATCCATTCACTTGCATGATTTGACTATCAAAACCTATCCGAATAATTGGCCAACGTTGATACAAAATCATGTAAACCTATTCATAAACTGTATTCCAATAATCTCCTACATGAATGAAAATTACTAGATATGCAAATGATAATACATACGCTAGTAGAGAGACAAACAGAAAGATATCGTATTAGGAGAGGTAGCTTCTGGCCTCGAATTTGCCTCAGTAAAATATTATTGAATTTACTAAGATAATTAGTGAACATAATGTTTTGAACTATTTAGCAGTTGTTGTAAATTAAAACAACGGTTTTCACACAACATCTTCCCTAAACCATTTCAATTCTCATGATTATGTTCACTTGACCTTAAACCACTACTGAATTTCATAACTATTTTAGAGAATTTCAGGCTAAAAAATTCTCATAAACCTCCTATTAAGAGTATTTTGCCATACCCAACTTGACTTATTCAAGTAATAGGAATCATTTAAAGCATGTCTTAGCCTTTAACTTTTTGCAGAAAGCACTTTGATTATTATATGAATGAGTAGGAATTATTTCTGAAGTACTTAATGAAATTTTCATAACTTAGTTGTCCTATTAAACCAAGATCTTGGGATCTCCAGTCAACAAGGTTGGGTTATCAGACTTTTACGTAATATGCTTTAATTCTATTTCCTTCTATAGACAATATATTTGATCTCTCAGTAGGCCTTTCGTAAGTGGATCCACGATGTTTTCCTTTAATTTCACATAATCAATGAAAATAATATCATTTGAGATCAATTGATTAATTATAGTGTCTACGACGTATATATATAGACTTACCATGTTATACATAATGTTGTGCTCCTTTCTAATAGCCGATTGACGTCACAATGTATACCAATTACAGGTATCGACTTAGGCCAGCATGGAATGTCTTCTAAAAAATTTTGAAGTCATTTGCTTCTTCACCAACTTTGTTTAAATTTATAAATTCTAATTCCATCATCGATCGGGCTATATAAGTTTGTTTTGCGGACTTTCAAGACACGGCAGAGCCACCAATAGTAAAAACATAACAACTAGTAAACTTGGAATAATTTATATCGGATATTCAATTCACATAAAAATATCATTCAAATACAGTTGGATACCTTGTAAAATGTAATCGAAGGTTTAATGTGTATCTTAGATACCTAAGAAATGTTTGGATTACTCGTGAATCTACTAAACTTATTCACAACATATGCTTTATCCGATCGAGTGCAATTTGTAATATACATTAGAATGTCTATAACCTGTGAATATTTTAGTTGAGACAACGGCTCACCCTTATTCTTGACTAAGTGTAGACTTAAATCAATAGGGGATTTCACTGGACTTTCCTCGTATACATTAAATCTTTTAAGTAAACTTTCAACGGAATTTGATTGGAAAACAACAATTCCATCAGATATTTTAGAGATCTTAATTCCTAATATTACATCTGCCACACCCATATCTTTCATGAAAAATGTTTCATTTACATTTTCTTTGTGTTCATGATGATATCATGTCTGTTACCCATAATTAACATGACATCAATATATAGACACACAATTACATAGGACTTATATGTATGTTTTATGCATATACATTTGTTCTACTCGTTAATTTAAAAAACAATTGACAACATAGTTTTGTCAAATTTCTTGTGTAGTTGCTTTGGAGCTTGCTTAAACTCATTTAGGAATTTGATGAGTTTGTATACCTTCTTTTCTTGGTTAGGAGCAATAAATCCTTCAGGTTGCTCGATATAAATTTCTTTTTCTAACTCACCATTAAAAAATGTCATTTTCACTTCCATCTGATGAATCTCATGGTTATGTAATGCAACAATTGCAATCAACACCATTATCAAAGTGATTCTAGCCACATGTGAGTATGTATCAAATAAGTCAAATCCTTCATTTGACTATTGTCTTTTGCAACCATCCTAGCCTTATGGACCCATTCGATTTTAATTTCTTCTTGAAAATCCTTTTATACTCTAAAGGTTTATTACCATGTGGTAGATAAGCCAACTCCCAAGTATGGTTTTACATTATAGATTCTATCTCACTATTGATAGCCTCTTTTCAATGCGGTACTTTCGGAGTAGATATTGCTTCACTAAATGTTTTAAGATCATTTTCTACCATATAAGTTAGAAATAAGGACCAAATAAAGTTTGATGTTTTAGCCCTCTTATTGCGCCTTGGTTCTTCATCAATTGGAGGAGTACCATTTACAGTTTCGTAAGTTCGCTAATTTGAACTTTCATCTTCTTTGTCTTTGTATGGAAGCATTTTCAATTAAATCATGTCTTTAGCCGAATCTTTACTTGTTTCGACTTTGGTACTTTAACTTTACCCAACCCCCCCTCCAATTTCAAGTGTTTATAAGAGGGTTGATGACTTTTTCATGATTCATATGGAGTTTTATCCATTTTCTTTAGATGTATTTAATTAAAAATGTAATTTCCTGAAAGTATAGCTTCCACCCCCTACATGTTCTCGATATTGTCGAACTTATCAATATCACATTCATCATCTCCTTAAAATTTCAATTTTTGCATTCAGCAACACTATTTGATTAAGGTGAGTATGGTCCTATTGTTTGGTAAATGATGTCATGTTCTAAACATAATTCTTCAAATGATGCCCCGTATTCTCCTCGTTTATCATTTCGAATATTCTTTATTTGTTTACTAAGTTGATGTTCAACTTCCGTCTTACAATTTTTTAAAACATCTAAGGCCTCATCTTTATTTTTTAGCAAATAGACATAATAATACTTTATGCAATCGTCAATAAAAGTAATGAAATACTTGTTTCCACCTCAAGTTTGCACAAACTTCAAGTCACAGATATTGTTGTGTATTAATTTTAAAGGTGTAGTGTCCCTTTGAACCGAATGAAATGGTGTTTTGGTCAATTTTGCCTCAATACAAATTATAATGATGGTTTCAAACTTAAATTCATAAGTTTACGCAAAGATTTAAAAATTTGCATGTTCTAATCGACTATGACATAAACAAGACAACTTAAACATATAGGCAGAATTTGAATTTTTATTCATAATACTTTGTTTTGGTACAATAGTAAGAACGTTCATTTTGAACATTCCATCACATTAGTATCATTTTCCCACATACATATCATTTTTAATAAGTACAAATTTATCGAATTCAAAGACTAGTTTAAAATCATTCTTGCTAAGTAGAGACCCGGATACAAGGTCTTGTGAATGTCTGATAGATATAAGATATTGTTGAGGATGAGCTCTTTGCTGAAAGTCATCTTCAATGTAACATTTCCTTTTTCTTCAACCTTAGAACTTGCAGAATTTTCCATGAAGAGTTGTTCTCCATTGAGTTCTTTCTAGTTTGAGAATAACCCTTGTAGGTACAAATGTGTTGGATAGCACCAGAATCAACCCACCATTTTCTTGAATTTCCAACGTTGTTATAGTAAAAAACAACTGCTGATAAATTCATTTCTTGCATCCTTTCAGATATTGTGTCTCATTCGATCACATTTGCTTATGCATTCTTCTTAAGCATGCGACATTCACTTGAACGATGTCCTGCTTTCCCACAATTGCAGCAGTTGCCTTTGAATTTTCCAGCATTCTTGGTATTGTCTATTTTTGGTACATCACCCGAGACCTTGCTTTCTTATTGATCCTTGAATAGAAATTCACCAAACTAGCTTTGACTTGCCCAAATTGAACGCTAGATTTCCTTTTGGTCTTTTTGTTATCTTCTTTTATCCTTAGTTGAACAATAAGTTCTTTCAACTTCAACTCCTTGTGATTATATTTGAGATAGATTTTGATATCCATGAAGGATGGAGTTTTTCGATGATAGCAGCAACTTGGAATGGTTCACTCAATGTCATTTTCTCGTCATGAATGTTATGGAGAATAACTAGCAGTTCTTACACTTAACTGGTGACGATTTTGGAGTTTATCATCTTGTAATCAAGGAATCGATGATGAATTTATTTATATCGGCATCCTCCATTTTGTATTTTGTTTATGAAAATATCTTTCAAATTGAAACTACCGCAAGTGTACGATTCGTTAACAAATATTAAATTGTATTTTGAGTCCAATTATCATTTCACAGAGATTGATTTCATTCAATTTTAATTATTACGACATTAACCTAACAAGAATAATATGATGTGTTTGTTGGTGACAAAATTATAACTAAATTAATCTACTTATGAAATTATGAGTGAATTAACTAAACCAAAATGCAAATTATGCTAAATGCAAGTTAATGTATTTTAATGAATGACAAGCACACTAGAATCCCGAATTCTCATGCAATAATCCATTTTAACTTCAGTTATACAATTTAACAACACAATTGAATTTTGACGAATCAATGTTCATATTTTACTTGACAATCTCTCTCGAGTAATGTTAAACCTACTCTCATATATGACCCGACTATATTTCTATGACGGATGCGAACATACAAGAGTGTATGAATTTTTATAAACAATTAAAGATTCACATAGCGTATAGTGGTATATTTCTATCCTCTATCGGACCCTATGACAATTTACATCATGTTGAACATATTTCCCTTCTTTCGAATGCATAAAATAGGCAACCACATTCACACAACTACCGTGCACAATAATTGTGGAGAAAAGCTAATCACGTAAATCATTCAAAATCCAAAACCATATTTTCAATGTCACATATGTAAAACTAAATATTAAAAATTCATATTATAGGGTTCATCGTTCTCTTAATACAAAGAAATCTAGCCAACATGTTATGAAGAAGAAAACAAAAGAAATATTGAAGAATCGACAACACCTAAATAAGTCTTGAATTGAATATTTGAATCTTGGAATCGATCTTTGTGTTTCTTGCCATCTTCTATGTTCCAACATATCTTAGAATGTATAGTAATGCATGGTGACCACTTTTGGATGGCCTTAGGTCTTTAAAAGACGTTTTAAGATTTGTTTCCATAAGAGTTAGAATCATATAAAGAAACCAATTTTTTCCTCAGAAAATACACTATGCTATTTCATAGTACATTTTAGTGCTATAGCATAGTTTAACCAATTTCAGCTCTAGAAGAAATTGCATCACACCATAGGACCGTATGCCTAAAAGAACTATACTATAGCATAGTTCAAGTAGAATTTCATTATCTGCGTTTTGGTACTCTAACTTCGTTTTCTAGTTTCTTGATCTCTTTTCTCACTTCTTCTTCCAGTGCTTCACGACTTCATTAAATTGGTCTTCAACTCTTTCACGTCTTTCTTCTTTCGGGTCATCTTTCGACTATTTACACTTTGGTCCTTGAACTTTGATTTTCTTCCATTTAGTCCTTTTTCACTTTTTTTCCTAAATTCCACCATGTCCATCAATGTTATCCTACGAAACATAATTTATGTAGAATTAAGTCATATTCCAATATATTTGCAAACAACTATCCATGTTTTGTGGCCTAAATAAGTGTGTAAAATGCACTTATCATATTTCTTCTCCAAAGAATTCCAAAGTTTCTTTGCAGATTCCATCGTACTATACACACCATATAGTATATTATCTAATCTATTTAGGATATCGTCCTTGCATAAGAAGTTCAAGTGCTTTCAAGCGTCCAATGTGATAATAGACTCGCGATTATTTTTTCCTTCTTGTAAGGCATGGAGATTTTTGGTAAGGAACTTTGTCGAGTTCAAAGTAATAAGATAAAACAATATCTTTTGTTGCCATCTCTTAAAATCCAAAACATTGAGTTTTCTGGTTTTTCTCCATATGGTATAGGAGTATTTTAAAGCATTATTGCCATTGAAGGAATCAGATTTGATGTATCATTTGTTGTTTGAATTGAAGTAGTCCCAACGATATCCATTTCTGTTACGAAAATAGAAGTTCAACACAAAATTAAAAGAAAGAAATGTCAACGTTTTTGCGTATTCCAAAGATGAAGATAATCAAATTATAACAAACAAAATCGACAAACTTTCTTCTTAAACTTGTTGGTAATGTGTTTGTTACTTGCAAGTTATAAATGAAACTCAAACAAACAATAAAATAAATTAAAAACTTGGTATGAATTAAAGTTTTCCATAAAGCAGAATAACAAAATGAAGAAAGAAAAATCGAGGCAAGTGTTAAGCACTTTGTCTTTAAGATGAAATTACCGTGCCATTGCCAAGGTGCTTACGGATACTTGGCAATCATCTCCCAAAATACAACAACTCCATCCTTGTAGTAAAAGTACTTCAAACTCCAATGAATCAATGACCTCGGAATGGAATGAACTCTCTACTATTAGAATGAACTTGATGCAAGACAACAATAATTTAGAAGTGTTTTACAAGGGAATGGAAAAGAATGATTTTGGTATGAATTTTGGACAGCTATGGGGTCTTATTTATAGAGGGTGAGGGGTTGTGGCCGAAGAGACGTGCTTCATGAAAGGACGTAACGCTCCAGGCCGCTCGCTAGCCGCCCAACATGTTTCTTGAGCACGCACAACAGGGGCACCCCCGCTCGCTGCATGCTAGGCAGACGCTCAAGTGATAGTTTTATATGGCAAAATTCCATTTTTTTTCTCTAACTTTGAACCTCAATTTCTCTTTCATCCGAAATTGATTTTATGAATCCAAATATACCACGATCATCTACTCAACAATTAGAGCGAGTTGGTCTATTCATTTGTATTATTTGACCATCAGGACCTATCTGAATAATTGGCTAGAATTGATATAAAATCAACGTAAACCCTATTCATAAACCCTAATTCCAACAATATGGTATTATTTGATGAATTATTATCCGCCATATCAACATATCATTTAGTAGTGCTAACTGTAGTAAGCCTAATCATTACCGATGTTGATGTTCATATCCCATATGATACTTATCAACCGGGTAGGATGTCTAATGGGATCGAAACTCTGGCCACAACTAACTTTATTATACCTTGACCAAACTGAAATAACGTATCCCAAGCAAGTATTTCATTAATTGTCGAGATGTACGCTCATGGATAGATCCATGATTTTTTTATAGGTGGCTGAACGTACTTAACAAAGTCAATATAATAAAATTTACATATACTAAAAAATTCATTAAAGAATATTATTTATTTAAGTCATTCCCGATGATGATTTGAAACATAATATTTATCTATAATAGAATCTAGGTCGATTTTCTCAGCAAGTTCTCTTTCTATAAAAAGAATCATACAATCAACGAGAAATTCATCCTCCATTTTGTTGCGACGTGTCGTCATCACATGTTTCATTGCTGAAAATGCTCGCTTAGTGCTTGTGCTAGAAACAGGTAATATCAATACAAGAAGAATCAATCTAGTCATCATAATGTAACTTTTCGACCTGTCGCTCTCAATCAATTGTCTGCATAATTCAGCAGTAGATACTTGAAATTGAAACCCACCATTTGAAAACTCAAAAATTGAGAAAAAAATCATCATAATTAACTAACTATATAGATTCCTACTTCAAAGAACTAAAATAATCAGATTCTTAAATCATAATCATTCTTGACACAAAACTATCCCGACTTCACCCAATGAACAAAACCAACAAGAAAAAAAAATACTTTGAAGAGAGTCATTGAAATAAAATATCAAATATAAATTACTAAACCAGTAAGAAAAAATATCGACCTACAGGCAAATATTCGTAGAGAGTTGAAGAGAGAATATTTGAGGTATATGGGAATTTCAATTTCAATTCAATTTTTAGGGCTAATCTTTGAAGAAATGGTGATACAGAATTTCATATAATGAGATTTGGGTTGGGTTATAGTAAAATTGGATTGGACTTCCGGTCATTATAAGTCGCCATGTCAATAGATATTGTTAGGAATTTGAACAGGCGATATGGAGCGATATGAAGTATAGATCGCACAAACTTATAAACAATAACAAGATTTAAAAGAAAATAAACAAAAAGATGAAATTGACAGAGGAACCGAATATCTTATTAATAACAGCCAATGGAGAGAATATACAACTTCTACCTTTTATACTGTCTAAACTGAATGAAGACTCTACTATTTATAGGAGACATGTCAAAAACCTAGAATTAACTTAAAATATGAAAACTGGGTTAAAAATCACGTAAAATCGAAAAAGAAGAAAAAAATTTGCAGCCCGTTGCTAGAGCGAGAAGCGGGCAACAGCCTGTCGCTCGAGCGACAGCTCAGCGACAGGTGGGCGACGAACTCCCCGTTCCAATTTTGCTCCTATCGCTTGAGCTATAAGCGAGTGTCCGTCCAGCGCCGTCAATTCACATTTTTTTCCTTCTTGGACCCTATTTTGTCATCTTCAAGTACAATACTCCACAATGTGAAGCCCCCAGACCTAATTTGGTTCGGATTTGGGTTACAAAACCCAACAATCTCCACCTTGACACAAATTCTGATACAACGAACGAAGCTCCAAAATTTCTCCACCTGGAAAAATAAGTCCGACTGCAGCGAAAACACACTGAACTCTTCAACCTAAACCAAACCTCTCTAATACTCGAAAATACTTTTCCTCTTCCACCATATCCAAACACGGATACTAATGAACCCAACCCCCGGGTTAACAAAATTCACAACGAATTCAAAGGTTACCATACAGGGTCGAAGCACACCCTGTATCAGAATCACCACTAAATGCTTTAACAGAAGGCCCCTAGCTAGACTCGTCACCTTCAACAACTCCAAAAGCATGCACAATCAAATCAACATCATTGTACCTATTTCCAATGGGTCTTTCCCTAATCGTTGAATACAATGGAATCGCAGACTGTGGTGGCAAAGTGGAATTACTCATATCCCTCTAACTCGACATAGTAGTATTCTCCAAAATAGACCTAAAGCCAACTCCTGACGGTATTGTACCAAACTGTATATCCACCACGATACCAAACCTGTGCTGATCTCTCTTCACTGATACTGCCTAACCTTGCAAGACGTATAACTGGGACTTTCTCCGCCCCTCCAAAACAACATGGACACATTTTCGGACCTTCAAGACTCCACCTGCTCCAGAGAACATATACCCTCTCGAATCCAGGGTACTCAGCGGGATGATGTTCTTCTTCAAGTCTAGAACATGTCGAACCTGACAAAGTGTTCTGATTGCTCCATCCACCAACTTCAATCTGACTCTCCCAATACCAGCTACCCACAAGATTCGTTGTTTTACATGACAATGACACATTGCGTCACCGTTTCATATGATTCAAACAAATCCCGATTGGGACTCATATGAAATGCACAAGTTGTATACAAAATCCACTCATCGTCGGCTTTGGATTCCATGTCAGAAATCGTCAAAAGGTCTTCCCCACTTACAAAGTTCTCTACGATGTCTGCTTCACCCGATGTCTCTGATTACTTCTCACGATTTGCAGCTGAATTATCCTTACCCTGCAACTTCTCGCAATCCCTCTTGATGTGTCATTTCTTCTTACAGTAAAAGCCGACCCTATTGCTAAAATTTACCCTCGACTTGTCCCTTCATCGATCACCATAAACCACAAGAGCTTCTTCATCTCTGGAAGCAGCTCCAACCAGATACTTCATCTTCTCCTTTGAGAACAAGGCATCATACACGTCTTCAATGGTGAGTGTGTCACGACTATACAGAATCGTGTCCCTAAATGATGAAAATGAACCTGGCAGCGAGCACAACAGGATTAAGCCCAAGTTCTCTTCATCATATTTTACCTCTAACGTCTTTAGATCAACAACGATCTCCTTAAACACACAGCCAGATGATCTTTCAGTGATTAGTCTTCTGCCATTCGATGAAAATAAAGCCTTTGCTTCAGATGCAATTTGATGTTCAGGCTTTTGGTCCTGCACAATTGCTCCAGTTTCAACCACAATGCAGCTACCGTCTTCTCCTTCAAGATGTCCTGAAGAATGTTGTTAGATAGATGAAGATGAATATGCGAAAGTGTCTTGGGATCCTTTTATTGCCGTTCCTCTATTGTCCAAGTTGTGGGTATCCTATCAAATCCCAACAAAGTATCATGCAAATCCATCTATGCCAATATAGCTCTCATCTTTACTTGCCACAACAAAAATCTTGTACTGCGATCCAACGGCGGAATATCATACTTCATAGTAGCCATCGATAACAAAAAAACTCAAACAATCAAATCCTTGCTCTGCGGAACTGTTGAACATTGGCGCTAATACCACTTGTTAGGAATTCGATGAGGCGATATGAAGTATAGATCGTTAAAACTAATAAAGGGAATCGAATATCTTATTATTAACAGCCAATGGAGAGAATACAACTTCTGCATTTTCTATTATCTAAATTGAATGAAGAGTCTACTATTTATAGGAGACATGTCCAAACCCTATAATTAATCTAAAATATGAAAATTAGATTAAAAATAGCGTAAAACGGAAAAAGAAGGAAAAAATCTACGGTCGGTCACTCGAGTGAGAAGCGGGCGTGGCCTGTCGCTGGGCGCCGAACTCCCTGTTCCAATTTTGCTCCTATTGCTGGAGCTATAAGCGAGTTTTCGTCTAGTGCCGTCAATTCGCCTTTTTTTCCTTCTTGGACCCTATTTTGTCATCTTCAAGCCCAATACTCCACAACGTGAAACCCTAGACCCAATTTGGACCGAATTTGGGTCACAAAACCCAACAGATATACAGCTCGGAAAGAAAACCGTATGAGATGAAGCTATTTGCACTCACATCGAGTATTTGTCTCAGCCTATCGAAGGGACTTCTGCCTGTCCATTGTTTTCGAGGCTGTAAAGAGAGCCTTTGATGTGACCTAGGTTTGTGTAGCCTGCTCTCTATCCTTTTATAAGTTAACTGCTTCCTTTCCAATATAATATTTTCCATTTCCGCCTTTACGTTCCTACATTCGTTGGTATCATGGCCGTATGCTTGGTGGTATCTGCAATACTTAGTTGAAGACAAGGCCTTCACTCCACCCAGATACTGACTTGAGCATTTCCTTATGGGATCTCTTTGGGATTGGTGCGCATATTCTTTGGTCACGTAATAATGGCATCACAGTACCTTGAGGCCCTTTCGACTTGACATTGGTTTTACCCTTGTTTGTAGTCTAAGAGGTCTCCTTTGCTACACCCAGCTTGTCAAAAACACTGGCATAAGAATGACTATCTCTACGATTACTAGTTTTCCTTTCGTGGTAGGTAATAAGGTGAATACGCCATTTAATAGGGATAATATAGCGCACGTTCTCTATTTTCGCACCTGCCTATAGAGACGTGAGCACATAGCTCTGGTGCATCAAAAACTACCTCATGGTTGCATTTTTATCACCAATATGTTGAAGGTTGGTCGCCATGCTAGCCACATGAAAGGCCAAAACCCACAAGTATTAGAGTCAAGATACAAGAAACTTAAAACTACAGAAAACTAAAACTGTAGAAAAGTAAATGAACACAAGAAATTTTTCGGCCTAAGCCCCAGAGGTTCGGTATAAACCTACTTCCCTGTTGAGCATCCACAAAAGGATAACGCTCGGTTGCACTATACTGCCTTCAAACTGGCAACGAAGGTTACAAGGAGTTCAATCAACACAAAGAATACAGATTAGAGACTTATCTCTTCAAGGATTCAACAGATCTTGGTTGAATCACACAAGAATCACCAGATCAGAGCTATTATCAACCACAGCAAACAGAATCCAACAACTAGTAGATTTCCACACTTGGAAATCAAGTATTCTAATGCTAACACTCGTAAATCATGAAAGAGAACAAAGGATTTACAATGGACAAATCAGACGAAAACCCTAAATACAAAGAACTCTCTCGAAACCCTAATCCTAATCGTGAGAATGAGAAAAGTGAGGTGAACAGTCGATTCCACGTTTTTATATCTCAATCCAGATTTCATCCAACGGCCAGCAGTGAAGACAGATGTCAGCAGATTAAAAGACCAACTTATTAAGTAAAACTGTGTTTCCCAGAAATACGACTTTAGGCTGAAAATATAAGGTAGCAATTAAGTCAGGGTTCGAATCTCCAACAATCTCCACCTTGCTACCTTAGTTTTCAGGAGTATTAGTGCAGGCAGGAGCTCATCCAGTTTTGTATCATATGCTCCACGTACCTACAGAACAATTAAATAATGTCAATAGATAATAACTTCAAACAATTCTGAAACTTGTTTAAATGTATTATCTTTGTCCCCATGTCTGAGGGATTAAACTGTGTTGCCACTTTACCAATTGTCATAATGTCTTTTGAAATTACATCTCTAATAAAATGGTATCTAATGTCTATATGTTTTGTCCTATCATGAAACATAGGGTTCTTGCTCAAATGTATGGCACTTTGGTTGTCAGAGCATAGAATTGCATTTTCATCAACAAAACCAAGTTCCTTTAAAAGTCCACTTAACCAGATGCCTTCTTTAAAAGCATCAGAAGCAGTAATATACTCTACTTCAGTGGAAGATAATGCCACAATTTTCTGTAACTGGGATTTCCAGCTGATCACAGTACCACACAGAGTAAAAAATAAGATGAAGTAGACTTTCTATTGTTCCTATCTCCAACAAAATCAGAATCAGTAAACCCCTTCAAGGTAACCCCTTCTTTGTTCATTTTAAACATAAGACCAAGATTAGATGTACCTTTCAAAATATCTTAATAACCATTTCAAAGCATTCCAATGTTCCTTCCCAAGATTACTCATAAATCTACTAAGTATGCTAATGCCAAAAGCAAGGTCAGGTCTAGTACATACCATCAGATACATGACTGAACCAATTACATTAGCATAGGGGATTTTTGACATTCTATCAAATTCTTCATCAGTTTTGGGACAAAATCAGATGATGGTTTAAAATGGTGGGCAAGAGGTAAAGTCACAGGTTTGCAATCAAACAAATTAAATTTCTTTAAGATTTTATTCACATAATCATGCTGATTTAAGAATAGCAGATTTTTATCTTTGACCCTATAAATCTGAATACCAAGAATCTTTTTGGCAGCACCAAAGTTTTTCATTTCAAACTCAGATTGTAACTTCTGTTTTATAAAATCAATTTCAGATTTATCATAACTAGCAAGCAACATATCATCAACATAAAGTACAAGGTAGAGGGAATTTTTACCTCCATTACCTCTGCAGTAAAGACGTGTATCATAATTGCTTCTTTGGAAGCCAAGTTTCAGAACAAAAGAGTCAAATCTTTTGTACCACTGTCTTGGAGCTTGTTTTAGACCATATAAAGATTTCTTTAGCAAACACACAACCTTTTCAGAGTTTCATTTTTCAAAACCAACAGGTTGTCTCATATAAATTTCCTCTTCTAAGTCACCATAGAGAAAAGCAATTTTTACATCTAATTGATCAAGCTCCCAGTTAAAATGTGCAACTAGAGAAAGTAAACATCTGATAGTTGTATATTTAATAACAGGAGAAAAAATTTTAGTGTAATTTACACCCTCTTTCTGTGTAAAGCCTTTTGCTACAAGCCTAGCTTTGTATCTAACATTTTTATCTCTCCCTTCACCTTCTTTTATTTTGTAAATCCACTCACAGTCAATCAGTTTCTGCCCTTGAGGTCTTTTAACTAAAACCAAATGTTATTCTTAAGAAGTGAACACATTTCATCTTCCATGGCTGCTTTCCAACCCTTAGCATTTTTACTGTTAATGGCATCATTATAAGTACTTGGCTCATTTTCAAATTGTTCTTGGAAAGTAAATAGTGAAACAAATTCATCACAGTCAAATCTAGAGGGTGGCCTAATCTGCGTTCTCTCTCTGTCTCTGGTAAGCTGATAATCATTAACAGGTAATGTAGTAGTGTCTGTCTGATTATTAGAACTAATATCAGGGTCAGTATCAGGTTCAATTAAATTTCCAGTTTCACCAGAGACAAACTCAGTTAAAGCAGGAATAAGTGCTCAATTTTTAGTAGACAGGGACTCCACCTCAATTTGAACATCCTTATCAGTCAAATTATTATCTTTACCTTCTAAACATGGCATGACATATTCATTGAAGACAACATCTCTTCTAATAATTACCTTAAAGTCTCTCTCACCCTTAACCCACAGTCTATATCCCTTTACATATTCACCATAATCTAGGAAAATACATTTAAGTGATCTAGGTTCTAATTTTCCAATATTTTGATGAGCATATGCAACGCAGCCAAATATTTTCAAATGTGAATAATCAACAGGATTTTCAGACCACACAGATTCAGTGATTTCAAAATTCAGAGAACTAATGGGACTTCTATTGATCAAATATGCAGCAGTTTTCACAGCTTCTCCCCAAAATAATTTTGGCAGGCCAGAGCTTAAGAACATGCATCTAACTTTGTTTAATAAAGTCCTATTCATTCTTTCTTCAACGCCATTTTGTTGAGGGGTATAGGTAACAGTTTTATGTCTTAAAATGTCTTTGCAAAAACAATTGAATTCATAATTGCAAAATTCCAAACAATTATCAGTCCTCAAAATTTTATCTTTTGATCAGTTTGATTTTCAAGTTGTGTTTTCCAGTCCTTAAAAACAGAAAAAGTTTCATTCTTTGATTTTAATAAGAAAATCCAATTTTTTCTTGAAAAATCATCAATGATCAGAAGATAGTACTTATAGCCAGACAGTGTACACACAGATGCAGGACCCCACAAGTCAGCATGTAAATATTCAAGTATTTGTTTGGATTTATGAATTTCAGGTAAAAATTGAAGTTTGACTTGTTTTCCAATCAGACACTGTTCACAAGAACCAATGTCACCAAAATTTTGATTTCCAAAAACTCATTTATTTTGTAATGCCTTTAAACTCTTTTAACCAATGTGTCCAAGTCTTTCATGCCACGATTTTGCAAAAAAGAAATTTTCAATCAAGGCAGCAGTAGTAAAACCGAGTAAGGGTTTTGCCTTTAAAAAATATGGACTATGTCTCTTAGGGGTACTAATGATCAGGTCATTACCCCTAAGAATTTTTATGTGTCCTTGACCCAATTTTATGTCGAACTCCATGTCATCTAACATTCCTAGAGACACCAGATTCCTTTCTAATTCAGGTACATATCTAGTTCCTTTTAGAATTCGAATATTACCATTCTCAAGTAATAACTTCACAGTTCCTATTCCACTAACTTTACATGTCATGTTATTACCCATTATTACTTGCCCACCAGTTGTTTTTTCAAAATCAAGAAAAAAATTCTTATTAGGGCACATATGGAAGGAACAACCTGAATCAAGGATCCATTCATCATTCAACTTTTTCTCAACATTGACCAGAGCAATACCATCCTCAGTTCCCTCTCTATTATAAAATAAGGCAGCATTCCCATCATCATATTTCTTATCTTTCAGCTCATTTTTCTTTTTGTAACAGTCTTTAACAAAATGTCCAAGTTTTCCACAATGAAAACATTTCTTCCCCTTTGCTTTATTTTTGGATTTATTCTTATCACCCCATCTGGTTTTATTTTCATTAAAACTCTAGAAGTGATAGCTAGGTTTACTATGACCCTTCCCTCTTATCATAAGAGTGTCTCCATTATCTTTTGCTTCAGATTTTATTTCTAATGCTTGATTCCTCAGAGCATTTATAATAATATCAATGGTCAGGTCTTCCCTTCCATATTCTAAGGCAATCTTGATGTCTCTATATCTGTCACTAATGGAGTTCAACAAGACCACAGTCAGCTGATCTTTTGAGAGTTTCTCATCACAGTTGGCAAGGTCTTGGGTCAATTTTGTAAACCTATTCAGATTGTCATCCAAGTCAACAGAGGGATCCATTTTAAAAGAAAAAAGTTGTTTTAGCAAATAACATTTGTTGGGAATGGTTTTGGTCACATACTGACTTGTGAGTTTGGTCCAAAGTTCAGAAACAGTTTTGGTTTCACCAATGGTTCACATTGTCAGATAAGTACAAGAAAATAGTACTCCAAGCAGTTTCGTTAAGTTCAGTTTTCTTAGCAGTAGTCATTTCATGTGGCCAAGATCCATCTGAAGCCCTAACACACTTCATTTGCATCAAAATAGCTTTCATCTTTTGACTCCACATATTGAAATCAATTTTCCCATCAAATTGTGCAACTTCAAATTTAGCAGAAGTCATATCAATGACACGCAAGGTGAACAGGTATGAGTCAAAATATAAAGCAATACTAGAAAAACCAAGTAATAGTCAATCAGGTTTACAAATGTAGCATTCAGTTCACAAAATTTCACAGATTTTGTCACATAATGTTCAAACAAACCAAAGGCAGATAAGGGACACAAAAACAGAGATCGCACAAGCTAAGTTTCAGTGATTTCTCCTACAAGATTCTCCTAATACACACTCGTACTGGATTTATCTCAAATTCTCAAGACCTCGCAGGAGTCTTTGGACAAAGATTAGTATCCAAGGGGTATTGTGTATGGTAAATCAAGGGAAATATCAAGGAGTATTGAAAAAGTAAAATTTTCAGAAATTAGAGAGATCTCACCCAGCGAGTATTTTTCAACTCAGTGTCCTTCAATACTGTTTAATTGCAGTTCCAAAAATTTTAGATCTGCAACAGATCATATAGCTTTCTTCGAAGATTCAAGTATCTTGCTCTCAGTCTAAACTCTGATACCACTGAAAGGCCAAGACCCACAAGTATCAGAGTCAAGATACAAGAAACTTAAAATGATAGAAAACTAAAACTGCAGAAAAGTAAATGAAAACAAGAGATTTTCGGCCTAAGCCCTAGAGGTTCGATATAAACCTACTCCCCTGTTGAGCATTCACAAAAGGATAACGCTCGATTGCACTATACTACTTTCAAACTGGCAACGAAGGTTACAAGGAGTTCAATCAACACACAGAATACAAATTAGAGACTTATATCTTCAAGGATTCAACAGATCTTGGTTGAATCACACAATAATCACCAGATTAGAGCTATCATCAACTACAGCAAACAGAATCCAACTACTAGCAGATTTCCACACTTGGAAATCAAGTATTCTACGGTTAACACTCGTAAATCATGAAAGAGAACAAAGGATTTACAATGAATAAATCAGACGAAAACCCTAAGTACAAAAAACTCTCTCGAAACGAAAACCCTAAGTACAAAGAACTCTCTCGAAACCCTAATCCTAATCGGGAGAATGAGAAAAGTGAGGTGAACAGTCGATTACACGTTTTTATATCTCAATCCAGATTTCATCCAACGGCTAGCAGTGAAGACAGATGTCAGCAGATTAAAAGACCAGCTTATTAAGTAAAATCGTGTTTCCCAGATATACTACTTTAGGCTGAAAATATAAGGTAGCAATTAAGTTGGGGTTCGAATCTCCAACACCACAATTTGAGTTAATTGGGCCATCCTGCTTGATGATCTCTGATTTTACCTTCTTCTGATGGTTCCTTCCATTGGGACGACTGGATTTTTATTCTCATCCTTCTTCGGGTTTTCATTGTTTCTTGATCCATTTCCACTCATGCTGCTTGGCTTTTTGTGTTCTTCACCTGGGTTTTCCTCGTGATTTAAAATAAAGTTGAATGATCAAATTGAAAATTTCGTTAGAAGTTGGGTGCCCATGAGTAATATTTTTTTTTTTCTTGATTTTAAACATTTTAGCCCCAAATTGATCGTTTGTGCGTGTATTCTGATTTGGGGAAGAAAACCTAGAGCCCTAAAGTTGCTCGCCAGCGGAGAACACGCATGATTTATTTCTTCTGCTTTCTTCTTTATATAGATATATAAAGCATCTAAAATTAATATCTGTTTATCTATAAATAGTTCATAGTTAATTGCTGTTTTAATTGATCATAAAACTGTGTTTCAGGAGAAGTCAAGCTACCCAATCATCTCACTGCAGCCAGTTGCTGTTCCAGGACTTCTTTTATGAATAACATCATCTCTGAGGTAAGCTTAACTCAAAGGATGAAGATTGTAGCTAGAAATGTAGGAAATTCAGTCAAGATTAATTTATTGGTGGAGTGAATATGATGTCATGTTAAATGCTCAATTTTAGTGTATAAGCAGTGGAATGAGCTTAAGAATTCTCCTTAATTTACCGGTACAACAAGGACGTGTATTAAGAATAATTTTGTGCATATTGTTGGAAAGGGTGAGATGAGAATGAAGAAATTGTCTTTGTTTTTGAATTTGAAGGAAGAAGAAGAGAATAAAAATGAAGTTTAATTCAATTTTGAAGGTCTTTTGCAATGATTGTGTCATTTAATTCAAATGACTTTCAATTGAAAAAAACTTTGGACAATAATTTGTAAGATTGATGACCAAAAGTGTTTTGCTTCTTTTGAGAATAGAAGTCTATCGGCATTAGATCATTAGCTGTAGCCAGTTAAGCTGTTACATGTTATATGTTATAGATAAATAACGGTAGACCATAAATTTGAAAGTCATTGCTTATTTCTTATGTTAATCTAGATTGATATCAGAGGAATTGAGAACACTCATCTTCTCGAGCATCTTTGGTAGTAATAATCGAAAGAAAAGCGAAAACTCAGAGTGGGGAAGAAATGGAAATTTTCAATGGATGATTTCACATTTTCACACTGTCTATACAAAGCATCTAAAAAAAGTTTTAACAAAAATCCTACTTTAAAGTCGGTATCATAGAGTCATGTTGTCAGACGCGAATCAGTTCCAGTGATTTGGATGGTGTTGTGGCCGACGAGTGTTTCTCCTTTTCTTTCTGCAAGTGAACCAAGCATTGTTAGTTCACATGAATATAATCATTTAAATTTAGCAAGGTCATCCACTTTTTTTATGAAAGGTAACATGTATGAAAACTAAACCAACCATTTCTGCCTTTGTGTTTCTCCATGCCTTATCCAATTCCTCGAAAACCAAATCTATTGTTGGACGACCTCTGCTCGAACTTGCTACACAAAGTACTGCAATTTGCAGTATGGATTCAAAATCAACGGTATTCACACTCCCTTTCATCCTAGGGTCCTGGAAATCTGTCAATGGACGTTTCCCCATGTTCACGTCCTTTGCCTGCATGACATTCATGAATCAATATTTTTGGTGCAGAAATTTCTTTGATTTTCTCAAAAGTCCACTTATAACATGTAGTTTATTTACACCATATGAAACATAAAATCACGTGGTATGTGTATACCGTCCTAATCTTTGGTGCAGGTGCACAAATATTTGTTCATTTCGAGTAACAAATGGTACCTTTCTTGTGAGTTGGTCTCTTGCCTCCAAATCGAGTTCAATTACTCTTTGTCCTGATAAAAGTTGCAGAATAACAATGCCAAAACTGTAGATATCACTAGCACAAGTCAATTTGGCATTGCTCATGTATTCGGGGTCCATATAACCGATGGTTCCCCGAACATCTGTAAATACTTTGGTCTCATCCATTCCCAGCATCTTTGCTAAACCAAAATCAGACAGCTTAGGATCAAAATTTGCAGTCAGAAGAATATTAGTCAGCTGCAAAACCAACAAGCAAGGAACATTGTCAAAACTAGCCTCATTGTCTAGTTCTCGAGGCAAATGTTATATATTTATGTAGTATTTTATTAGGGAGATAGATGTATCTCTTCCCTTTTAGAATGAAATGGTAAAAGAAGTTTCATAGTAATTTCAAGTACTGTGGTGATTAACCTTGATATCTCTGTGAACAATGCAACCATCAATATGATTATGAAGATATTTGAGAGCAAATGCGCAGTCCCTTAGGATCTTGACCCTTCTATCCCATGTTAGGACAGTGTCTTTCCCTAAACATAGATCAAAAGGATTAGACATCTTAATCATAGTGTTCCAATGGGCTTAAAGTAATCAAAATACAGTGATTGGAGAAGAAAGTTGTGTACTTAGAACATTTTGAGCTAGATTTCCGGCTGAACAATATTCATAGACTAAGTACTGTTCCCCATCTTCGATGCAGCAACCAAACAGGCAGACAAGGTTTGGATGCCTGACTCTTGAGAGACCTTCAATTTCCCGGTAGAAAGAATCTGAAGTGTTGCTCTTATTACCCTTATATATTTGTTTAATTGCCACGAGTTGTCCACTGGGTAGCATGCCTTTGTAAACCTGTCCTGCACTTCCTCTTCCAAGGCACTTCTTTTCACTGCCATAATTAAGTGCGTTGTGAATCTCAGCTTTGGAGAATCTGTAGAGGCCAGAAAAAGCGGGAGCAATCTCTGTGATCCTAATAGATTTTTTCTTCTGATTTCCATTCTTTGTTACGTATTTGATCAGCATAATAACCAATGTGAACCCAATGATCACTAGAACAATTGATAAAATTGCTTCTGCCAAAGTATCTGATAGATTTTATATGTCAGTCAGAATGAGTGTTTCCTTTATGTGGTAATTATTTTTTAATTTAACAGAAAGTATGGGTGCTGAAATGAATTTATACTTACAGTTGAGTTTAATGTAATTCACAGGCTCTGCACAAGCAAATAACAAAAGTCATTAGCAATTAGCATATATAGCATCTTAGTTTATAACCAGAATTTCAAAATAGTTGCAATTTTTCATGCGTTGCACATAATAAGAAGAGCCGTGCTATTCGTCCCTGGACGAACTGGGATGCCAAGTGGCGGCCCCCCACCCCCCTTTAGGTGGGGGTCTGTGACCTTGGACGAATAGATTAATCCTAATAAGAAAGCCAGTTTGCGACACACACACGTGTGCAAATGCCCTTGTAGCTGTAGGCACACATATATAGCTATTTAGGGACAAAATTTGTGTACCTGGAGCAGCCAAGGCAGGCAAGCACCTGTTGAAATCACTTATGATAGAAGTATTATTCATGTTCTTAGCTATTATTGAGACAATAAGAGCCAAAAGACAGGTAGCTTTGTCAGTTTCGTTTCCTTGAGCTGATAACCCATCTCTCGCCTTTAATAATGCAGTGGTGCAATTTCCACAGGCATCATCGAATGAAGAATTGAATAGAGAACATTGGCTTATGACATCTAGTTTATCTGTGATCAACTGTGGCAATTGAAGTTGAGAGCATTTTCCATTTCCATAGAAGAAATTGTCAAAGCCACAGGTTTCAACAGAAACACCATGCTGAAGCTTAAAGGGCTGGTTACAGTTTTTCCACTGATCTTCCGGGATGAAGATATTTCCAGATGAATCATTATGTGAGTGCAGCGCTAATGCGTGTGAAAACACGGTGAAGACATTTTGGCAGCAACTGGTTTTCGGGAAACCATTCCAATCATTGACCTTTTCCTCGACCCTGCTGCATCCGCCAATCGGTAGGTAAGGATATGAACTGAAATCCAACGTGCAAGCTGCATGTTTTTTCCGATCCGATTAAATAATATTAGCCAACACTGATAACAAAAGAAGAGTGTTGACCTCAGAAGTCGCCGACTGTCAAAATTGTGCAAGAATCTACAGATGCTGTTGCTTTTGAGGACTGACATCTAAAACTATGGATGTTCAAGGTGGCGCTGGGGTTGCCCACCAGCAGAAGAGTCACTTTATATACACACAAATTCCCTTATTTACTATTTGATACAGAATAATGCTAACTTGCTAGAAAGATATTGACAGATGCTTTGACATAATGGACGTTGGCAAAATATGATTAGATGAAAAAGTTGACTGTGTTTTAAACGGTCCAATGATAAAATGTCATGTGACATTATATCAAAGATTATGTGAGTCTATGGCAGTGTAGCATAATTCATCTGATACATGCAGTGTAGCATAATTCATCTGATACATGCACTTGGATGCTTTTATGTAGTTGTCTAAACGTGTGTTTTTCTGTAGATCAATCCTTGAAGCAACAACATTCCAAGATTCTCATGACAGTCGGAAATTTCGACGTCAACTAAGAATTTTGTGTGTGGTGGTTGTGGCAGCGATGGTGGTGATGTTTGCTGGGGGAGGTGTTGTGAGTGGAAGGTAACATTTTATACCTGGATCTTCAAGAGATGGTAACGATTGTGAAAAAGCTTGAACATAGAAGAGAGTGATGAACAACAAAGAAGCTATCTTGTACTTCATGATTCTTGCTTTCGTTTCTCTCCTAGTAAAAGCTGATTTCAGATTAACATTTTTTTGAAATCTTGCTAGAAAAGCTTCATTTCTTGAAAACATTTTTTTTAGACAAGCAAAGTGTGGATAATATTTATAGCAGAAATCTTGTTCAGAATCCTTGAAGTATTCGGATATTCTTATATAATATATATTTCTTGCTTAGTTTTGTGCTCAGCATTGTAAATAACGTTCTTACAGCATGCGAGAGAGCATCCGTGCTGTCGTTGGCATGCACAAAAACAAAAGAATGCCCAAAGATACTAATAAATTATGAAGAAAAATCTTGATGTTTCCAAAGACTCTCATTAGCAGTTATCGTTGGTAAAGAGTCCAATTACAGCTATACTTTTAACGTTGTTTCATAACTATTATTGAGATTTAAAGTTTTTTTTTCCAATAGTCGAGGTAGTTTTAAAGTTGTTCTCCAACGGTCACTGAATTTATAAATTTTCTGATTAGTCATTGCACTTTTAAAGTTGTGTTTTTGAGCAGTCATTGTACTTTCAATATTGTTTCGAACTTTAGAATTTTTCGAGTAGCTTAGTCACGGTGGTTGTAAAGTTGTTTCCTACTTTTCTTCAAATTTGTGTTTTCTAATAATCACTTTAAATTAATTTTGTTTTCAATCTAACATTCAGGATCTCATTTGGAAAAGTAGCGATTATGTTTGTCAGGCTGAGTGACAAATGGGAAACACTACTGAAATTAGTGTGATTATTAAGAAAAAGCTTTTTAAGGTTAAGTGATTATTGAAAAACGATGCTTAAACTATTTATATTTTTAATCGGTTATTAAATCAATATTTCTTTTCTATATGCTATTGAGATAAACAATTAAAACGTAACTTTTAAGCATCGATAAATGTACAAATTCAACATAGTAACAAGTGTTAAATTTTATTCACTTTTATTCATCGATAAAAGTTACAGTTGTACAATTATTGAGAAAATGAATATGATCCATACATGAGGGGCTAGTTTGTAAATTTTAAGCGCGGTTAAATAATTTCTTGGGTCAAAATCAGATGTAAAATAAAAGAAGTTTCAACCTTATCCGTTTACATGAAGAAAAAATTATAGTTGTTAACTAAGGAACCAATATAAAAATCAATTGTTTGCTAAAGTTAATGTTCTAGTTTATTTAGAAATGGAACAAACTATCTTAAGGGAATTTGGCGGGAATGGTACCTTTGCTTTCAGCGTGGAAATAGTCCTTAATATTTGTTTTTTGGTATGAAAGTCCTTAATATATGTAATTTGATGCGCAATTGGTCCCTTTTTAATGAAAACACAATGCACACTTAAATTTGAATTAGGAAAAATTGCAGTGGGTCCCTAACCTCGCAAAAGAATTCAAATAGGTCTCATACCTTTATTTAAAAATATTTGCTTTAGTATATTCAATACATCATTATAGTCTTGTTAATAAATTTTCGAAAAGGAGAAAAAAAAAAAGTTAAACTACCATACTTTAACGGCATGTAATTGCTTTGTGACGGGAAAAAACTTGAATAAAAATTAAATAAATAATGAAATGCTTAATTTAATTTTATGACATTAATACTATCTTATTGTGTTTTTATTTTTCCCCGTTTAGTGGGGATTAAAATCAAAATTTTAGTAAATTTTAATAAAAATTGATGAAATTTGTGGTTGAAAAGTTATGAATCCTTTAAAATATGTGGTTAAAATTAATTATTTACTTTTGCTTAAATTAAATTTTAGATTAAGCCCTACGAAACATGGGCTTTATATTAACAATTTGGTCAATAAATTCTTGATAGAAAAAATATCGTTAATTTCTTTTATTTTTTCATAAAAAATAAAAATTCAACACCCATTTGTAATTTTCCAAACATTAGGGACCTAGTTTCAATTTTTCATATCTAAAATTAATAGCAAGTTGGTCTTTGTATTAAAATAATAATAATACTTAGCCCTTTTAGCAAGTATTTTATCGGTCAAATCATTTTTTATTCATACATTTCGGTTTATATGTTTGACAATTTTTTTATTTTCATCACTTCATCAATCCTAAGACAATGTTCAAAGTCATTGGTTGCTTGAGTGAGGTGGACACATTGAACTTGGCTTGTTTATTCTACACCCTCAAGACTAGTTTACCTTTCTCCTCATCGATTGGGGCTCGACTTGTTTTTAGGGAATGGCTGATCCAAATTATTGGCATATCCTAGTCTTCCTCAGTATCCAATGTGATGATATCCTCCAGAAAGATACATTTGTCTACTGTGATAAGCAAATCTTTAACCATTCCGTTAGGATACTTGATTGCAATCTATCAGCTAGCTAAAGTTATATCGTAGTTGCTTTGTCCTCTCCCAATCTTAATTTCGATAAACAGAGAGAGATATCAAGTTAACATTTGCACCTAATTACAGAATAGTGAAATTTATGAATTCGCAAGTGGTATAAGGGATCCTTTTTGACATCTCTTTCATGAATTTTATGTATAATGACATTTGACCTAATTTACATAGGAAGAAAATATTGTTGACCATTTTATTTTTTAAAATATCTAGAAACTTTTCAAATTGCTTATCTAACTTTTGCCCTAGGGGATGGACATAGTTCCATTTAATTATGGTTCCAAAAGAAACGAATCGAACCAGGAACCAATGAATTTTTTTTATATATATAATGGAATCAAATAGATTTTTTAAAGATATAGAACCAAATCGAAATCGAACCATTCGGTTCCGGTTTGGTTCAAGTTTCATTTTTAAAATTTTCAAACTTACACCATATCCATAAGTTAGTAATATATACTAAAATGAAAAAGAAAAATCTGCAAGATCAAATTATCAATCATCAAGATCACAAAAGTTCAAACTAACAAAAAATATATATATATATAATCATAATTTGAATGCATAAATCAATTTTTATTCTAATACAAAAAAAATTGTTTAATAAGTGCTAACAATGATTCATTAAATTAATTACTGCAGTTTTGATGGCACACACTCACAATGAATGATGAATTATGCAAAACTTTTACAGTCCACTTTTATATGCAACCGTTAACCGTTTAATTCTCCATAAATGTTTATTGTATTATCTTCTATTTGTGAAGAACACAAATAATTCATCAAATAATTTAGGTGAAACTAGTTTAAACACTTTTTAAATGACTGACAAATTACATTTTCTAATTTTGAAATAGTCTTCTCCATTGGCGTGATGATATGCGATGTCGGCATGTCGCGACGTTGTATAAATCGAAAAGGAGTGAAAGAGAAATCATTCGAATGAATACAAAATTATGGTGTACATAATTAATGGGTTGTCTCCAATAAATATAAAATTAGAGTTTTCACTAATTAATATATTTAAAAAAATTTTAATTGAGTTTGGTTCTGATTCTTAGTTCTAGAATTAGAATCTAACCATAATCAAAATCAGAACCAAATGGATCTCGATTCGAATAACCAACATCAATTTTTTTAGAACTGAACCAAATCACTCGGTTTGATTTGATTCTAGTTTGGTCTAGACATTTTTGTTAGATTTATGTTATATTGGCAATTTTTTTAGACAAGACGATTGTTATAAAAGAATATGATTGTTATAAAAGAGTTGTAAAAGTCACGGAGTCTTTTGGAAGGTTGTTTAGATGAAATAGGAGTCTTTGAGTTTGAGTATGAAACAAGAAAAAAGAGTCACCCGATTAAAGCTAGTCTGTCGCCTAACTGATACTCGAATGGAAAAAGCAAAATCAATGTCGTCAGCATATCGCTCGAGCGATGCACCTCTCGCTCGCTTGGCGCTTGAGCGACAATGTTATACATGAAACACTAGTTTGCGATTTTTAAGAGTTCTATCTATCATATACTACCTAAATATCTCTTATTATAAATACCCAATGCCTAGTACATTTTTGGTGGGTGGTTGATCATTATTTTACATCATCATTACATCAATCTAAGATCTAAGAACACATCCAAATATTAAGATTAAACTTTTGATTCTTGAGATTAATCAACCACAAGTTGGTAAAAATATTGAATTCAAATAATTCAAAACACCCACTTCGTATATATAATTAGGAAGTTACTTTCTTGGTAGCTTTCAGATATTGCTGAAGATTGAGGGAAGTTAGACCAGAAGCACAGGAAGAGTACAAGAATAAGGTGTTCTTGGTGATCCACATGGGATATACAATTCCAGAAGATCGGGAGTAGGTGTGAGTGAAGCACGTTCCAATGAGTCTTAGAGATTGCAGGAAATAGATAAACGAGTCTAGTAAATTTTCTAAGTTGGATCATACTGTAAGTTCTTATTGTCTATAATGGAAACTATTGGCTTTGTCTCGAAGTTTTTACCCAGTCAAGAGTTTTCTCTATCAATAAATCTTGTGTTATTTACTGCTCTATTTATTATTGTAGCAATTCAGTATAGGATAAAATTGACTTGATTGACTAAACATCTAGAAGAACTTAAAAGTGACTTGTTGCTTTTAACTGATAATTTTAATTCCGCGTTATTCACTTATTAGGTAATTTTAGAGTCGAACTAGTAACTTTCAATTTTGTCCACCCTTGTGCCTTTGTAGTCTCTAGACAAACGACATAAGAGGCACATATGCGTTGATAAGAGAGGTTGTCTTAACATGTAAACTATGTGATTTTTTTTATTCAATTGCCTTTTTCCGATTTTTTGCACCATTAACAAGTGCTCCTCGCCAGTGGAAACTGGAAAGTACCTTATCATTTTTAGCAACTAATTGTTTCACAGGTAGATGGGTCATTGTATGTAGTGATGATGGCATTTACCAACTCCCTCGGATTTGTTTCAATATTGCTAGGACGAATACTTCACTGTCATTCAGAGAAAGCACAGGCTAACTAATTACGCCCAAAGAATAATGCGGTAGTTGTAGTGCAGCTTTAGGGTGTCGTATCCACAGGTAGATGGAAAAATTATCAAGAATTCCAAAAAAAGATGAATTATCTTCTTCAATATGTAAGAAAACTCAATGTTTGAAATGTGAAATTAGAATCAATAACTTGAGGTAGTGAAGCGTCGGAATTCCCTCAATTGGATTGGATCGATCACATCAATTATTCATTTTATAACTCAATTAAAGAATTTTCATCTCAATTCTCTAATCGAAGGATTTATTGTGAAAACCAATTTAATTCACAAATGTAATCCTAAAATTTAGATTTATGATATATTTGCACAATTTTATTGGAATAAGATCAAAGATCGACCATCTATATCAAGTATAAGGTAGTAAACAATCTGTCAATAAAGTAATATTGAGATTAAAATTCAACTATTATTTAATCATTCAATAGAAAGAGCACAACTAGGACTATAAAGGACTTGATAAAAGTTAAACTAATCTTAACAATAAGTAATTGAAATTGAAACTCAACAAATAGTTTAATTTAACAATGGAAAAAGTACGATTGAATCCATGAAAAATCTTGTAAATGTTAAACCGATTTCAATGTAAATTAATGAAAAGAAAAGTCTAAATATTAGAATTGTTTAACAATGAAAAGAGCAATTATATGAATAAATTGATGCGAAATCTCGGAATCTAATGAGTTCCTTCCTTGTTTCACCTTGGTTTTTAGTTCCTCACAAGTTTCTTGAGCAAAAAGAGATGAAATAATGATGAATAATGAGGAATTAGGCGTTCTAGGATGTTCTGGGATCTTTTGGGGTTGAGAAATCGTGCCACAATAAGTTACCATAAGTATTTGAGTCGTAGAAGGAAACTTGAAATTTCGAGCACAAAATGACATATTCGACCGCACAGTTCAAACTCATGCGGTCGCATAGAACAAAGTATTTCATCCTCTTGATTCACTAAAGGCTTATGTGCTATCGCATGGGTTTATAACCATGCGACCGCATGGTTTTACTTTTTTTCCGCCAGATAGATTTTAGTATTTTAACCATAACTTTCTCTCCTGATGTCCGATTGAGGTGATTTAAGATGCGTTAGAAATATAAATCCAAGGGGTACAACTTTTATTCAGATGTCAACTTCCAATTAGATTGTCCACTATGTCAAAAAAGAGTCTCAATATGAGGCTAAAAACTAGTGCACTAGCTTGAAAGTTGATATGTGGTAATATTTTGGCTATATTCGATCCCTTTGACCTTATCCAATTGATCTCTAATACTCTCGAATCTTCATCACAAGGTTGGAAACAAGTTTAGAGTATTTTCACTTTAATCCCTAAACTTTCACTTTCTCCATTTTGGTCATTTTTCACGTGTTTCTCCTTATTTCCGCTACATTCATCACTTTGTCCTGCAAAACGTAAATTGTATAGAATTAAGCTATATTCCAACATATTAATCAACAATTTTCCATGTTTTGACAGTACGATAAGTGTGTAAAAACGCACTTATCACTAACTGAAAAAAAAAAATTATGCTTGAGATTCGAAAGTGATGCGGCTTGACTTTACAAAATTGTCCTAGTCTTTTGCATGTGTTGTCTTCTTCATGAGCTGATTGGTGTGATAAGTCATCTCAACTAGAGCTTCTTTCCAGCTTGCTTTCTTCTCTTGACCATGAAAACCCAGTGGTTGCCTTGGCGAGTTTTGCTAATTCTGATTATTACTTCAAGAGAAATTTCGAGGCTCTCTAACCCAAATTATGTGTTGGAGTACAAGTTATATTGCTGATGTGGATATTTTGTGCATCTAGCCTGCTCAGGCGGTGTTACAAAGTTGGTGAGCAATGGACAATTTGCAATTAGGTGATATGTCTACAACCATCACATATTGGATTATGTGTCTAAAGTGCATGGACAAATTGAGTATGTGCTATAGTATCAATAGTCTTGTTTTCTATAACAACGATATGTGTAGATTAAGTTGATACACTATCAATCACAGGGAGTCTTGTCTTCTTGGTGTCACTCTATCAGATGGCCCACTAGTACTAATTTTTGCCATTCTCTTGAACAATTCAAAGATTCCGTGATTATTATTTTTTGTTTATAAAGTTTTAATGAAGTAATGTATATTTTATTTTATTTGAATTTTACTTGAATAATAAAAAGCAAATATTTATATTTAACATGCATCTTGTTAACATTTATGAATTTATAAATATGAAATTTTATTGATAAATTTGCATTTATTTATATTTAAATTTTGTAAACGTAATATATAATTAATTGAAACAATTTAGATCATTTATTAAACACTTATAAGGTAATGAAAAGCTATTTTTACCCTCACGCGATTTTGAAGAGAGAAAGGAGATGAAAACACTGTAGAGAAATCGACGACCCATACGGCCAAAAAACCAACAACCCAGACCGGAGATTGCCATTTCTCTGAAGAAGGTGAGTTTTGGAACTTTTATATACATTAATTGAATAAATAAAGCATGTTGTATGTTTATTGAATAAATAAAACATGTTGTATGTTAATTTGTTGAATAATATTTGTAGAAATTGTTGTAGATCATTAAAATATGGATGAAATTGAGGACTTTGGCAAACTTTGGGAGCAGAAATCGTCAAAAATGGCAATCTCCGCCATTTGCAGCAATAGTCGTCGTCGTTTGGATCCATATCATCGGATTCCAGTCCATCTGGATCCAAACAATCAGGATTCCAGACGTCTGGTCGAGATGGCCCAGTTAACTAGGCGGCCCAGTTTCTGGGTCGTGTGGATTCCAGACGGCCCAGGCATCTGTAATCCAGTTGTTGACTGGGCTGTTTGGAATCCAGGCGGCCCAATCCTCTTGTTTTTTTCTAATTAGTTATTTAATTGTTTAATTAATATTTAACTATTTAATTTAACTGTTTATTTAACATTTAATTTTGAATGTTAAATAAATATTTTATTTAATTGTTTATTTTAATTGTTTAATTAATTATTTTAACTGTTAATTTAACATTTAATTTTAATTTCTTTTCAAATTTTAATTATTTAATATTAATTATAGTTTAATTTTTTCTAGAATTTTTAATTATTTATTTAATATTTAATTGAAATAAATAATTAACAATTAAAGTAAACAATTACAAAAACAATTAAATATTAAATAAATAATTAAACATTGAATAAACAATTTAAATAAATAATGAAATATTCAATAAAAAATTAAAATAAACAATTAAAATTTTTTTGTAAACAACTTGAAAAATTCAAGGAAAAAAATAATTAAATAAACAATTTAAATAAATAATTCAAATAAATAAATAACATAAATAAATTATTTCTTTTAATTGTTTATTTTAATAGTTTATTTAATATTTAGTTACAAAAAATAGCTTATAAATAATAAGCTATTAAATAAACAAAATAAATTGTTTCTTTGAATTTTTTTATTTAAATTTTCTATTTAAATTGTTTATTTAACATTCTATTATTTATAATTAAATATTATATAAAAATTTAAAATAAGCAATATAATTATAAATTCTACTTTTACAATGAAATATTAAGTAAACAATTAAATTATTTGTTTTAAATTAATTATTTAAATTTTTTTATAAAGTATTAAATAAATAATGAAAATAAATTATTTCATTTAGTCATTTATTTAATTTGTTTATTTTAATAGTTTGTTTAATATTTAGTTACAAAAAAGAGTTTATAAATAATAAATATTATTTAGTTATAAATAATAAACTATTAAATAAACAAAATAAATTGTTTCTTTGAATTGTTTATTTAATTTTTATATTTTAATTTTTTATTTAATATTCTATCAATTATAATTAAATATTATATAAACAATTAAAATAAGCAATTTATAAATTCTTCTTTTACAATTAAATATTAAGTAAACAATTAAAATAAACGATTTAAATTACTTATTTAAATTGTTTATACAGTATTAAATAAACTATTAAAATAAATTATTTCATTTAATTGTTTATTTAATTTGTTTATTTTAATAGTTTGTTTAATATTTAGTTACAAAAAAGAGTTTATTTAAATTTTATATTTCAATTGTTTATTTAAATTGTTTATTTAATATTTCATTATTACATTATCCGTTGTTCCATTGTCTGTTGATTCTTACGGATAGTAGTTAATGTCATTCGGTTAGTTTAATTTTCTCATATTATGTTTTATCCATTATATCTTACACAAGATTCTAATATTTGAAATTTTACAGGATGAAATTCCATTTGGACGATGCCGTTAGATAGATCCCCAACAAAATTACATCGAACTGTAACTTTGCCAACTTTACATCGGTATTAGATTTGCTCGTCGAGGAACACGTGGGCATATTGGGGCGATCCTGCTTATGGCGCTTGTATTCGTTGCGCGGCGTACAGTTTTTTAGGCAATTGCTCGATGCATTGTTATGTCGGCTGCTTAAGCTATTTGACGGAGATGCCCTCCATTTTGATCTTGGGGGCAAGGTAGTTACATTCTCTATATTTGAGTTTGCCCTCATCACCGGATTGAGGTATACGGGCGAAGAAGCAGCAAGGGCCGTATTCCGAGAAACAAGAGGCTTCTGAATGAATATTTTCACAGGTAAATGATAATAACTCTGGGGCAGTTGGGAGAAGCATTCAAGGCATGCGACCATATGTCTAAAAGGTTAAAGCTGGGCTCGATGCTTATCCTCGAGAGCGTACTCAGGTGTCATCACAAGAAGACGTCAATCGACATTTTTCATTTGGAGGTTGATGATGATATTGATACCTTCAACAGCTATCCCTGGGGGCAGAGATGTTTTATAGATACCTTATGCATCTTCAGGAAGGGGTATTCAATGCCTAAGGGAAATAGACCCAAACGCAAGTACGATGCATATGGCCTGCTGTTGGCTTTGCATGTAAATGTTCAACATAATGAATTATCTATTTTTTTTATTAAATTATATATTTAATAATTGTAATTGTTGCAGATATGGGTGTACGAGACTGTCCCCATCTTGGTTGGCCGGTATGCGAAGAGAGGGGAGACATGCTGCCATCTGATGCATCACTAGCGAGCACATGACAATTCACTTACGAAACAAATATCAGCTCTCATCGACAATCCTGAAGTATGTATTATATATTTGCGATTTATGTTGTATGTCCTTTTAAAATCTCGATACATGGTCATTAACTCGGTGAAATGTCAATTAGCTTGAAGCCCTCACTTAGTTGACACTGTCGATTGAGGAGGAGGGTCAGAGTTACCTGTGTTACCTGTTTATTCCGGCCACGCCAGACAATCAGATGTCTGAGTCCATCGTTGATCGAGATAGGGTATGTTCATTGAATATAATATGTTGATTATCTTTTTTATTTTTTAATTGAGTTATTCATTCGTGATGTTGATTTTTTTAGGAGGGGCATCCAGTATGACCTCCGCTGAGGTCACCTCTGCCTAGGAGACCACCTATTGTACATAGTCATACTTTTTCAATAATGATATGTTCGACCTTCTGACTACATTTATGAGGGAAATGAGAGGCAAAGTAGCGAAGTTACAATATGATGTCACGATGCTACGAGCCGAGTTAGGAGACCTTCGTAATGAGGTCATTGCGATACGAGGCGACATAGCAGGCCTACGAGGGACTGGCAGCTATTGGGATGGAGCGGGTGACAGAGGGACTGGCGGTCCTCGAAATGGAGGGGATGATAGAAAAGCGAGTCAGATGGGGTATGATGATCTGTCGTGGCCATCGAATGTTGCATACGAGTCATTTTTTGAGTACACGACGAAAGGTGTGAAGGGGGTACCGACGGAGGCGGATAGAGTACCAGAGGAGATGGAAGAGAAGGTGCCGGCGAAGGCTGAGGGGTACCGATAAATGTGGGGACGGGGTACCGGTGGAGGTGGAGGGGGTATCGGAGGATGTGGAGGAGAGGGTACCTGCGGAAGCGGATGAGGGGTTATCGGAGGAGGCGGAGGCGGATGGAGGGGTACCGGAGGACGTAGTTTTTGTGTCGGAGGGGGCGACAGAGGTGAGGAAGGGTACGAAGCGTGCTGTTGACGTGTCACCGCTGGTGGTTGGTAAGAGGCCAAGATTGTCGTCACAATACATCGTTTCCCCTTTCGCAGTCGATGCGAAGAAAAGGACGTTCTTGGACGGGACGTTCCCCAATCTCTTCCGCGAGGTCGACCCAGTTAAACACAAAGCGTTCGATGAATGGTTCAAATGCCTTAAACTTGAGCATGTATTTTATGATTTTACTAAAGTTCAATCATCTATACTTTTTATAACACTTCACTTTTTCATTTTTTAGAGATAACTACTAGATTGGGGAAAAGACGATTTTGAACAATAAGAAGTGGTTTGAAGATATACTCACGAAAGCTACTTGGCTCGCCGATGATGTAAGTGTATTCTCGTTGTTATTTATTATGTTTACATAATTTGTTGTTTTATTTAATTTAATGAACATCTCTTTTTTATTGGTGTTTCTGCGTTAGCATATCGACGTGGCTATGAAAATGTTGCGCGATCAAGCTCGGAGACACCCGAGATCTTTTGACATTCCTGTCGAGTCATCCGAGCTCCGGGTTTGCACGTGCCCTTGATATTGAGTATAGCACACTCCTACTCCAAGAGAATGGATATGTGGTGCTTGAATACATGCTGGAGTGGGTCATTAGGCTGGAGCCGACATATGGAAAGCCATGGACGGATTGTACACATATGTACATTCCAATGATCGCGAACTCACACTGCGTTGCAGTTGAGATCGTATTCGCTGAATCAACTATATATGTGTATGATTCAACCATTGATGTATGACTCAAGGTCAACTGCAGCAAATACTAGAGCCGATGACAGTGATCATTCCCATGATGGCTAGACATGCGACGATTCAAGTAAATGACAGATTAGCCATTGTATAGGACATGACGACGATGAGATAAGGAGTATCGTAAGGATTTACAAGTTTTTAATTTGAAAACTTAGTTTTTAGCTATATGTTATCGAACTAATATATTATTATTTAATTGCAGGGACAATTGTACTATATTCGCAATAAAGTATATAGAATTTTTGAGCACTGGTCGCAATGTTGATACAATAAACTAATCTTTGATAGACATATTGAGGTTGAAGTTAACTTGTAATTTGTATAAATACAAATGTGATTCTTAGTACATTGTGTATTATTTTATTTTAAAAAATGTAAATATTGTGTACTTTGTTATGACTCTTGTTGTGATGCAACAACTGTAAATGAAATTTTGAGCATATTTGACCGTAATTTCTATTTACGATTGTGTAATTATGGCTTGTGTACCAAAAGGTAATAGAACAAGGCAGAATGAGTGAAAAATGACAAAAAAAATGTACGAAATCGTGAATTTGAGGATCGTAATCCATAATTTTAGAAAGTTAAGGGACCTTGGATGCAATTTATGAAGGGCTATATTGAAATGAAAGTAAAAGTCTGAGGACCAAATTGTACTATTAAATAGTTAAGGGACCTAGAGCACAAATATTAGAGGACTGAGACCAATAAATAATTACAACAATAATTACATATTAAATAAATAATTACATATTGAATAAACCATTTAAATTGTTTCTTTTAATTGTTTATTTAATATTCTATTATTTATAATTAAATATTATATAAACAATTAAAATAGGCAATTTAATTATAAATTCTTCTTTTACAATTAAATATTAAGTAAACAATTAAAATAAAAGATTTAAATTATATACTTTAAATAAATTATTTCATTTAATTGTTTATTTTAATAGTTTATTTAATATTTACTTACAAAAAAGAGTTTATAAATAAAAACATATTATTTAGTTATAAATAATAAACTAATAAATAAACAATTTAAATTGTTTGTTTTAATTTTTTATTTAATATTCTATTATTTATAATTAAATTTTATATAAACAATTAAAATAGGCAATTTAGTTATAAATTCTTTCTTTACAATTAAATATTAAGTAAACAATTAAAATAAATGATTTAAATGATTTATTTTAAATAAATTATTTCATTTAATTGTTGATTCAATTTGTTTATTTTAATAGTTTATTTAACATTTAGTTTCAAAAAAGAGTTTATAAATAAAAACATATTATTTAGTTATAAATAATAAACTAGTAAATAAACAATTTAAATTTTTATTTAATTTTATATTTAAATTGTTTATTTAATATTATATTATTCATAATTAAATTTTATATAAACAATTAAAATAAATGATTTAAATTATTTATTTTAAATAAATTATGTCATTTAATTGTTTATTTAATTTGTTTATTTTAATAGTTTATTTAATAATTAGTTACAAAAAAGAGTTTATAAATAAAAAAACGATTTAAAATAATTGAATATTTAACGACAATAATTATGCAATATACAAATTACAATTAATAATATACATATTAAACATCCGTTGAATTTTTATGTAGAGGAATTTGACTTGTACAAAATCTAGGAGTATGACATGTTGCGCCGCACCTACAGCACTTACGAGGTTGAGAAAATTCTCCAGTGGATGATATTCTATATGTACGTCTACGTCCATAAGCATGTTGTCCGACTTCCGGTGGCAACAAATGTCTTAATTTGTTGTAAAGTATCTTCTTTATTAGGGATTTGGTGGTAAATGATTAGATATGTAAGGATAAAGCATTGACCTATTTTATTTAAATAAAACTCCTACACAATTGGTGTTTTCCGCCAGTTTAGGTAATAGTATCAGTGACATTAAGATAATATGTCGATTAAATACAAATAGACATCAAGACATTTGTATTTATGTAAAAACAGCCTACTCGGATGTCCGGGTCGGATGGAAATGTCGTCCGGGCCGGATGGATCCATTCGGCCCAAACGACTGGGCCGAATGTAAATGATCGTTCGGGTCGATTGTTTCCATTTGCCAGGTCCAATTTTACAAGCGATTATAAATTTGTCTGAAATTATACATGTAGATAAATTTTTTTCTCGTTTTTTGTTAAAAAAAAATTATAGATCCATTTAAGATCGTAAATTTTTTATCTGCCTATATTGAAATAAGATTTATAGATTAAAATAATGTACTAATTTAACCAAAGCGAAATTAAAAATACGTAAATATACTTATCGATACCAAGTGATGGCTGTGAATAATATTTACTTGTTGAGCATTTGATAAATTTATCTGTTTTCAAGTTTGAAGCAGATGAAAAATGAAACAGTTTTTATCTATATTGGAGTAAACAAGTAAAAAAGTGATTTGGTTTTAAAATTTTAAGTGAGAAGTGTTTGGAATTCTTTATAACTTAAAAATTGTATTATTGTCTTTTAAACAATATCATATTTTTGTAATTGTATATAACATGTTTAAATGTAGTTTTGTCTTTTACGGATTGGAAAGCTATTGTGGTGAGTGTTTAAAAAAACTGGTAAAAGTGAAAAATGGCAATATTGACTTTGCTCATTTGAAAAGTACCCATATCACTCGAAAATAATTGAGGTTAGTATGACAATCATACTACATGTACTCTCTCTTACACTTTTTTTACAACTCTTATATTTGTCATCATCTATACTATTGATTTTAAAGTCATCAATCATATCACCACGCAAATTCCCTCCACATGGGGGGAATGTCAATTTTGTTGCAAGGAAAGATATACATGTAGCATTATTCTTCTTTAAATATGAAGGAGATTTATGATATTAAGCTCCCGTTTGACAAATATTATTTGAGAACTCTTTAATTATCATACTAGTTTTAACAATACATTTACATATTAAAATATTTTGCACGTAAACAAAAAAAAAAAAAAATCCTACTTTTTAATCATATGTTTTTCAAAAAATCACTATTCAAAGCTCCATTTTTTTCAAAATAATGATCAATTGGTCATCAAACGGGGGCTAACATAAATCTCATAAATGTATTTAATATTGTCTCTTTAATTTATTCTTAGTTCATTAGTACTTTTTTAAATTTAATAAATAAAAACATATGTATTGTGTATATAAATAGTGATATAATTCATTGTTTGATGATCATTATTTGAAAATCTTTTTTTTACGTACTCATTTTCAATCATAAATTCACACAATAAAATATTCAAGATGTAAATTTAAAATTTTTTCTTACTTTTTAATCACACGTTTTCTAAAAATCACTATTCAAAACATTATTATATTTTTTCAAATAATGAATATTAAATGGGGATATGTTAAAATTAATAAAAAATGCATTGATCATTTTTGCCATCTCTAAAAAGTAAAAATGACGTAAGGGTAGGACCGGCCCCACCCACCTAGTTGCCATCCCCCGACCCCCAAGAGAAGGCAACGTTGCAGGGCTCAGTATCACTCACAATACCACTTATCCTATTCCTACTTCACCCCTTCACAACTTCACACGTCTCCTTCTTCTTTTCCCAATTTTCTTCCTTTCAATCTCCAACCCAACTTTTTTGCTGCTGAAATACTCCATAGCACCATTCCTATATCAGCCATTCAAGGTCTGTCATTTTGCCTCATCTTACATGCATTTTTCATGTCTATACAAAAGATTGAATTCATGAGAAATGGATATGCACTTTTTTGTGTTAAATGATACAAACTGAAGTAAATTTGTTACTATTGTATGAACTCTTGGTCCACAATAGAATGCAGTTCCCACAGCCACAATCCTGATATTATTGGCTCAAGAATTCTGAAGAAAATCACCATGGGTCTTATCTTATTAGCTTTCTGATATCCCATTTTTTATCCACATAATGACGAGGAGGATTTTGGTGGGCTTTTGGGTCTGATTATGGGTTGAGAAAGAATTGTAATTTTTTAGTAGTAAAATCGATTTTCCTATTTTAAGTCAGTTCATCATTGAGAATGTGATATTCACATTGAACCTTTCGATGTCAATTTTATCATTTCTTTATCCAAGACTTCTAACGGGTTCTATCTGAAGACTGAAGAATAGTCACAAATGCGGCTTGAGATTGATGCATTCATCTTGTGGTTTGCCGAGAGTTTTTCACCTCAGTTTAGAAAAGCAGTTTTGTGAAGATGTTTTTTTAATGAATCTTTCGTTGTGATTCACAGCATATATCTTAGATTCCAGCAGCAGATTTGGTAGTTAAATATCTGGTTGGAATTTAAAATCAAGGTGGAAGATTTGTGAATTAGTAATGAGAATTCTCAGTTAGCTTATGCCAGGGGCTCAATACTGGCTGTTTTTGTGAAGAATATTTTCTAGTACTGCAATTAAGAGCAATGTCTCAGAATTTGTGATGAAATTTCTCGATCCAGAATTAGAAGGATCTTAGGATGTTGAGTGCAAAGGATATTGAATTTTCTCAACCGTAGAGGCTGGTTCCAGTTGACAAATGCGTCCTTCAGAACCAAGTAGTCAAAAAAAATAGTATGTTGCAGCTATGAAAACTTTGGTCAAGAACATAAATTAATCTAACATTATAGCTGATCAACATGCAAATTTAAATTTAGCCAACAATCATTGCCTTTTATTGAGATTTGTTTTTGACTTTATTAAGATTTACTGTAATATCTGAACTGACTCTTTAATTTTAGTTCGTGCATTTTATATTTAGTGGAATAATAATATTGGGGCTCTTGGGTTCTATACTTGATAGAAAAACTGCTCATAAATGTTTTGACCCTCTGATGTGCACACACATATTTCACTCTTCCATATGCATTTAAGTGTGTGTGTGTGTGTGGTACCTTGTGGATTGCCCAAGTTTTCTTGATACTTTGCCGACCAATTTAAACATAAATGAAATAGACACTTTAATTAGTTAAATTACTTACAGGTTGCTGTTAGCAGTCATCACACTGAAGCATGGCATGCTCCTTACGTTCGGTGGTTCTCTCCAGTGATGAAAGCTTCCATCTTCACACTAAATCACGACAACCTATTGGTGAGAAGTATAACGCAACCGGGGATTATTCTTATGGTAGTGTAGCGGTGAGAATGTATTCCAGTAAATGGAACTCCAGATACATGAAGTTGAAGGCTAATCAAATTTATAGAGGTCTTGGGTCAAGATTTTGTAATCTGTTCCAACATGAAAAGTACAATGTTTCTTCAATCTTTGACAATAGAACAAGTAAACCTGAGGTAACCTCTAATATTAGGCCTTTGTTTTTCAATTGTACTTCATCTATTAGCTTGTTAAACTCTGTCAAAACTTTTTGCAGAGAAAAATGAAATTCCAATTTCAAGATGCTGTGACATTCATTGTTTGGAAGCAGTGGAGCTACGTTAGCAGTGCAACACTCTTAATTATATTTACATTATTGGTCATTCCAAATGCTAATGCTGTAGATGCTCTTAAGACTTGTGCTTGCTTACTGAAGGAATGCAGGCAATACATTCTGTTAACCACGTCATCGAAAAGTTTAAGTTATTAAAGAGAGCCACATTTATTTATTTAAATTTGCTCTTAAACACATCCATATGTAAATAGTTTGCTTCTGAAACTGATATTTCTTACCGATCACATTGCACGTATCTGTTTTCATCCCATGTTATAATGTTTCTCAAACAAACTTTGCTTACAGTGTTTTAGATTTCCATACACCATCTTTTGATGATCACTACTGTTATAATTGATCTGCAGATTGCTAGTTAACTCATAAATGTATCATATATATTTTCACATCCATATTTGACCTCTGATCCCTCTCTATACTTATGATCACTTTTCATGATCACATTATGGGAATCTACCTCGAAAGTTGTACAAGTTATGGCAGCACTTGGAATTCTCGTCCTGTAGATTTTACTACAAATTTCCATCTATAGTGTTGATTCATTATCCTCCACTTCTGTAGGGTGTTTGGAAGTGATGTACATTATAGTAACACATAAATTGGATCCTTGTAACAACAGTACTAGATGGTGGATGGAGGAGGGGGGGGGGGGGGGGGGGGGATCGTATTTTTTTAGATTTTATGTTTTGGGAGTGGGAGGATGGAGAATGGGGTTTCTAATTCTGTGTTTTAATTTAAACCCTAGGAATGACGGCATTTTTATTATTTTTTCATAATTTATTTAGGTGCACTCGATCTACTTAAAGTAATTCCTCCAGTTATGCCTCTCTAGTTTTATGCCAGCCTAATAAAACTTATATTGATCTTGTTCAGCCGAATATTCTTGTACCTATGGCATCTTATTGCTGTGTATTTGTGCTGCAAAGAACCTCGAACGTCTCCTTTACCCCTGTTCAAGCTCTAAAACCTCACCACTTTCTAATCCCCTTCAGAAATAGCAACCCAATATCTTCATAAATCTTTGACCGCCTCAACGTGAATAAAGCTTGTATGAATGTTGCCATTTCTCTTCAAATTCCAACTTTTCTTGAACTTCTGTTCTCTGATATTATGCTTTGTTGAGTCAAGTTTTGTACTGTTTACAATCATTCCTAGTAAAAAGAACTCCTCAACAGTGGAGATGATATGGTTTGTGGTCTCTTCAGTGACTAATTCGTGGTTTTTTTTTTTTTTCTATGTAACCATGCTCTCCCAAATTTTCCTTAAATAACAAAAGGAATAAATATAAGTACAACTATGCACACAATATGCGTATTCTTAAGGTTCCGACTTTCGTGCAGGGTGGAGCTTGCCAAGTGCGTTGCAAATCCATCATGTGCAGCTAACGTTGCTTGTCTTCAAACTTGTAATAACAGACCTGATGAAATTGAATGCCAGGTAAGCCATCATTTTTTTCACAATCTATTGCCTTCTTATTGGTGTACCAAACAAATCTTTATTGAAAAAAAATGGAAGTATGGCTTTTTCTTTCACAGATAAAATGTGGCGATTTGTTTGAAAATAGCGTTGTAGATGAGTTCAATGACTGCGCAGTCTCACGAAAGAAATGCGTACCACGGAAGTCTGATGTAGGTGAATTTCCTGCACCTAACCCCACTGATCTTGTCCAGAACTTCAACATGAACGATTTCAACGGGAAGTGGTTTATAACTAGTGGTTTAAATCCTACATTTGATACCTTTGATTGCCAAGTGCATGAGTTTCATACAGAATCAGACAAACTTGTGGGGAATTTGTCATGGCGAATACGGACTCCAGATACTGGATTTTTCACACGATCAGCTGTACAGAAATTTGTCCAAGACCCAAAATATCCTGGAATACTGTACAATCATGACAACGAGTTTCTTCACTACCAAGATGACTGGTATACATAACTTCATGTCTATGCCTACTGCTTGCACGTGTGATGCACAAGCATTCATGCATGCTTGAAACAGTTTATATTCGTTGGCATATATGCAGACAACTCACCAGTTGAATGCACGAATACTATGGTACATAGAGAGTCATTGATGGATTGAGTATTACAATGTAAAAAAGTGCTAGGCATGATCACAATTAGCAAGGAAGAGTTCAGGGGTTGACTAGCTCTGAATGACACTTATCAAAGAAGATGAATACAGGAACTTCATCTCTTCAGTTTTGAAAACGATTGACCTAAGATTATGTTGCATCCAATAACTTGTCTTGCACAAGAATTGAATTGCTATAAAAGCATTTACCCGTGGGTATGTACTGATTAGTCTGATTTCCATGAGAAACTGGGATTTCATTTTCTGGAATCCTGATTATACTTGGATAATTTAGAATGCAATTTTCCAGTGGAAAAACTAATAAAATATGACAATCATTAGAATGACGACTCAAGTGCCCCCTATAGTCTAATAAAGGACTTCATATTGAAAGTTCATTTCAAGAGTTATTATGAATAGTTACATGGCCTTTATTTTCCATAGCCAGATGAGAAGGGGTTGTCTTTTTCTCAAAAGCTTTTATTGCTAAATGGTCATGAAATTCCATGTTCTTGACTTGTCGGATTTCTGACTTCTAAATTCCAAGTTTTCATCCATACATGCAACTTTTTTTTATGATTTTTTTTAACCTTAATTATACATGCACTTAGACAATACAACCTACTAATCTAATGTTGAAATTGATGTCTACAGGTACATTCTTTCATCGAAGATAGAAAACAACCCTGATGATTATGTATTCGTATACTATCGAGGCAGGAACGATGCATGGGATGGTTATGGTGGTGCTGTGGTGTACACGAGAAGCGCAGTTTTGCCCGAAAGCATTGTACCTGAACTGAAAAGGGCTGCTCAAAGCATAAACCGCGACTTCAACAAGTTTATAAAGACAGACAACACGTGTGGACCCGAACCTCCTCTAGTCGAGAGATTGGAAAAGACGGTGGAGGAAGGAGAGAAGACAATAGTAAAAGAAGTCGAGGAGATAGAAGAAGAAGTAGAAAAAGTGAAGAACACAGAGATTTCTTTGTTTCAGAGATTAGCAGAAGGATTCAAAGAGCTCCAAAAAGATAAAGATTATTTCCTAAATGAATTGAGTAAAGAAGAAATGGATATTTTGAGTGAACTGAAAATGGAAGCAGGGGAGGTGGAAAAGCTCTTTGGTGAAGCACTTCCAATAAGGAAATTAAGATAGTTTCTAATTAAGTGAGATGGCTGTTTTGAGTATATATTAATTCAAATTTACAGTATATTTACTTGTCAATTCTTTCAGATTATAGAAATTCAGGATGCCATCTGTGTAACAGTTTGTTTTTTCGCTTTCTTTATATATATATATATATATATATATATATATATATATATATATATATATATACAGAAATGATCTAATGAGCACCAGTGCTCATTTTATCCTAAGCACCAATGAGTTGACACATTAATTTATTGGTGGATTGGAACTCACAAAATCTTTATCCACCAATGAATTAATGTGCCAACTCATCGGTGCTTAGGATAAGATGAGCACCGGTGCTCATTAGAATCCACCAATGAATTAATGTGCCAACTCATCGGTGCTTAGGATAAGATGAGCACCGGTGCTCATTAGATCATTTCTGTATATATATATATATATATATACATATATATATATATATATATATATATATATTTATTATTATTATTATTTTTTTTTAAAACCATCTAAACTCTGTGGGATATATTTATCTATTAAAGTAAAATCTTTCTTAAAACCCACAGAGTATTAAATTTGTTGTGTGGTTGTGGAATGTCCACAGAAGTAAGTAGAGAGAGGCTGAAAATGGAGGCATTAAAACTTAAAATCGGTAGGTAAGTCTAGATCGATGTATTCAGATTCGGTTCAGGCTTGTTGCGGACTCAAACTAGCTTGTCTAAATGAAGATATTTTACATAATGTAATATTCCATTCAAAAGTTTTCTTGTAGTTTAAAACGATCAATATGTAGAATCAAAATAAGTGATTGTTGAGATTCGTATAGGAACATTCACTTTGTATTTTAAAGAGAATGCTCAAAAATATATTTTCTCTCACTCAGACAAGAATATGGTTTAAACGTAGGTTAGAACTTAGAAGGTCTTTAAAATATGATATGAGGATCGGATTGACTCATCAACCCACTATATTGCAAGTTGGGCCGGTCTAGTCCACCATGTTCTTTTTCACATTTTTTTTTTCATTTTTTAAAAATGGAAATTACATCCCCACATGGTTTTTGACTTCTCAATCCAAAAATCAAATTTAAAAGTTATTTGTTCAGGTAATAATTCAACTTTTAAATATTAATAATAATAACAACAATAATAATAAATTAATTTACCAACCCTCACCAACCAACCCACACCCCCAAACCGTAACATCATCTCCCTCCCTCCCTATCTATCCATCTTCTCTCTCTTTATTCAAGTTCACAATATCTTCTTCGACGACTCTCTTATCCGACAACTTATTTCCAACGCCGCACGCAAAGGTTCGACAGAGTGTCGTGTAGCACAGTTGAATGTGGAGGCAACTTCTCTTCTCCGACAAATTATCTCTAGTGTCGCACGCAGAGTTTTGAAGTAGCGACTAGCACCGTTGCGCACCGCGGCAACTTATCTTCTCCGACAACTTATCTCCAACGCTACGCGCAACGACACCTCTGTTGTGCTACGAGTAGTCATCTCTGTAGCGTTGTGGGTATTTTTTTTGTTGTTTGTGCTATAGATGGTTTTATGTGGGTGATTTTCTTGTTTCTGTGGGTGGGGTGGTGTTTCTTTTTGTGGTGGTGATGGTGGTGGTTGTGCAGGGTGTAGTAGTGATGACGATTGTGGCGATGGTGGTTGTGCAGTGGTGGTGAGATGGCAGTGTTGGTGGTGGTGGGGTGTCGTGCATGTGGTTATGATGGTGGTGGTTGTAGGAAATTTAGAGTGTCCGTGACCAACTATTTGGTTATGGTGGTAGTAGTGGTGGCAGCGACGACGATGACAAGGGCGATGGAGGGGGATGAAGAGTGCTTGTGACTAATAAATTGATTAATTTGTGAATTAAAAGAACGTGTAATTGTAACTAAATTTGGAATTATGACTCAAGATTTGGTAAGTTGTAACCAACTAATTCGATAATTTGTGACTGAAAAATAATTTGTGATTAAGTAATTCGATAATTTGTAACCCTGAAATAACTTGTAACTAATAAAGTTTATGATTTGTGATCGATGAATAAATTATCTTTAAAAATTTTGATTTGTGACCGTTGAATATATTGTGACCTATAAAATTGTAGATTTGTAATCGAGAAATAATTTGTGACCAATAAAATTTTTGATTTGTGATCGAGAAATAATTCGATAATTTGTGACTAAATAGCATAGTATTGTGACCTTAATATATCTAATTAATAATTTTTTTAATTATTCATTTAATTAATAAAATTTAATTATCACCTGATTTTTGAAATTTTATAACTTATTTCTTAATTTTGAAATTGTGTATTGCCATCCACTTAAATATGAACTTTTCCCTTTAAAAATTTAATACGGTTGTCAAGTTGTGTCATAATTACAAGAATAAATATTATAATGAGGAATATATATTTGGTAAAATTTATAAATTAAATTTTTTTAGTCCTTTTGAAATGAAATAAATAATTTTAAATTGAAAATTTGTCAGCCCAAGTTAAAATTTAATTATTTAATTTTGAAATTTATTTTTTATTTAAATTAATTTATTAATTATTTTGATTTATTTTGTTTATTCTTTAATATAAATATATTTAGTAAAATTTATAAATTACAAAAAATTATTCCTTTTTAAATGAAATAAATAATTTTAAATTGAAAATTAATAAATTGTATATTTTTTTAACCAAATTACCAAATTCATTTTTTCTCTTTTTTTAAAGTTTAAAATTATTTTTAATTAAATATTCTTTTTAAACAAATCTTTAATTTTTCAATTTTACATAAATAATATTTATATTCTTTATTTAATTTTTATAATTTTGTTTTGTTTAATTTTTTCTTTTTTATTATTATTTTTTTGTAATAATTTAAGAATACCTTAATTGTTTTATCCTTTAATTTATTACATCATTTGTTTTTTATTAGGGTTGATGTCTTGCGTACGATATTTACAATTCGATTCGCTTAATTTTTCGAGATTATGTGTTATTTTATTATCTTGTTCAATGTTATAACATTTGAATTTTTGCAAGATGAAGTATCATTTAGATGCAGAGTTGAGGAGAATGGTTAGGAAAGCTACTTAAAATAGTAGTTTTGAGAGTTTTACTTCTGTGTTGGAGCTGCTCAATGATCATCGTGGAGATATGATGCGGTAGTCCTTCTTGTGACCCATATACCAATTACGAGAGGTGCCGTATTCAGGACATATCATCGATGCACTGCTATGTCGGCTTCTTAGGCCGTCGACGGCAATACCCTCCACTTCGACCTCGTGGGCAAGGTTGTTAGTTTCTCGATGTTTAAGTTCGCTCTGATCACTGGACTGATGATTACAGGCGATAGAGGTAGCCACTGAGAGAAGCAACAGGTTGTACAAGACGTACTTCTATGGACATGGGATGGTGCTTCTACCCTAGTTGATGGGCGCGATCAGGGAGTGCGAGCAGATGTTAGATAGGTTGAAGTTTGGGCTGGTCTACATCCTTGAGAGCGTGATGATGTGTCTTACAAGAAGACTGTCATCGACATTTTTCATTTGCAAGTTGTTGACGACATCGATGCGTTCAACAACTATCCGTGGGGGCCGGAGAAGTTTTGAGGACACTGTACACGTCTTAACCAGATCACACTCGAAGCCCAAGGGGTCCATGCGTAAGTACGATACCTATAGATTGTCATTGGCAGTGCAGGTAAATGTTTAACATAATCAACGTTTAAATTTTTTTATGCTAACTTTATATACGATAAGTGTGTGTGTTGCAGATCTAGACATATGAGATGGTCTCCCTCTTGGGAGGAGGTGGGCGAGCTACGAGGGGAGGTAGGGGAGCTGTGACAAGAGATGAGCAACGAGATATCGAGTTTACATCAAGATGTTGCAGTGCTCTGCATCCATATATTGAGGTGAAGGTCGTAACTCTCCGAGGTGACATAACAGGACTACGAGGAGATAATTGACGGGACGATGGAAAAGGTGATGGAGATCAAGTCACTCCTTGTTGTGGTCAGATACTGCATTTTGGGCGGAGGTAGCCCCGATGATAGAGGTGGAAGTGCTTAAGACGGAGGCGGAGGTTGAGGGGGTGGGAGTGCCCAAGGCAGCGGATGGGGTGTCCCTGATGACGGAGGAGGGGATGTCCCCGATGAAGGACAAAGGGATGGTGGAGGGGGTACCCCCGATGACGAAGGGTGGCGGAGGCGGATGTGGTACCCCCCGGTGATGGAGGAGGAGAGGACGCCGACCATGACAAAGGGTAAGATGCGTGCCCCTGATGACGAGACGTACCACAATCTCTTCTGAGAGATGGACCATGCCACATGGAAAGCGTTTGAGACGGAGTGGAGAAGAATTATACTCGGGTAAGTATTTTACAATTTCAATGAAGTACGCTACGCTAACTCGTACATACTTCTTTTAACATTTTTTTTTCCAGAGATAGCCGCACGGTAAGGGGAGGACGATCTCGGAAGCCTATAAGTGGTTTCAAGACATCACCACTTCAGGGGCTTTGTGCGCCGACAATGTAAGTGAAATAGTCATATTGTTATTTATTATGTATATATTTTTGTTTATGAAATGAAATAACTCCCTCTATTTTTTTATTGATGTTTCTTGATGTAGCACATGGACCTGGCCATGGACTTATTGCGTGATCGAGTTCGAACATATCCAAGATCATTCAACATTCCTGGCCGACTCATATTAAGCCTCAGTCGCTTCAACTTATGGGTAATGAGTACGTGTTGCTCGAATATATGGTCGAGTGGGTCGTAGGGATGTGACCGAGTGTCGGGGGAAGCGATGGGAGGGGTTGTACGCATATGTGCATTCCAGTAATCGTGAATCATCACTGTATTGTCGTGGAGGTTGTCTTTGCTGACTCCACTATATATGTGTATGACTCAGACCATTCCTGTCTGATACAAGGCTAGCTCGAGCATAACTTGGAGTCGCTTTCAGTGATTGTTCCCTTGATGGTTGCCCGAGCCGGTGTGATTGTGAATGACAGACTAGCCATCATGCGAGACACGACGACGACGAGACAGTCGAGATCGTAAGTATTTATAATTTTTTTAACTCGGAAACTTAGTTTTTAGCTACACGGTATCGAACTAACACGTTATTATTCAATTGTAGTGGTGATAATGACATGTTTGCAATAAAATATATTGGATTTTTTAGTATAGAGCATAAGGTTGATGGAATCAATCAATCATGGATACAAATTTGGAGGAATAAATTAGCGTACGATTTGTATGAAAACGAGTGTGATCCGTAAACATTGTACATTTATTTATGAAATAATTGTAAATATTGTAAAACTCATGTAAATATTGCTATTTAATTGTTTATTCATTTATCAGATACTTATAAATATTGTAAACTCATGTAAATATTGTATATTTAATTATTTATTCATTTATCAGATACTTATAAATATTGTAAACTCATGTAAACATTGTATATGTAATTGTTTATTCATTTATCAAATACTTATAAATATTGTAAATATTGTATATTTAATTGCTTATTCATTTACAACTTGGTCCTTCATTTCACAGCGATATCATTGCACATTGGTCTAATTGTCATTTGGGGGAATCTGATTCGTACAAAATTGACAAGTATGCACTGTTGTTCCACACCCGCCACACCTACGTAGTCGAGAAAATTCTCGGATAAATGTTATTCTAGACATACGTGGATGTTTAGACCATGAGGTTCAACTTGCAGTGGCAACAAACTATTAAGTGTGAGAATATGGTCGAGAACTTCCCACTCTGCTTCATTAGGTAGATGAAATATAGTCTTAATATATGCTGCTCTTCAATAATCAGCCGTATAATAAGGAGAGCATAATGTTCTCGATGCAAAGCCTTTATACATAGGCACTGCGACTGCATGCTAACATGAAAAACTCTCCAACTGAAATCGACGACAAGTGCATATGTTATCAGTCAAGTCCACCATGTATGCCATATTACGTGCACATTTCACGGAGAAGCACAACTCATCCAGTAGTTCGACATTTAACTTTCTTGCAAGCTTTGCAGCCTTGAAGAGTTTATCATCTTGAGCCGGGGATAGTGGGCTCGTGCAACTTTGTGATTCCGCACGTCGGTCGTGAAACCACTGCTGCAACTTGTTACGAATGTTCGCAATCATTGCGATGATTGGTAACTCTCGATCCTTTTTGAATAATACATTGAGAGATTCCGTATTGTTTGATATCATCATATTGTATCGACGTCCTGGAAAATATGATCGCGCCCAGTGTTCAATCCCCATTTTTTTAGATACTTCAATGCCAGTAATGATTTACTTCCTATTTTCATCATGAACTTATTACACTCTTCAACACTATAAGCTTTGGCCGCTCTCCTGATCGGCCTCTACTCAGATTAATTGTTCCCATGTTATGGCAATACCTGGCCAATGTAGTATAGCTCTCATCGGTCGAGCCCATTAAATGCTCAAACGCACATTTTTGGCCTTCCAGACCTTCTAGTAGCTCATGACCACTCCATACTCTCGACGGACGTCGTTAATGATGTCTGAAAGTCTGTAGATCGTCCATTGGTCCTGATACTTGTGCATTATCTATCAACCAATAAACCATGTTTGAGCTTGCCTGTGATCATTTTGATGAATTCCCATTTTGCAAGTATGTTCCCAATTATACTTTCCAACTACAAAAACACTCATTCGTGTCCATTTTCGTCGCTCGCAAACGCCAATGACAACTGGCGTCAACGCAGACAATCGTCAACAATGACTTGTTTGATTTCTTAACTTTGACTCAAAGTTGTATTTTACTGTGATTAGATGTGCAGCTTCCTGCAATCTTTTTTTGTTTCGAGCAATTGCTCGACATACAAATCCTCATCATCGGGAACCACACATGAAGAATTAGATGACGGTCCACTCGTTCCAACCCCTGCACTCCCACCCCACTCATGTCTCCGACGGGATAAAGCAATCAAATCCTCATTTGTAAATTCATTGTCGTTCTCGTTGTCATGAACTACCGACATAATTCTGTGTGTAACAGTAAGATCACGATAAGAAACAACTGGCTCGAGAATAACCACGTCATTCTCACGAGCTATCTCCATTGTGTCCCAAAAATCATTGGCATTGTGATCCCCTCCAACTGAATCTTTGTGTCTACTTTTGAAGACATTCTTCCTCACTAAAGTCACCCAAAGAGGAGTCGTGTGTATTTTGTTTAATTCAAATAGATAATTCACTTCTTCATCACAATTAATCTTCATAGGTGGAATCGAAATAGATGAATCATCCTGGAATCGAAATCTCAGTTCCATATCGTACTGAGAGCGATCAACATTCAACTTATTTTGTAAATTATGGTACATTCCCACATATGTTGTACACTCCGTTATGGAAATTGGAATATCACTACGTTTGGCACTTGTCCATCTTCATACTCGTCGATCTTTCTCATCCAATTCGAAATAAACAAAGAGACAAACTGTTATTACAACCATATTTGCAAGACGAAACATAATTTTTTAAAGAAAATACATAGTCATTCTGCTCGACTGGGACAACAAAATTTTTTTTTAAAAAAAGGCTAAACAGCCTGAAAATAGTCGGACGTTAACATCCGAAACAGTCGGAACAGCCGGTGCCGGTCGCCTATTTTAACAGTCGGCCGTTACGGCTGTTAAATGTAAAAAAAATTTCGACTGTTTTTATCGATTAAAAAGTATAAATATTTAAGGAAAACGAAATAAAATATACGTAAATATACTTACCGATTCGAAGTGATTAATATCAAAAAATATTTCATTCTTCAGCGCTCAATGAATTTCAGAGATTTTGAGATTGAAGCAGATGAAAGTCAAGAGAGTGTTTATCTGTGTTGGAATAGATAGATAAAAAAAGTTAAGTAATTTTGAAATTTTAAGTGGGAAGTGTTTGATTTTAAATTGTTAACTAAAATGATAAAATAATCTTTTAAACAACACAATATTTTGTAATTGTATAACTTATTTAATAACATTTTTGTCTTTTAGCATCTAATAGGCCAATGTGAAAATATAGTATAATTGAAAAGTCAAAGTGGCAATTTGGGATTGTTGACTAGGCCAATCTTAAAAGTACCCCTATTATAATTGGCATGTTTGAAAATTACTTCGTTAAAGAATTTGTAACATATAAATAATTTACATGTAGAATTCACTAGTAGTATAAATTATGTATATTTTCATATTGAATAGAAATGGGACCTCTATTAATTTTTTTAGTATAAATCAAGCCAATTGGAAATGTTCACATGAGGCTTCTACCTAGACAATAGGTGGAACAATTTATGAACCAGCTTAATATGAATTATTAAACTATCAGGCTACAATGTCAAATATATTGATATAAAGATTAACATAATGTCACATGACAACATATTATTACACTGTTTAAAATACAGTTAATTTTTCGTACAATTATCTACCGTCACCTAAATTTATGTTACCGCATCCATCAAAATTATTCTGATAAAGTGACATAATTCATTTTTAAAATCTCGTATTTTGACAATATGTATATATCGAAGGTACGAACTATCTTAATGATGATGCTTCTCATAATTTCGTGACATGTTTTCCAAAGGAAGGTACAAGTACATGTTTCACATTATGGTTAAAATCCTTTATGCCTTATTTTGGGTAACATAAGTAAATTAGAAGTTACTTTTACTGAAATACAGTCGAACTCTAATTTCAATCATAATTTAAAATTATTTCTCGCTATCGTCCACGCATTTTGTGGTCTTCACAATTGTTCGTCCTAAAAAGATTAAGTTTGTGCTTGGTGTAGTTCAAAATTTTAATAAAAATTTAAATCAAAATAAACAATTAATTTAATCATATCTTTTATGGAACCTACAATTTTTATCATATATTTTATCAATTTTACCAAAATTTATTAAGAATTTAATTTTTAACTACCCAAAACAGGGCTAATAAAATTTTCGGGTAGTTTGAATTTATTTTCAAGTACTCAAGAAGTCAAAGGACAAGATACTGTATTCAAGAAGTCCTCTATAGGCGAAGACTTTTCTTCTGTTCCCTCGTGTATCACGTCGAGCTTAGATTTACTTGCTTTCAATATATCTATGTTTGAGTCATTTTTCTACTTATTTTCAATGACACATTTTTCAATAAAATAATATTTTTTATTCATCAATAATTTTTTTTCCTTTTCAATCATATATTCCCCATCACATCAACAAAAAAAAAATGCATCCTCTCCACAAAAATGCCTACCAAACAGAGGTATGTAAGACTATTATTTGAATAAAAACTCTTTTAATATAATTTGTGTTTTACCATGTTAGACAATATTAAAATTAAAATCACAAAAATATCTTCACAGCGCAAGATTAATATCTCCTTTATCCATTATAGATATTCTTATCTCATTTCGAAATATTCATTCGAAGGGCGTTCTTGTCTTTTTAACCGTAGTTAGAAGAGCAAATTGGAGTTGTTAACATACTAGAGGATGTTATTTTGAGTTGAGCCATTTTGTCAGATGATTTTACCCATCTATCCGACAGTTATAGTGTTGACAACAGATGATTGAATGCAAAAATTGATTATTTTTTAAACAGTCTAATTGACAGAATGTCATATGACATTTTGTGAAGGAAGTGGGCAAAATATTCCGTCAATGTAGCATGATTGTGTTATTTTTATGCATAAATTCATTAAATTGTATAGGGTTGTTTTATTTGTAGAACCTAAAAAAAATTCTTGCATAAGTTTTAATCCAAATAAAAATACCCGGTCTTGTTTGGTGTAGTTTGAATAATAGACTAAAATTCAAATTAAGTTCAACTTGTAATGTTAATCACACATATTTGGGATTCATAATCTTTCAACTACATATTTCATTATAGTTTATTCAAATCTACTAAAAATGTGATTTTTAACTACACCGAACGGGGATAAGTAGTTCTCCAAATCGTAAATTACGTAGAAGTCCCCATCCTATAGAATATGTTGCAAATTAGTTCTTACTATTTTTCGTTGGACACTTGACTCCTTGAACTCTTATTTTTGGTGCACCAGATCCTAAAAGGAGATCTAAGACAATCTCCAATAGGATGGCAAAATTTTGTGTGAAATTGTAAAATGCTCTCCAATGATATGGCAAATATGGTGTAACGCTATTTATTTACACCAAATTTGAAGTTTTTCACTTTTCCCCATTTGCCCCCCTTTTTCCCTTTACAAACAATTTTTGTTCCATCCATATCCTTTTTTTTAATCTTTTAGAACTAATTGATTTTAGTTTATTCATATTGTTTTAATGTGATTGTTATTTTAATTTAAAATTTATTTTTAAATTTTAATCGAGCAATAAGTAATAATTATTTATTCTATTTATCAATACTTGATTCATGAATTCCTTGCTCGATATAGACAAATCAAGGATATAGATGCATAATTTGCAATTCGAGATGCATTAATTGATCATGTATGGGATGAATATACTAATTTCGATAAATAATTGATAAAGTGAGTTGTCATTTTCATTATATGTAACTTTTTTTGTGCGTTTAATGTAATTTTTTAATTATGGTATTTTGTTTAATTTATTAGTTTATACAATATTTAATTCATTAAATATAATATTTAATTTAACGATTTTGTTAATAATATAATTTTTAATTATATAATTTAAAATAAATTTGGTGTAAGATTATTTTCAATTGTCTACACCAAATTTTGTATTAAATTTTGTTCGGAGAGGATCTACATGATTAGCAAACGATAGTATTTTGATGGTGATTGAATTTTGCAATTATTTGGAGTTTGAAATAGGAAATTAGAATAATGTTATGTAGCACTATTTGTATTTATCCCATATGTATGTGGTGATGGTCCAATTAAATGGATCTTAATATCACGTGTACTGTAATGTAGACGGGGCGATAAACACGTATAGTACTACAAAATAATTCGAGAAAAATATGGGAGTGAGTTCGAGAATAAATAAAAAAAAGATGTAATTTCTATCATTATGTTCTCTTTGACTTTCACGCGTATGTCACTTGCTCAATTAATACATATTTGTGTAAAAATCATGTGCAATAACAAAACTGCATTACAAAATTAATATTTAAGAGTCACGTGTGAAGTTAAGACTAATTTCCTACCGACATTATAAGTTTGAGCATAAATTATCCTCTTGGCAACCTCTCTCAAAATCCCAAATTATCCGCTCCAAATTTTTTATTAAATGTCCCTTAGCCACTGTTGGTCTACTATTATTCCAAAAAAATTGTTTGCTACAGTAATATTTTTTTACCACACATTTACCCAATAAAATATTCTACACATAAACCAATAAAATTACTTTAAATTTCAATCACACATTCTCACAAAAATACTGTTTATTACTCTATTTTTCTCCCAATAATGGGAAACAAACACACCCTTAATATCCTCAACAGTAGTACCCACTTCTAGACATTGTCATTCCATGGCACGTCTTATCTTTTCTAATTTTTGGGCTATATAAATCAATATATATATTTTCTATTTTTAGTAAAATGGCACTTGCTAACTTTTCCTAGTAAAATGGCACTTGCTAATTTTTAGTAAAAAACATAAAAATGGCCCAATTCAATTACACTTCGTTATAGATCACATATCTTTTTAGAACGAGCGATATCAGGTCTCATCCAGTCTCAGGACTCGCATAGGCCAACTCGTCCATGCATATCTTATTTTCATTTCCATTTCCATTGATATGTTATTTTCTAAAAACAATTAATCATTTTGAATGGTGAGGATTATTGATACATAGCAAAAAGGTAATGCTCAAAGCTCGATTGTACCTTGCAAACTTGTTGCTGAGCATTGCTCTTTATGTTTATGCTTTCCTACTAGATAAAAAATGGTCGTTTGTACAATAAAATAACTAAAATACTGCAAGGCTAGTGTTCCTCACAAGTCAAAAGCCAGCGTGATTTCCAAACCCAATTTCGTTGATCTCTACTGCAACCTAATTTTACTCTTAAGAAACAACTTGTCTATTTGGCTCTAATTTTTAAAATTCATTTTTCTTCAAACTCAATTTCATCCATAAATTTTACGGGATTTATTTAACCTCTGTTTGACCCCAATTATTTGAAATTTTAATGGTTGGAATAATATTTTTTTGAAAAACATGTGGTTAAAAAGAAAAAAAATTGAGATTATGTTTAATATTATTTTATTGAAAAATGTGTGGTTAATAAGAAAAAAAAATATAATTTTAATGGGTCAAATATGAATATATTTTTATTAGTTTTCAATCAAAAAAGTTATTAAAATTTTGATTTTTAATAAAACAAAATGGGGGCAAAAATTACAGATAGATAGTGTGACTAAACATGTTCAAACGACAGTGGAAAAGACGGTGGGAAACTCCATGTTCATCAAGCTCCCAGATTTAGTGTAAACGGTTGAAAATTAGAGGGTCGTACTCTGCAGCGGAAATCAAGGATAGAAAGTTTTCTTTATCAGCATTTGGCACAGACCACAGAGTTTCTCTTGGACTTTGTGCTAAAAGTTACTCAATTTTCCACTCCCAAAAGTTTGACTCTTTTACCTTTTCCCTTCTTCTCCGCACTTCACACACAACTCCAAAAGGCTCTTGTCCCTATTCTATTCATTTTCTTGGCAAACAGTACTTTAACTCCTTGATGTTGATACAATTTTGGGGATTCTACTATTCTTGAATTCTGCTGAATGCTCTGAAATTATGGGTGTAGTGAGTCCACTAAATCTTGATCTGTTTCTAGGATTCTGCATTTTCTGTACAGAAATTAGTGTTAAAATGAATTTACTGTTTTGCTTGGTTGTGGGTTACAGGAATATTGCAGGAAGAGTGGGCAGATTCCGGCATTTGGTGACTGGGATAAGACAAATGAGCTTCCAATTACTCAGTATTTCGAGTGCGCAAGGCAAGCCGGCCTGATGCGCTGCTCCTGCTCGGCGGAATGTGTTTCGTATAATGCGACCGGTGGTTCTTGGGGCGCCGCCGCCACTGATCTGTACTCTGTTGAGTATGAGAAACCGCCGTCCCAGGCTGTTTATGGTGTTCCTCCACGAAAGGTCTTTCTACGGAGCACTCTTTTTTGCCATTGTTTTTCTCCTATCTCAAGAAGATTGACCTCTCACGGGCAGATAGGATTCTTGTCTTTTTTTCCTATCAAAATCTAAAACGTGGTTAAACATTGTACTAAAGTAGGAAAATGTCTTGCCATAGAGTCGCGAGATTATCCATAATGCTATTTAGCCTGTTGGGATTATAACTCGGTGCTAATGTGGCATTAAATATTAAGTGAAATGAAATGAGTCATTTAATTTAACATTTTATTTAGTCTATTACGTAGCACCATGGAGTTGTAGCATTATTCTCAAATGAATTGTGCACATGATAATGGGCGTGAGGACAATATCTAAAACGATATTACGATTTGAAACACCTGCTTACTGTATAGAGTTGTGGGTTATGTATCTGGATTCATGTCTAACATTTAACAATGGCGGTACCGTTGTTTAATCCGTGATGGGGACTAACTATGAAAAACATATGTGGAGTTTGTGGTAGATTAGTATATGTTGAGAATTGTGTTCGCCGAAAGTATCTTTAAATGTGAACTTATGACGTTTTCTTACTACTCACTATGTTTTGATCCATTCCCCGTAGAACCCATCTATGCAGCTAGGCGAATAATCTGGTGATTTAAGCAATATGTGCAATTTTTAAGTTTTGAGCAACTATTATTCCGTTTCTGATGTAAAATTTGTGGTTAAACAATCTGATTTCTGAGGTACCTGTATAAATAAGAAAAATGCCGTCTCTTTTAGAAGCAGCTTCCCAAATTTTCGGTTTTAAGTATATTTAGGAAAAACCGACATTTGTTTTGTGAATAATTTCTTTGTTCTCATCCAAACCGACATTTGTTTTGTGAATAATTTCTTTGTTCTCATCGACTAAGTTAAGTCTTTAATCATGTTAGGAAACTAAAATGGATCAAACTATGTGTCCTTTGCATTTGCATTAACATTTGCTGACTAGCTAATGGAAAATAACTTAATTGTCCTTGAATTATGAATTTCTCGAAGTGGATACTGATGAGTAAAAACATATAACATTGCAGACAAGGGGAAATGCCAAGCGCTATGCAGATGTCACGGAACAGAGAAAGCAAGATAAGGTGCGCGAGGCAATGGAACAGCGGAGAAGTCAGCCTTTGTCTCAGAAGAATATTAACAAGTCTGCCGAATTTATTCCACGGCAATCTATAATTACTTCTGCGAAACCAGTGGACGAAGATCTTTACAAAATTCATCCTGATCTTCTTCAGAAGACCAAACGTGTAAGTACCATCTACTTTGTTTCCTCCCTACTAATTTTACCATAGAAGAAATTGTATGAACTTCACTTCTGTTATTCTGCACTTCTAAACAGCTGCGATATCAATGATCATATCCTCTTATTTATTTTCCCTATTTGTTTCAACGCAGAAGAAAATGTTGGGATTCTTTTCCCGGTGCATTGCTCCCCCTTGTGCAACATGAGTTCGAATGCCAGAAATCATATTGAACAATCTGGATTAGTTTGGAGAGAGACTCAGGTGAGATAGAATGGATAGTAATTTTTTTATATTTGCAAATCGTCACATTGATGCAAAAATCAGTATGAACAGCAGGGACCTTGATCTGGTAAACATGAATTTGTAATTGCATCTCTACTTATTGATATGACTGAGTGAATTGAATTTAGCGTTTTAGTAAATGCATGTTGTACGACCTTCATTGCCATTTGCCAATGAATTCAACACCTACTTTTAGTCCTAAACTTGATCGAAAATCGAAGTCTAAATATATTGTCTTGTTGTATGCATGTTTCTGTTTTTTTTCTTTCTAAATAGGTATGTAATCTTGCATAAATGACAGTGTGATGGAACGATGAATATATACACAAATTCACTCAAAAAATATTATAATCTTTTCCATAAGGAAACAAGATTCAGGATTACTCTGTATGAAACAGGAAGAAGTTGGCAATATACAAAAGTGGATGCTAAAACTGTACAGGGCTTTGAGAATAATCAATTTTAAGCAGTGTATGAAGTGAAAGCAAATCTATTTAGCCTCTCAAGAATGCCATTTGCTTTCCTTTTAGCCCTCGAAGTTCCTGTTCGTGCAACGTTAGAGAGCGTTTCACAAGCGCTCTCTACTGCCAGAATCTCCCTCAGCTTTGTTCTATCACTGAAACACATCGTATACAAGATTGCAACACACTTCTCCTTGTTAAGTTCGCTCATGTTCTCCCTTAATATGTCGAGCAGGCACGATACCGCCCCAAGCTCTCCAAGCTCCTCGACAGCCTTCTGATGGCTGCACAGCAGTGCAAGAATGTCTAACATTTCATCAATGAGAATATGATTCATAACTTTTTTTGTGACTACAGTGACTGCCCCTAAAGTCACAGCCCAACCCCTATTTTCCACAACAGCGCATAAACTTAAAATTGCTGCAGCAGCATCCTTCATTGCCAATGGATGCCCTTCTTCCACGAGGTCGATCAGGGGCTTAATAGCTCCTGATTTCCCAATAACGTGTTTATTTGAGTCGAGGGTTGATAATACCAACAGGGCAGCAGCAGCATTGCTCCTCGTTACAATTCTTTCGCTTTTCAAGGACTCGATAAGAAAATGAATGGCCAATGTAGTTTCCCCGACTAGCTTTCTGTTGCTGTCATGAACAGAGAGATTCAAAATGGTCGCAACCAAATCTTCCTGGAGATCAATATCAGAATTAGCCCTTTCAAGCAAGATTGGATTGAATAATCGGGGAATGACATCTTGAAAACGAGCACGATAAGAAGGCGAACGATTAGTGAGCACCCGAGTCTCTGTGATCGCCCCTTTCTGATCGGAAAGAGAAGACGAGGAAAGCCGTTCGAGAAGTGGAGTAAACTGCTGTAAGTTTGCGTCTTCTACATATTCCTCGTCACCCTCCATTACAGCACTGGACATCTCAGATGTGTTCTCTTCGCTCCATTTAGTAATAATTTTCTTGGCCAAGTGATTAGGGGTAAGCAGAGTATGAGGCAGTACATGATCAGTTGTAGGACATGTCTGATGACCATCTTTTAACCATTTTTGGATAAATGGCTCATCATATGTCTGTAAAACCAGTCCAAATCGTACAGCACAACCATCAACAATAACTTGATGAAAATATAAAAAGAATAAAATAAATTGGACCCAAAATGAAAATAATACATATACAAATTGAATAATGACAATCTGACTCGCAAGAATTTCAAAAGAAATGGGACATCTTTGAACAACATTAAAATTATTTTCCAGTAAGCACAGCCCAGATAAATTAATAATTCGACACGAAAACAGAAAAAAGGAGTCTAACCTGACCAGAGGCCAAGATAACAGGATCTTTCATGAGTTCTCCAGAAATTGGACATCTAAATTCTGGAGGAGGAGGAACTGTAGAGGAACAAAAATGATCAAGTCCCAACAATTCTTGGGGTTTCATCACAGCCTTCAACTTCAAATCCTTAAGAACCCACAAAATTTCCATCGCATGATCAGTTGCCTCTACTGTATAATCCTCCTCCTCCACTATAGCATTTACCATTCTTTCCAATTCTTTCTTCATCTCGACAGTTGCCTTTGCCTGTGGTACTACTACCCATTCTGCTGTTTTTGCCATTCTTTTGCCTGCACTTGGGAATTTTGGGATTGACCTAGAAAAGCAGTTACAGTGTTCGGAATATAGAGGAGGCCGCTGTCATACTTTTCTTGCTTTTCCTCTTTCGTCTTATGTTAGGACACCACCTCATCATACCATTAGATTCCATAAAGTTATATCCGAGTTAATCTCAAGAGTGGTCACCAAAGTTCAAAATGAAAGTTCAAATTGGTCTTTAAAGTATTTTTATGACTCATTTAGTCACAAAAGTTAAAGTGATATTATATTATTGGTCATTTCTTTAGCGGCATCCACTCTAAATCCGACGTTGACCCTTTAAACCTTGGAATTGACTAACAATCATGTATCCATGTCATGTTGAAAATAAAATGTTATTCTTAGGAGAGAAAAACCTCATCTTTAGTTAAAAAAGAAAAAAGAAAAAAAATTAAATCGTCCCCTTTATATCTAATTCCATTTTTCATCATTAATAAGTAGTAAAAGATTTTGATAGAGTTAAAACCAGAGGTCAGTTGGTCAATTTCATGATTTTTAATTATTCAACTTTAATGATTAAATAGATCAAGAAAATCCTTCAATGGTCAATTTAAAAATTTGCTTGAACTTGAGTGACCATTAGTGAAATTAACTCTAAATTATATTCTTTCTCACAACTTATGTTATTGGTGAATTTTTTGAAATTGTTTAGTTTAATAGCAAAAAAAATCAACATTTTAATTTTCAACTAAATATATTTTCTCATTAATTAGCACATACTATCTCTAATCACGATTTTTGTCCAAAATTTTCATTTAAATAGAAAGTAAAAAGACTCATTTACAACTTGTATTTTTAAATAAGAAAAAAAAAAAGAGCAATTTATATATATATATATATATATATATATATATATATATATATATATACAGAAATGATCTAATGAGCAAGTGCATCTTATCCTAAGCACCGATGAGTTGACACATTAATTCATTGGTGGATTGGAACTCACAAAATCTTTATCCACCAATGAATTAATGTGCCAACTCATCGGTGCTTAGGATAAGATGAGCACCGGTGCTCATTAGATCATATATATATACACACACATATGACGTAAATACAACCTTATATTTACATAGACACATCAGTATTAATCATGTCTACCAGAGTTTTAAATTATGATAAAACAAACAAAATTTTAAAAATGTTTATAATATTTAATTTTGAACAACATTATTCCTTCTTTGTCTCTTACAAGTGACGGTTCTAATAAATAGTAAATATCAAAGGTAGGATTAAATTAAAGGATAAATATGCCTAGCCGACACTAACCTATTGAAAGCAAGATTTTGGCATGCTTTTACCAAAAAAATTAAAGAATGATATCTTCTCATAATAAAAATAGTGGTTGGTGGGAAGTTGATTGGAGAAAGCTAAATTTGCTAGTCTTATTCGACCACTTTTTGAAAAAGACTATTTTTTTTTTCCAAAAAAAAAAGTTTGGACAATATGTTGAGGATATAAATAGATGAATTTCTCCTACTCCACATGTCAAAGTTCTAACCCCTTTGTGGTTTACTTTTTGTAAGTGATATCTACTTTTTTTCGATGGTTTTAATTGATTAAAACTAAGCTTTCAGCTTTTAAGAATTTGGAACTTATGGGATTTGAGCACTTGGAAAGATGCACATTTGTCGTTGGAAACATCTCCTTTTATTTACCTTTATCATAAATCTTTCTTTATATGACTTTAGATTTTTTCCAAATTATTTGTGGGTTAATCTTTCCTTTTATATACCTTCATCATAAATCTTTTTTTATATGACTTTAGATTTTTTCCAAATTATTTGTTGGCTGATCTTTTGGGAAGTTATTCTTGTATCCTTGGCTTTTGCATATGGTAGCTGCGTCTTCAATGAATTTTAATATTTGCTAGTCTTTCAATTTCAAATCTATAGTGTTGGGATGTGATGTCAAATCCAGTCTAATCTAGGCTATGATGATAAATGGGCTTTTATAGTGCAGTGGGTTGGCAAGCTACCGCCTCGTAATTTCATGAGTTGCCCCAAAAATTCGGATCCAATATAAATGGTTGAAATCTTGTCTCCAAAATTTACCTTTAATTGTAATGGTTATCGACTAATTGCTAGTTGCTCTAGACCGTTGATCTCAATCTAAGATCAACGGTGATGGTTAGGGGTAAAAATAAGGGCTTCTTTTGTTGTCCTAGTCGTTCCAAACGTTTGATTTTCTTTTGAGAGACTAGGGTTTTCTCTCTATCTTTTATTCGTCTTCGACCTCTCGTTGGACGTTTTAATTGAGTATTCAGAGTAAATCCTTGTGAGTTTTTGTGGTGAGAAGAGTGTTTGGGGGTTGAGGTCTTCTGGTCCATAGAAGCAACTTCAATGAGTCATTTGAGGGTGTAGGTTTGTGGCTACTGTGATACAAAATGGTGCAATATAATATGAGCTCGTTTTGTGATATCTTGATGCCTTTAGTGTTCTGAATCTAGTTGTAAACTTCTCTGAAAGGTTTGTATGAATCTTCGAAGTGTAATATTTGTATAATAGTGGTACCAGAGCTCGAGTTGTCTCTTCTTGGACCTTCACTGGTCGACTGAATGTGAAACATCAATTTTCATAGTTGATTTTGGTTCGATCTTCTAAGATCAGATCTATTTTTGAAAGATCTAGTCATTGGAAGGTTTATTGAACCTTCAATTGAATATTTCACACAAGAAAAGCTTTTTTCACACTTTGATCTTGTTTGATCTATTTAGATCTGGTATTTTTAAAACCCTAAATCTAAATACATTGAACAATATTGCCTTTAGTGGCTTTTCTTGGTTATAAATTACTTTCCGACTCAAATATTTGGAGTTTCTTGTACAATCTAGGTTAATATCTAATGTGGTGTAGAAAGAATTAGATTTTATAGCAAATTGAGACCGGTGCAAACAGAAAAAAGGCAACTTCCTAGTTTTTGGAGAAATTTTGGGCTCGTCCATTTTTGGCGGGATGTTAGTCAAATTTGAATGGAAACGGACCAATGAACAAGACTTAGCGGCTTTGCCCTTGATGCATGGCCAATTTCGGGCAAATTCATTTGTTTAGGCATTCGTTTATGCGTTTTTTCCTTCTTTGGCAATTTTTGTTTTAGGTATATCTCAATCAAATAAATTTATATTTGAATTCCGGTTTTTAAAGGATGATCCTAAAAATTAGGACTTTCAAATTTTGTCATTTTCTCAATTTTTTTTCATTTTTGGAACAAAACAAATCTTTCTTTATTATTATGTGATTTTTTCGAATTTTCTTAGAGTTTTCGCTATATAAAGCATTGCAAGCCATTTGAGACCTCATTGGTTGAAAGAAATAAAAATTTTCTGGAGTTTCTATTCTTTGAAATTCTTTGTGAGATTTTTCCATCTTTCCTATAAACTTTCGCTACGTTAGTTGGTATCAAAGCAGGTTCGTTCCTTCACCATACCACCAAGGAGACGTCCAGAAGCTCTTGAAGCCCAAGTAGAGGAGGTGAATAGACGTGATGAGATCGCACAGTTACGTCAACAAGTAGAGTTGCTGACCCAGCAAATCACTGCACTCGCTCCACAGCAACATGTGCTTATGGCCCAGCCGTTTGAGGATTCTGAAGATGAAAATCCATTTGCGCCACTTGATCGTCCAATCGATCCTCCAGCTTGACAGAGAGGAGGTGGCCAGGAGGAGAACATGCGCCGGGAATCAGGGTTTAAGGTTGATATTCCTGAATTCCATGATGGATTAAGTCCAGAAGAATTCTTGAACTGGGTGACTGTAGTGGAAGAGATCTTGAAATTTAAGGAGGCTCCTATTGGTAAAAGTGTGCCTCTCATTGCAATGAGATTTCGTGGACGAGCAACGACGTGGTGGTAGTAGACAAAGGTGACTAGATCCAGATTAGGGAAGGCCAAGATTGCATCTTGGGATAAATTAAAGAAGCACATGAAGAAGCAATTTCTGCCCTATAATTATGTTTGGACCATATATCACCGATTACAGAATTTGTGTTAAGGAATGAAGATGATTGTTGACTATACGACAGAGTTTTATATGTTAATTACTAGGAATGAGGTAATAGAGACAAAAGAACAGTTGGTGTCGTGATATGTGGGTGGTATTCGTCCCCAAATATAAGACATATTGAATATGTTTGATCTTGTGACAGTTTCTGAGGCGCATCATAGGGCGATACAGATAAAGAAATAGCGATCCAGATAAAATATAGGTCCTTTAACTGCAGGGGGTTCTCCCAGTAATCTACAGTAGCAGATAACATGTCCTAGCAATCCTAGCCAGGTTGGTTCTTCTAGGACAAATCCTGTTTAATAGTCAACACATCCTACAGGTGGTACTCTTGTTTTACTTGAGGAGGTATGGGTCATAGACAATCTGAATGTCTCAAAAATTTGTGTAGAGGACTCTTCGTTGATGAGGGGTACGACAATTTTGATGGGGCACAATCTTTGATAGTGGAGACGTTGAAGAAACAACATAGGAGGAGGAATTTATTGTTGGTGATGTGGGTCAAGCATTGGTAGTGAGATGGAGTTTTTTGATTACCCTGGAGAGTAAGAGTGACTGGTTGCATAATAATATTTTCTAGTCTACATTTTCTATTGGGGAAAGAATCTGCAAGTTTGTTATTGATTTTGGGAGTTGCGAAAATGTAGCGGCTAAGGAGGTCGTTAAGAAACTGGGTTTGTAGACTGATAAACATCCCAAACTGTATAAGTTAAACTGGCTTTAATTAGTTTCTCCATTGGACTTATCTACAATGACCAGATTTTGTGTGATGTGGTGGAGATAGATGCATGTCATTTGTTATTAGGAAGACCTTGGCAATTTGATCGACATTTGTTGCATAACGGATATACCAACACATACAACTTTCTATCTGGGGGAAAGAAAATTGTGTTGCTACCCGACAAGATCTCAATAAAAACAGTTGGGGACAGAGATGATAGAATTTGGTGTAGTGTATGTGTTAGAAGGCAAGTCATTTGATACTGAGCAAGAGGTCCCTCACAGAATTCGTCTGTTGCTAGAAGAATTTCAGGAGTTCTTCCCAGAAGAACTTTCCGATGGGTTGCCACGATTGTAAGATATTTAGCATTAAATTGATTTAGTGTCTGATGCTACTTTCCCTAATCGTGCGTATTACAGGATGAGCCATACAGAGCATGAAGAGCTGTGCAAACAAGTGGATGAGCTTTTAGTAAAGGGGTACATTAGGGTAAGTCTTAGACATTGTTCTATTCTTGCTCTTTTAATGCAAAAGAAAGATAGAACGTGGCGTATGTACGTGGACTAGAGTGATCAATAAGATTACACTATGTTACCATTTTCCTATTCCTCGCGTGGCCGATTTGCTGGATCACCTTATCGGTGCTTGCTGTTCAGTAAGCTTGATTTGAAGAGTGGGTACCATTAGATTTTTATCAACCTGGGGATGAGTGGAAGATAGCCTTTAAGATAAGAGAAGGGTTGTACGAGTGATTAGTTATGCCATTCCGCCCTTCCAATGCGCCTAGTACTTTTATGCAGGTTATGAATCAAGCATTTCGTCCATTCATCGGTAAATTTGTTGTAGTTTACTTGGATAATATTTTGATTTATAGTGCTAACACTGATAATCATGTCTAGCACCTTCGGGAAGTACTTTCAGTCTTTTGCAGGGATAAATTTTATGCTGCAGTCAAGAAGTGTACCTTTCTAACGGACCGAGTTGTATTTCTGGGTTATGTGGTGTCGAGAGAGGGATTAGGACTTGATGCCTCCAAGGTAGACGTAATAAGTTAGTGGCCACAGCTTAAAACTGTTACAGAAGTGCGGAGTTTTCATGGCCTTACCTATTTTTACTGCAGGTTTATACCATATTTCAGTAGTATCATGGTACCAATTACAGACTATATGAAGGACGACAAGTTCCAGTGGAGTCATGAGGCAGAGGCATCTCTTCAATTGATTAAGCAGAAATTGACGATCGTCCCAGTTTTGGTGTTGCCTGATTTTACTCAGCCGTCTGAGTTGCATTGTGATGTTTTGAAGGTGGGTATTGGTGGTGTACTGAGCCAGAAGAATCATCCTATTGCATATTTCAACGAGAAACTTAATGGTCCTAGGTCTCGATAGAGTACTTATGATGTGGAGTTTTGTGTGATAGTCCAGGCGGTTGGACATGACATCATTTTTTGTTCCAGAAGGAATTCATTTTGTATACTAACCATGATGACCTTAAGCATCTTGGTTCTCAAGATAAGGTATCTGCTCAACATGCTTCTTGGATTGCTTATTTGCAACAATTTACTTTTGTGATTAAGCACAAAGTAGGTACCCTTAACAATGTAGCAGATGTATTGAGTAGGCGGCAAACTCTTCTGACAAAATTGCGAGTGGAGGTCCCAAGTTTTGACACTGTATGTGATTTACATACTGCCTATCCATATTTTTCACAAATTATTTGGAAGTTGCAGGAGGGTGTGCATTCGGAGTTTGTGTGGGTCGACAGTTTTATTTTTTGGGAAAATCTGTTATGCATTCCTGAGGGCAGTTTGCGACTAAAGATAATTCAGAAGTTACATAATGAGGGCCACAGGGTCTTGATCGAACATTACAGTTTGTTGTTGCTTCTTATTTTTGGCCGTCATTGCGCAAAGATGTCGGTAAATTCGTGGAGCATTGTCGAATATGTCATATTGCTAAAGGCAAGGTTACAAATGTTCGTTTGTATATGCCTCTGCCTATTTTGACCCAACCCTGGACAAACGTCAATATGTATTTCGTCTTGGGGCTTTTCAGGACTCAGCGTGGATTTGATTATATTTTTGTAGTAGTTGATCGTTTTTCCATGATGACCCATTTCATTTCTTGCAAGAAGGCTACGAATGCTGTCGTGTGGCATTGCTATATTTTCATGAGGTCTATCATCTAGATGGACTTCATGTTTTTATTGTGTTTGATCGGGATACTTGTTTTCTTAGTCACTTTGGTGCAGTTTATGGCATTTGGTCAATACACAGTTGGACTTTAGCAGTGTGTATCATCCTCAAACGAATGATCAGATAGAGGTTGTCAACCGTTCCTTGGGTGATTACTTTGTTGCTTAGCTAGTAATTTTATCAAGTCTTGGGATAAAAAATTGTGTCATGCAGAATTTGCTCACAACCATGCAGTTAATTGAAGTACATGATTTAGTCTTTTTCAGGTAGTGTATGGTCTAGTTCCTCATAGCCCTCTTGATTTAGTTCCGGTTTTTACTACTGTTAAAGTGCACAGCAAAGTGAAGAATTTCATTTAACAGCTATAGCATGTTCATTCGCAGACTTATGAGCATTTGCAGGCTGCTGTTGCTAAATATAAGCACGATGCGGATCTTAAACGTTTACATGTCGAGTTTGAGGTAGGTGGCTTTGTTTGAGCGGTGTTAATATATGATCGTATTCGTACTCATGAATACACCAAGCTTGCAGCAAGAAAAATTGGTCAATTAGAGATCATTGAGAAGATTAATCCCAACGCATATTGTTTGAAGCTGCTTAGTCATATTCGCACATCCGACGTTTTTAATGTCAAGCACCTTGTGTCATTTCATAGGGATAATTCTGATGATGATGTTGATTCTCCTCCAAGCTCGATGGCGAATTTTTCTCAACCAGGGGGATGATGTGGTGTAGAAGGAATTAGACTTTATGGCAAAGTGGGACCAGTGCAATAAAAAATAGGCAACTTCCCGATTTTTGGAGAATTTGTGGGGTTGTCCGTTTTTGGCGAGATGTTGTCAAATTTGAATGGAAACGGGCCAATGAACAAGACTCAGCGGCTTTGCCCCTGATGTAGGGCCAATTTCGAGCAAATTCCTTCGTTTAGATCCTCGTTTATGCGTTTTTTCCTTTTTTGGTAATTTTTGTTTTTGGTATATCTCAATCAAATAAATTCAGATTTGAATTCCCTTTTTTGGAGGATGATCCTGACGATTAGGATTTTCAAATTCTACCATTATCTCAATTTTTTTTTTCCATTTTTGAGAAAAAAAATGTTTCTTTATTATTAGGTAAATTTTTCGAATTTTTTTAGGGTTTTCGCTGTATAAAGCATTGTAAGCCCTTTTAAGCCGCATTGATTGAAAGAAATAAACATTTTCTAGTCTATTCATCGAAATTCTTTATGAGATTTTTCCATCTTTCCTATGAGCTTCTGCTACGTCAATACCCTAGATCTAGAATTGCAAACAAATATGTTGGTACATTGGCTGAAATTTGCAATTGCTGACCTTTGTGGGTGACTTCTTGACTTCTGTTTGTACCTGTGATGCATATGATGGTCTAAACTCCAGACCGCCACCTTGGCTTGCTTGATATTAACTCGTGTTTTGAATTGATTGGTTAAGGAAATTAACGTTGTCCATACTGTATACTGCTTTTGCTGATTTTTTGAGTGAACTTACTTGAGCCTCATACTTTAGTTAATGTTTCGTGTCCAAAATTTTTTGAAGCGTGTTTGTCATTTTTACAAAATTGACTTTGTGTTTGATATATTTTCAAAATAGCCACAACCACTTTTGAATTTGGAGTTTTTGATGGGGAAAAGGGGATTTTCCTATGGCAACAAAAAATGAATGAGATTCTTGTTCAATAAAAAGTTTCAAAAGCCATTGAGGAGTTGAACAAAAATCTGAAGCTGCTGAGCTTGCTTATCTATTGTGCTATATTTGTCTGATCATGTTTTAACAAAAGTAGGAAAATTAGATTATACTAAACTCTTGTAAAAAAAGTTAAAAGAACTTTACTTGGTCAAATAGGTCATTTCCAATCCTACCCTATAATCCAATGTCATCTTAATTCTCTACTAAAATTAAGTTCCTATTTAGATCACGAACATATCTAACTCTTTCAAGAACTTAGATATAACCATTTGTAAATTTCAACATCATGCTGCTTATACCTTCAACCCTGTAGACTACATTATTTTCCATCTTCACCTCCATTAATTTCCTAAAGTCATTTACAAAATGATCACTTTCCCACACCTATAACATTTTTCATTCTTAGCCATAGACTAATGTTGCTAGCAGGGTTGAAGGAATAAGCAGTGTGACATTGAAATTTATACATAGTTTATATCTATATTCTTGAAAGAGTTAGATATCTTCGTGATCTAAATAGGAACTTAATTTTAGTGGAGGAATTTAGATGACATTGGATTATAGGGTAGGTTTGGAAATGACATGTTAAAAGTGGTAAGTAGATCATTCGATATTTTCAAAGGTACCAAGAGGAATGAGATCTATGTCACTACAATTGAAGTAGTGATAGATCACATTGCTGAGGCCTCAACTGCTGAAATTGATGCCACTTTATGGCATAATAGGCGCACATGTGAGTGAGAAGGGCCTACAGATTCTAAGGGACTTTTTTTGGAAAAGATTCTATCTCAAAAGTTCTATTATGTAAATTTTGTACCTTAGGCAAGGAATATGCTCCATTTTAGCAATATAAAACATAAGTCCACTTCATTTTTAGAATATATCCATTCTGACCTTTGGGGGCCTTCATCTACTATCAATCAAGGGAAAATAATTTTTTTTCTTCTCGATTGATGATTTCTCTAGAAAAGTGTGGATTATTTATTACAACAAATATTTGACACTGTTTGTAAGTATAAAGCCTGGAAGACTTTGATAGAAAATAAATTGGTAAGAAAATTAAAACATTAAGAATTGAAAATGGTATTAAGTTCTACAACTATGATTTTGATCTAATTTGTACAAAATGACATTTTAAGATACAAGATTGTACCTTGTACTTTTCAGACGAAATCGGAGACAGGAGACGGGAAAATTTTCAATTTGGAGGAAAATTTGAAGTAACAAAGTCCGCTACCTTAATGCAATTTTTCTCATAATAAAAAAAATGTAATTGCTATCATTTAAATTGAATCACTGGTGAGGGATTGGAAAGCTGTTGGAGTGTGGTTGAATTATAGTTTACAATCTGCAGATATAATAGTCCAGGTTTTTGCTATGAAAGAAAATTATTGTGTTTTAAGTCTAGGTTTTTGCTATTACTTATTCTGAGAAACTGTCCATTGCATGAATACCGAAAATATTATGTTTTGCATATGATTTTATTGCTATTTATCATATAGCTTCATACTTACAAGTCGTCTGGATTCATTTCAGATGTCTGAATTACAACATTGTACACCAACTCCGAGCATTGGAAGTACTCCACCACAATCAAGTGATAGTCGATCCCATGAAGACTTACCTAGTTAGGTAAACATACAACAAGATTCAATAGACTTGTGTGATGAGGAGGAGGATAGTAAACAAGGTAAGAAAAGAAAATTGACTTCACTAGTATGGAACCACTTTAGATAAAAAGGTCATTGAGGGGGAAGACAAGGCAATTTGTAACTATTGTGAAAGAAAATTAGGGGCTAAAAGCAAGAATGGAACAAAATATTTGCATGACCATATGGAAAGATGTCTTCGCCGAAATCAAAAAGATATTAATAAAAAAAATATTGAATCCTTAAAGGAAGCACGTGGAAGGGTTTCATTGGGTTCTTACTCTTTTGATCAAGATAATGATTGGAAGGTACTTGGAAGTATGATAATCTTGCACGAGTATCCTCTTTCAATGGTTGAACACAATGAATTTAGAAGATTCACAAATACTTTGCAACCATTCTTTAAGAACGTTTCTTGTAACACTATAAAGATGATATTTGGAAAATCTATGATTACAAGAAATTGAAAGTCATGAGCTTATTGGAGATGAACAATAGCAAAACTGCAGTCACTACAGACATGTGGACTTCTAATAAGAAGAAATGATTCATGGCCATCATCACACATTTTGTCGATGCTGCTCGGAGACTTCAAAGTTGAATTATGAGGTACTTATCTTGTATAAAATTAATTTAACTTATTGTTATGTATTATTTAAATTTATTTTTGTCGTAATTATGTAATTTTTATTTATTAAATACAGGTTCATATACGTGTCGTGTCCACACAAGTCTGAGGCATTGAATTTATCATTGATGTATTGTTTATTGGATTGAAATATTGATCATAAGTTGTCTACTTTGACTATCGATAATTACTACAAATGACGCCATGATCAACATTATTTTAGATAAACTTTCTGGTAGTTCACTTCTGTTAAATGATGAATTTTTTTTCATATGCGTTGTTGCGTGCACATATTGAGCTTAGTAGTTGAAGATGGTTCGGAGATCATTATATCGAGTGTTGAGAAATTCGTGATAGTGTTACATGTTGGACAACAACTCCAAAAAGATTAGAGAAATTTGAGACTTTAGCACGACAATTGAAAATTTCTTGTTCCAAAAAGTTAGCACTAGATTGCAAAACTAGATAGAACTCTACGTATTTAATGTTCCATAGCCCTTTACAATATATTGATGTTTTTCCTCAACTAAAGCAACTTGAGACACAATATAGATTTTTGCTTAGTGATGTAGATTGGAATTTGGCGAAAGAGATATTTGAAAGGTTGGACGTATTTTTTGAAGTGACTGAAATATTTTCTAGGACTAAGTACCCAACATCGAATCTTTACTTTTCTAATATTTGTGAGATAAAGTTGTCAATTTATGATTGGATGAAATCTCCCTATGATGAAATCAAAATGATGGCTTCAAGTACGATTGACAAGTTTGATAAATATTTGAGTGAGATTCATGGAATTTTAGTAGTAGCTAGTGTGTTGATCCAAGATTTAAAATGAGGTTGGTTGAATGTTATTTTCCATTGATTTATGAAAATGAAGTTTCGGATCTTGAGATTGAAAATATTAGAAAATTTTGTCACAAGCTTCAAATGAGTAAAAAATAATACACAGATCAAGTGGAAACGTGATTGAATCTTCAAACCGATCTAAGATATCTACTAATGTGAGCAAAAAAGATCCATTGGCACAATTTGATTTATTTGTTTCTAATACGACTGGTATGAAATTAGAGATTGACAATTTCTTGGACAATCATGTATTGCCTAGATCAATTGAATTTGACATATTGACAAGGTAGAATATAAATTCAATAAAATATCATTTTTTGCAAAAAGTTGCAAGAGATATTTTAGCCATTGCAGTATCTACAGTGGTGTCAGATTTTGCGTTCAATATAAGCGGTAGATTTTTTAGTCCACACATAAATAGGCTTCATCCAAAGACTTTGGAGGCTTTGATATGTGCTCGATATTGGTTATGATCTGACATTCATGGTATGAGAAATATAATTATCTATATTTCTCATAATTGTTATTTGTGTTATTTCTTCATTACTAACTAGTTTTTTTTTGTTAGAACATTCATTACCTACATTCTATTCTAGATGATGTACAAAATTAAGTGACATGGATATTGAAGAGGAGATATATTGATTTTTCTTTAAATGGACTTGAATAATAAATAGTTAAATACGTCATTTGTCTAACTAATACATTTTTTTAGTCATCAATTTTTAAGGATTCAGATATAGGCATTCTAGAAGAAGATGTCAGCTCTTAAAGATCTATAGCATGAAGTGTTGCATTATCTGATGCTTGTCTACATGCTTCGTTGTAATTTATCCAATCATGTAATTAGAACAATTAGAATTAATTGGACATATTTTTAGTCGAGCGAATGTATTGTTTGTGGATTTAAGTTTTGGTGAAAGATAATTATTTTGGCATTGGTGATTTGATTCTCGTTTAAAGATTGAGAAGAAATCTGATGTTGAACAGTTCAACATATTGCTTGATGAATTCCTTCAATTTTTCTAGAGCTCTTCCTCTGTTTCTTTGTTACAAGAATTATGTTGAAACTCAAGTTCTCAAAGTTGTTGAGCAGAGTAAGGAGAATTGGCATAGTATTTGTTAAAATATTATATTAATATTACAAGGGACACTAAGATTAGAATATATTAAAAACTGAATAAAAAAAAGAAAAAAAAAAAAGACAGGGCAATAAACGCCTAAACGGGTAGAGGCCTTGCCCTGACCCATCCCCGACTTAAATGGGTAAAGGGGCGGGAAATTATCCAATGGGGCGGGGAGGTGCCCCGACCCATATACTCCCCGTTGCCATCCCTAATTGATTTTTGTCTTTTTACTATTTAATTGGAGGGTGGTGAATGGTTAATAATGTGTTTATACTTTTAATTGTTGGGATGAAAAACTATAAAGAAAACAATCGTATTTTTATGGTTATGAAATCAAAATAATCGAAAATTAATTCTAAAAAGTGATAAAACATCGTGAATAATACTTATACTTAATACTCAAAAAGTTATTGAATTGTTGTTGCCTTGTCGACTATTTTGTATAAAAAAAAAAAAATACTAAATAGATTTTTGTCAAATTTCAACCGAATACACCCATGTTGATTGAGTTCCTCCCTCAACTTCTTGAGCTTGGTGTCCTTTTCTTTTATAGAGGCCTTATTCTCACCCAGCACCTCTTTCTTTCATAGGGTGCATCAGATTTTTCTTGTGACTAGCGGTTCAGGTGATCGATCATTTGAGTCAGATTGACTATCACAAAACGCTGCATGATGAAGAAAGATTGTCTTAAAAAAAAAAGGAAAATTTGTTAAGTTAATGGAGATAATCACCAAATTAAGGAAAATGGTGAAGGGAAAAGATAGGTGTTGAGTACTTGTTTTTCTTCGATCATAGTCGCCCTCTCCCGGCTCAGAGGCGATTTATGTGACCACTTAACTAAATTACATTCCAATTGTGGCAAGCATGGATAAGCTGGCAGTCTTCCTTCAGCATATTCCTTGATTGGGTAGCAAAGGCAAATGGGGGTTGGGATGCTTCCACCCATCGGAGGGAGCAGAAAGTGGTGGAGATGCATGCAAAAAAGTGCTAGTTTCCGTCTTCTTCTTCTACTACTACTTTGACCTTTTTTTCCTAGCAGCCAACTCGGGTATTTATTCGGCCAACATACTTTGGGAAAGTAAGAAGAGAAACTTGTGCACGATCAGTTAAAAAGTAAATCTTATAGTACAGAACAACATAGAGGCTCTTATTAGCCGGATGACTATTGTCGATTTTTATATCCTGCAAGTATACATATCGTAACAAGTAATATAGTGGACCAATGAGTCCAGATATCGTTCCCACGAGAACTACCATCTAACAACTGGTTAAATTATTTCTAACTTTAATTTAATCGAAAACAAATACTAAGGTTTGTAATTGGTGTCTAAATTGTTCTAACTAAACAAAGTTATCTACCGTACACAATTTATCGAATTTAGATTTTAAAAGTATGAATGTGGATGCTAGGACTTACAATTTTATCTATGGATCACCTTTAATTTGCCAATCAAGGTTCAAAACTATTGTAGTGTTCGGTCAAATTCTTCTAAAGTAATCAATTTACCCATCTCGAGTTTTCATTGAATCTATTTAACTAATTCAATTCCATATCTTTATGTGATCAATCTTAGTTAAACGAAATATTAGTTTTAAGAATTCATCTAATGACTACAATAATCAATATAGATATCTCTATACGTTATACTAAATTACCGAATTTTACTATGTTGTCTAACTATACAACTCACCACTCGATTCGTAATAGATTCACAAAATCATTGAATAATTAGCAAAAGAATTCAAAGTATTAAATTTATAAATAAAATCAACACGTATGCATTTAAAGAACTAGAATTTTGAATAAAAGAAATAAAGGGTCACACATAGATTACATTGTTCGCCCTAACTATGAATTTAGTTACTTATAATAATGAAAGAAAAATAAAAAGTATAGAGCCGGATTTTGAAATTTGGATCATGGAAAGAATTGGACCTTGCACCAAAAATCTTCTTTAACCTCAAAAGTCTTCAAACTATAGCTTTTGCTCTTTGATCTTGATGATTATTTGTTTCTCTCCCCCAAATTCTGTAGAACTCCTCAAAAGCGTTAAAAACTTGTATTTATACTCATTCCCATATTTGTGTCGAATATAGGGTTTTTATGGGTTTTAAAATGGGTCAAAAACGTGCCCTAAATACACCGAGGCGGTTTCGAGGCCATATTTTTCAATTCGAACATTTACTGGGCCAACAATGGGTCTCAATCTCCACATAAAATTCTGGAACATCTTTGTACGGTTGAAAATTGATTTGTGAAAATATTTTGATCATATTTCACTTCTTTTAACTTCTAATTGCATCTAGTTGACGCCTAGCATTCTCGAATTTTCATCGTGAGCTTTGACACAACTTTTAAGTATCTACACTTTAGTCCCTAAACTTTGGATCTTGCTAATTTTTTGCCATGTTTTGCTTCTTTCTTTCAAATCCACTTCCTTTCATCGAGTTTCACCTAATAAACGAAATATACAATAAATTAGACTATAATTTTCGAAAAGAGCTATTAAATTATACTTTTAAGTCCAAAAAAGTGTATAAAATACACTTATCAATGACCGATGGTTGGTTGGATCAAGGTATCGTTGACCAATACCTTTTCCATCACATTTCCCAGAGATCTTAGGGTTTGAACCACCGTTATGAATTTGTCTGACCTCAGAAAGAATAGGTGGTTTATTGAATTGGTTGAGTGAAGAAATACCCCATTGGATTTGGAAAGGAAATTGCCCCCGATCGGACGATCATAAAAGAAGTGGATCTTCCACCCGTCCAACTTCTACATACTGAAGCTAGAGCGCACAGTCCAGGAAGACCGTGGTGATTACAGACTGGACGTGAGAAAGTACTAAGGTTTAGTCGGTTTGAACAATCTTTAAGTCTTTATCGTTTATAGTGGATACTACTGGCTTGGACTCGAAGTTTTTATCTCGCGAGGGGTTTTCTTCTGTCAACAATTTTGTGTTGTTGTCAACACAAAATTAATATTTCATGTGAATTCATCTAGATAGAATTAATAATTGAAATTTGATGCTATTATCAATTAACAAGTCTAAATTCTGCATACAAACACCTATTCATCTCCCTCTAGTTGTTAGTTGGGTCAAACTTATAACTTTTATATTTAATAAAAACCAAATGACAATAAAGTTACAATGAGAGTTTAATTACTAAAAATCTAGGAAGAAACTTTTCTCGCATAAGACATAAATAACCCTAACTAAATTAACAATTAAGTACATGAAAAATAAAACAAATGATTAAAATAAATTAAAACCGGATTGATTAATTTTATTGCATTATTCTCCTTGTTGGTTCTTGAATAGGGTTTGCAATTAAGGGCTCAATTTGTAACCCTAATCTAGAAGTCTAATTTTCAAACCAAAATTGATACCTACAAGAAAACCAAAAACAATTTGACCGTACGAGTAACATTGTGCCGCTCCCTGGAGAACGGAAGAGATTCCAAGTTTAACCCAAGTGAGATCAAACTCGCTTTTTAACGAAATTGAAATATAGATTTGATTTATTGTATTATTTCTTCAATTCAAGTTTTTATACGAAATGCAAACCCTAATCCTATTTGGAATAGGAAACATATACATTTTCTTCTCTTATCATTGCCTAACTAAATAAGGACACCTAACTAATACAAACTGGTACAACAACAAAGCGAGAATTACACCGATAAATTTAAAAACCCATTGATTCACTACAACAAAAACAGCCCACGGCAACGTTTGGTCGTGTGTTGCAAATTGAGGTGTTGTCGTAGATGTGAAGGATACAGCAACGTTTAAAAAATGTTGCGATAGATCTACGGCAATATTTTTTAAACGTTGTGAAAACTGTCAAAAAAACGTTGTGAAAGATCTACGGCAATGTTTTTTGAACGTTGCAAAAGACAGTCTTTAGCAATGTTCAAAAAATGTTGCCAAATACTATCTTTCGTAACGTTCAAAAAACGTTGCCGTAAATCTTTCGCAGTATTTTTCAAACGTTGTTGAAGACCCTTCCGCAGCGTTTTTTAATTGTTGTCGAAGACCATTTAGCAACGTTTTTTAAACGTTGCTGAATACCCTTTCGCAGTACTTTTTGACCGTTACCGTAGGTTGTTTTTCAGTTTTTAATTTTTTTTTGCATAATTCATTTATTTATTTCCAACAAACCTATAATAATTACAAAACAAAATACTTGGAAATTAGTCATAAGTAATCAGAGTTTACATAGTTCTAATAAAAAAAATAGTAAATATGATTCAATGGCCAACTGATTAGCCTACTCAAAAAGTTAACATCATTAAATAATGCTAACATTACCCTACTAAAAAATTTATATAACAATCAATTGACCAACAGAATATTAAAAAATATTGGATTCATATCCGAGTTTGCTTATGTGACCAACAAGCTATCCCAAAAATAATCTAAGTCCCTGCATATCACAAAAATAATAAGGGTGTAATTAGCATGCAAATCAAAAGTATTTAAAATTGAGATGTACTTTATACCGTAAGACGAGGGTGCTTTATGTGCTCATTTTACATTTTTGATGCTAAAGTCACATAGCATGGAAGGCACAATTGTGTGAAGGCCCAGTAAAATGTCACCAATCCTCACATCCCATCCCCCTCCCCCTCCCCTATTCCCTCTTGCCCCTAGTTCACATAAGTCCTGCTAGATTCTTTTCTATAAAAAATAAAACCCTTCAATAAAATACCACTGACCTTACATGGATATCCCAACTCCTCATATTAGAAAAAAAAGGAGAATTTTTTTGTATGTTTTCCTCTATTCCATTAACTTACTTCTCTGGTCTTTTGATGCACTCTCTAATAGGCAGTAATAACAGAACATATTAGATAAAAGTACCTACTCTATTTTATATAATTTGAAGTCACTCAAGCTAAAATCTAGAACTTCCCAAGGAAAAATGTAGCATGCTAGTAAAATAAAGTAAAGAATCATCATAACAATACCACTGTCCTTCTGTAGGAAATTGAATTGACCAGCCCCCCAAACATAACTTAGGTAATGAGACAGGAAGCAGAGTATGATTTGCTTCAGTGAATGCAAGCTCGGTCAACATAAAACCATTGATGTGCAAATATGGACCAGAGAACCCTCCAATGATATTGAAAATTAAACCAACAGTTATTAAAAGCAAGGGATGCAAATCAAATGCCATTTAGCCTGGACTTCAGACAAATAATTCCCCCATTTGGGCAAGTGGGGCTCAGAATGAAATAACATCTTGGTACTTCAACTAGAGGAAAATATTGGATGACTGAGAAACTAGACCTTAGACACCTTCCAAATAAACAAAAAATGGTAATACTTGGGAAGCAATAATAAAATGAAGTTAACATGCAAATAAAATGGCACTTTAGGATGGCAAATTACAATTTCAAACACTAAAATAATATAAAGGGCCCATACCTAGACGTTGTTTGTCTATGTCAACATCCAAAAACACTCTATGGGTAATTTCATAAACCTCTTCCACCTTAGCTTCATCCTGAAAAAAAAAGCGCTCAAAAGTTACATTATTTAATTTAAAAAATCATCTGCACAAGTACGAGGCAATTTACTTGAAAAAAATAATGTGTACAAGTTGAAAATCATCACACCGAACTAAACACTATCCAATTGTAGATACATAAACATAATGACAACTTTCAAGTATTAGATAAAGCTAATACCAGCGACTTTATTTCAAGGAAAGCACAGAAGACTAACATTCTTCCAGGTAGACCATTTTTTTTTCTTGGTCAGTCCTACATCGTTTAGTCTTAGTCAAATTCCAGTCAAGCAAAATCTCCAAGTTCTTCCTCATACGCTCACTCCAAATTTTCAGTCTTAGAAAGGAGATTCAAAGAAATTTATAGTGGGAATTTTACTAGCAAGAATGTCGTCATATGATTTTTAGAAAAAAAAACATGTGACTAATATAAAATATCTAAGCACCAGTTTAGGTGGCATTTAAGTGTCTAACTAATATCACATATGAAAAAGTGCTAAAGATGCATCATTCTCAATTCATATGAAAAAATTGACCTGAAAATCGACCAACCTAATCATAAAAACTCCTTAAATATTAAAAGAAGCTAGGGATTTTACCTTCATGAAATAAGTCTAATATGACTCTTTGGCCAAGCAACCGTACTTCCCATGGCTTCACGAAGAGTTCGAAATTCATCTGTAGGTCTGTATAAGATCAATTGACCCATATATACTTCCTTAACCCAAATCTTCCAACAGTCTCTTCCAAGTGGCAAATGATGCACCTTTGCACTTGGGTCTATTGTTGCAATTCTCCCTTCTGTTACAACTTCTTCCTCTTCAAACAAGTACTAATGCAGTAGTTGACACCTAAGGTTTTCCATATGTGCAATACCTCATTGGACACCACTTCCTTGGCGTGACTACAAATTCATAGTAAATAGAATTCCTCCAAATTCTGAAAAATGATACAAATATTATAAAAGTTATTCTACATATACTTGGCTATATTAACTTATATTATCGCAGTACAAATAATGATAAAAAGTTGTAACCTGTTGACTTAACTTGAGAAGTGCTTCAACATTTTCTTCTAGTGCTCCCACCCTTTCCAGTTTGTAATTGGCTTTCAAGTTCTCTAACTCTCCCATTACTTTGAATTTGTCCATCCACTTTTGATGATACATGTAGCGACCGAGAACTTTTGAATAATATAAAATTAATTCTCGAAAAACGTGTCGCTCGACTTTAACCCTAATTTTTAAGAAATAGCACGTTCGTCTAGCCGTTATAAATGAATTTAAATTATTTCGAATCGAATCGAATATTGAGTAATTATTTTTATTTCAATTCAGATTTATTTTATTTGGATCCAATTTTAATAATTCAAGTCCAATATTTAGAGCCCAATATTTATTGTCCAATAATTATAATCCAATTACATAGGCCCAATTATATAAGTCCAAACCTGAATTTATTTATTTTAGCCCAATTAGAAACCCTACAGCCCAAATCCTAAGGCCCAACTGTTTGGCCCAATAACCCACCTAGGGAATTGTGCCCTAATTCCCACTATTCATATACCAACTTCATCCATCATCTCCATTTCCAAACAATTCACGCACCCAAGCAATCCATTTTGGTAAGAATCCCCTCCCTCATTTTTGGAAATTCTAGTTGATGCTAGAAAATCAATTTCTAGCATCAACAACAATCTCAGCTCACTTTGATGCTAGAACAATTTCTAGCATCAGCAAGCTGGAAAATTCACCATCACCAAATCAACCCCAGCCACTGCATAGTGCAGCCACCACCAACCTCCACTGCAAACCGCAGCACCAAACCAACAATGCAGTCACTACAACCCATTTCTTGAAACCGAGACCATTCACTGCAAACTCACCACCCAGTTTTTCCCCCAGCCAACCAACTGCATCCCAGCTGAAAACCACTCTCGACACTAACCCAGCTCAAATCAGCAAGCTGGAAATCCACACAACCGAAACCTCAACACCACCATCTCCAAAACCGTAACAAAACTTCACAACCTTGCTGCACCATCCTCAACCATGCCACAACACCACACTGTAACCAACCAAACCCAGAACCACCATTTTTTGAACCTCCAACAGAAAACCCAAGCTGCAAACAACTGAACCATCCACGTTTTCAGCCTCAAACCACTACAAAAAACCAAAGAACAAGAAGACCCAAAGACTTACCATTTTCGGCTCACCCAACACCACCACCAACAGCAAACCCGGCAGCTCACCCATCGCCCGAAACCACCGCAGCTGCAGCCCCGAAACCCAACAGCAACTCCACAACCAAGACCCCAAACCTCACTGCCCAAAGCTCAATCGACAACCATTTCACCCAAAATCAACACCAAAAGCCGAAAACAAACCCAACACCTCGCTGCCCAACCCGTCGCCTGAAGCAACCGAGACCACAACACCCAATCAACCACACAAACCAAAATAAAAACAACCCATTGACTTACCTCAAACCCTTAGAGCCACCCTACCATCGCGCCGGCACTGAGGTCGCCTCGCCGGCGGCGAAATCAGGGAAGGGACTTCCCTCCCCGTCGCTTGCCCTCTCTCTCTGTTGAGAGAGAGAGAGAAATGAGAATTATTTTGGATTTAATTGATTTGATTTTGGTTTTATTTTTATTTTATTTTAATTTGATTTTGATTTTGATTTTTAAAAGTTATGTTTTAGCCCCAAGTTATAAATTGTTTTAAGTTAGTCCCTAAATTACTTTTAGTTTAGCCCTTAAGTTTAAATGTTTTAATTTCAGTCCCTTAATTTTATTTTCAGTTTTAGATAATGTTTAATTTAACCCCCAAGTTTATAAATTATTATTTCAGTCCTTAATATTTTATTTTCAGTTTCAGCAGATTTTCAATTGAGTCCCTAAGTTCTGAAAATGTTTAATTTCAGCCCTTTAGTTTTATTTTCAGCTTTACTACATTTACAGATTAGTCCTTAAACTATTAAAAGTTATTATTTTAGTTTTCAGCTTTTATTTTCAGTTTTATTATAATTACAGCTTAGTCCCTAACTTTTAAAAATTACTATTTTAGCCCTTAAACTTTATTTTCAGATTTAGTAAACTTCCAATTTAGCCCTAAACTTTATTTTATCATTTTAAGCCGTTTATTTCAATTCCAATAATTTTCAATCAAGCCCTTAAACTTAATTTCAACACTTTAAAACTTTAAAGTTCGAAATACTAATTCAAACTTATTTTCTATTTTTGGCTAGACGATACGTACGAGCAATTAGGAGCTTGAAGTTATTTTCCCGCTCACTTTTCACGCAACTCGAAACAATTGAGGTAGACTCGCCACCATTAATTAGTTTAAATTATAATTGCATGCTTTATGTGAATTACGTGATTTATATGCTTTATGCATAGGATGAGAATGTGTCATATGCGATATATGATATTGTTATGCTTGCCATAACTTATATGCTTAATTGCATGAGAAAGAAAGAAAGAAAGAAAGAATCTCTTATGAGATAAGAAAGAATGTTATGCATAACTTACGTGCTTCATCCGCACAAGAAAGAAAGACTACCCACAACCCATGTTTTTAAAGAGCCTATGATTTCCAAGAAAATGAACCAAAGATGATATCACGTTGTATATTGCATGAGTGTGTTTTCAATTATTCTGTAAATTAATTATCGGCGATGAGTCTACTGAGTATTTCTTCGAAATACTCATTCTGCTATTTTAACAATATTTGCAGACTTCGGAGGCGAACGTGATTGATCCGGCAGTGGTGGCAAAATAAAATTTGATTATCGAAATTATTAAATTTTCGAATTTATGTATTGAAACATTGTTAACTTTTTTTTTCGTTTCCGCTATTCCAAAACGTGATATTTGAATTTTGAACAATTATTCAATGTATTTTAATTGCCGACGTAGTTTTCAATTGCAAATGTGATTTTAAAATTAGGTTATTTCCGCAAAATTGATTTACAAAATTAGGGCAAAAGTCGATGACGTGGCAATCCGGGTTAACAGAACTCGGGGCGCTACAATACAACTCCAAATCCAAGTCCCCGAACTCTTCCATGACTTTCAAGACCTAAAACTCGAGCAACAGATCATCGTGGATGGAATCTTCTACTGATGCATTAGAAATTGAATTAGCACAATCTTCAGTCTTTTTCTGCATTCATGGAACTCAAATAATCAATACTAACAAGTGACATAATACAACCTATTACTCTTACTTCGAACACTGAAATAATACACATACCAAATTCTCGACAACTACTTCATTTATTGGTTTTTCATCATTCCTAAGATGTTCATGAGTTCATACTCTAGTTCTTAACCCTTTAATATCTGGATTTTTTTTCCTCTGCAATGCAAATCTAGCAATTACATGTACTAGTACGGGACATTTCAAGTAAGAAGATTAAATATGTTTGTAATTATACCATTTCATGCACCATACGTGGATAACCCTTTCAACCCATAGTGTGGAGAAGCTTTTGATTAGTTCTCAAAGTGCTAAACTTGTGGCTTTTTTTCCTATTAAGAAGACGAAAAAGTATAATAGGTTGCCGAAGATTATAAAAGTTTTAAGCGTCATATGCAAATATACTTACATGAAAGTCAGCAGAAAGAGTATCCTCGACAAATTTCTTCCACACTTCTTCAGAATTAATATTCTTTGATCTAAGAAGGGCAATATTGCGTGCTTTATTCATAGATGATTCGACTTGAGTTCTGATTTGTTTTCTCAGCCTTGATTTGAATGTCATCCAATACTTTCCCATACATTGAAATGTTATTCTTTGATGACAATCACTCACATTGAACCTTTGTTGTATTAGTGCACAAAAATAAATTCAACACTTAATCTAATGTTGTCATTAAGAAGGAAATAGATCCATAACAAAATATTCTTAAAAGGTAGTTAAGAAATCTACCCGTATGAAATTCCAAAGTTCGAATTTTTTTCCTTTCATCCACTGAATGCCAGTTTTTACTTACAACAGGTATGTGTTCTCGTACCATAGCTCCAACTATACTAGCAAATTTATCTGAGTTGTAGCCAACTACTTGCCCATATTCATTAAATTTGAGCTCCGTCTTCTGATAATTCTTTTCAGAAATCATTTTCACTTGGGTTGGACCCCTTTTCTTCCTCGGCACATTTACATTTGTTGGTGGCGTGTTTTTCTCATCATTACTTGAAGCAGACGTAGTATGTTTTGGTTCGCTCGAAGTTCTTAGTCGTTTATTAGTCTCTCGAATTGCAAGAGCAATTGCAACTCTTCGTCATTTAGAACTCTTAGGAGTTTGTTTAGTTGACTTTACGAATGCAATATGAAAACAAAAGATAAATTTAATTATTTTCGGAACATACTAAATATCTTACGTATTATTGGAAAAACAATTATCTCATCTTTCTCCATCATATAAAATCTATCTTGCACAGTCCGTTGGTTCGAAAGATTAGCTAGAGACGTAATTAAAATCTGCAACATCAAAAGAAATTAAAGCTAGAGATCTTCACAAATTCTAAACATTATCTATTTCGTCACAATCATAATATTTCAAGTGCAGCATGTTAAAATATAATATAAAAAACACATTCCACGAACATTGAAGAAAAAATGACTACACAAGGTAGGTACCAAAATAATCTACGTATCACATAATGAACCTTCGACATCTATCCTTGCATAATTCTCATCCTCATCAAGGTTGTCTGTAATTAACTGTGATATGTCTAGTGGAATAGTTACCTCGTAAGTTGTATCTTCTTCCATATGTGATGCACCAAATCCTCTTGGTGGCGCTTGCAAAGTAAAGACTTGTTTCGCATGTGTTGCCAAGATGAAATGATCATTTTCAAATTGCACGTGTCCCTCGTTAAGGTTAACCAGAGTGAATCCGTCTTCCTTTTTTATTCCATTCAAGATATTTGTCCAATCGCACTTGAATATTAGAACATTAAACGTGTTATAATCAAGAACTATAACATTACGCAAAACTCCATAGTAAAGAACTTGCCGAACTACATGTGCATTATCTTTTGTACTAGATCTACAAATGGTTGTTGCTTCGACTAAAATGCCACTATTCTACCTAGATTTTTCTGTATCTTTAGTGTATAATAGAAGACCATCCATGACAAAACCAGAATATGACATGGATTGACATCTAGTACCACGTGCAAGCCACTTCAGATTGTTCGAAACATTGTCCATCAGTAGTTGGCTTTCAATCTGTTTGTATTTTAAAAATGTTAAAAATAAAATAATCAATAGCACAACTAGACATTGATTTTAGATGTATTCCAACCTTATCATCCAACTAGGTAGCAAACGAATCAATGTGCTTCTTATGCAGTAAAGATTCATTTCTTTCTAATCGTTTGTCCCTCTTGAGTTCATCCATATGCATCATAAAGTAAATACAATATTAAGTCGAATAAATATATATGCTAGAACAACCTAAAAATTTATACTGAAGTATATATTTAATAACATGCTCTATGTATGGTTGAACTTTGGTACTATTTCCAACGATATTGTACCAATCCATATAAACTAACTTCTCTCACAATGTGAATTGTTAAATGTACCATTATGTCAAGAAAGGAAGGCGAAAAATACCTTTGCCACACGCATAAAGTTTCAGAAACGTCATCCTCTAATTGTTTGATCTTATTTCTATCTACAACTCCTTGACATATTTCATCAAAAAATGAACACAATTTAAAAATGGAAGTCCTTGGACCTTTAGGGAGAAATCTTGTTAAAATCCTAGAGAAATCTTGATCCAGGTTCACTTTAATCAACCAGACAAACATCAATTGAGGAGGCTCCGACCAACATCTTTAACACTCTGGATGTCACTAGTTTTCACCCCTACAAAGGAAAAAGTCGGTGGTAGCAATATCACAAAGGGAGGAATAAAGGAGTTACAATGATTGAACTCTCAAATGAACCACCAAGAAAGTCGGTGGTAGCAATATATACATGGTTTGGTTAATTAGATCACCAAATATGGGCTAAGTCAAGTGAACAAACCAAAGTATTGGGTTTCCAACAAAGGGCTAATGTTAAGAATCAATGCGTCCACTAATATCACCATCCAACTCAATAACTTGGGTTATCCACGAGTGTTGGGCCACGAGCAACATTAACTCAATTAAGTTGCTTCTAGTGGCCTGAAGTTGTTTTCGGCTCGAGCCATCACTAAGGTGTCGATATAAATTATCCAAAATCGGTTTAACGTCATCATCCGGGATTTATTGGGTATCAAAACCAAATATGGTGTTTCTCTCTTTTTCGTTGTGTATACATGCGTCTGTGGTCAGAGCAAGCTATCTCGTGTCACCTCTGTGTGTTATTCAATAGTTCGTAGTGTTGGTTACTGGGTTTAATTGGCTTGGGTTGTTTGTTTAAATAGGCTTGTTGGCTATTTGTTTAATTGGTAGTTAGCTGTTTGATTTAATTTGTTGGATTGATTTGTTTGATTGGGCAAAATTTATTTAGTTATGTTGTGATTAATTTATTGGCTGGACTATACACGATTTCATAGTGTCAACTAAAAAGAGTGACTTCGTTTGCATTCTTTTTACTGGCAAGAACTTCTCTTCATAAGCATTTCACTTTCGGTTATTGATTGAAGGAAAAAGGCTATTTGTGGGGACATATTGATGGAAGTCTTCTGGGTCCTAATCAAGGGAAAGACAAGGAGACATATCTTGCCCAAGGATTCTTGAATTATGGTCTGGATCAATGGATCTGTTGCTGCCGAGATTGTTCTTAATATGAGGCCTTACAAGTTAGATCGTTCTATGTGTGAGTATTTGAAGAAAATCTACATTCAAAGCAACAATACTCAGCATCGAACAACCCACTTTCGTTTGTTTAAGTATGATTTTTCTTCAGCAGTAAAGAATGGCTGTATCTAGTAAGAATGCAAGTTTTTAGTTTTTCGCTCTGCTTCCCCTTTAGATATTATTTTTTGTTGTTCGAAATTTACCAATCACAGGCAATTGTTGTTCTTACAAATAAATTGTCAGAGCATTGATTATAATCCATATTCTGATTATTAGAGGTTGTTAAAGAATAACCCAAATTCCATCTTGTATTTATGGATTTGTTGAAAGTGGTCTCGAAGAGGTCAAAATATGGACTAGAGGAGTTTTGGGACAGAGATTGTGTACCTAGTCCAGGCACCTAGGCGGCAATCGGGTTGAAATATTGGTTTTGGAATAGAAATTTAGCGCTTAACGCCATTTGAAGCGCCATGCCACTCGCTTGCTGTAGGGTTGGACGGGGCGCTTGAAAGTCATTTGTAGGCACGAGCCTAGCCACTGGAGCAGCCATGTTATCTGGGCAGATTTTGTTCGCAATTTTTTACAATTTTTTTATACTCTTTCTATCTAGAACATATTATTTTGGATTTTATAGATACTCCACGTGATTTTGGCTTTTTCTAACATTTTAGACAATATTTAAAACTAAAATCATTGTATTCTTTCCCCATCTTTTAGTAGATTCTCCTCCTCTGCCAATTTCTTGTGTTCTTGTATTGTGATTGCTATTTTATATTTTGCCATATATTTCGCCTATTTGTAACAGAAGTTTATTATTTACAGCTAATTAGTGTAGTAGTTTCCTTGCATAGCCTTGTATCCTCATATACCTTTGTAATATTCTATATATTAAAGAGAACAGGCACGAGAAATTCATTGAGCAAAATTGGCATGATATCACAGATCTAAAATTACCTTCTCGAGCGTGAAGTTGCTTTTTTGGCTAAGGTTTTCGTCTAGCGGAAGCATTCTGCTCCCTATTCATCATAATATGCCTCTTGTGGTCACTACTCACGTTTCTAACGATGGGTGTGGATAGTTGTTCCCTCATCGTAGTCAGCATCTGTGGTCAGGCCATGCATTTCAAGGCCCGTCTGAGGGTGGTTATCTCTTTATCGGCATGTATACATTGCGTCTATGGTCGGAGCAAGCTGTCTCGCATTACTTCTGTGAGTTAGTGTTGGCAGTTGGCTGTTTGTTTAATTGGGCTTGGGCAATTGGCTATTTAATTTAATTTGTTGGGCTGGTTTTTCTGATTGGGCACAATTTTTTTACTTGGGTTGTGATTAATTTATTGGCTAGACTGTACACAGTTTCATAATGTCAACTAAAAAGACTGACTCAATTTGTATTCACTTTACTGGCAAGAACTACTTTTCATGGGCATTTCACTTTCAGTTATTGATTGAAGGAAAAGACGATATGTGGGAAAATATTGATGGAAATCTTTCGTCTCCTGATCAAAAGAAGGATAAGGAGCGGTATCTTGCTTGGAAAACAAGGATTCTCGAATTATGGCTTGGATCATTGGATTTGTTGATGCCCAGATTGTTCTTAATCTCAGGCCTTACAAGTCAGCTCATTGTATGTGGGAGTATTTAAAGAAAATGTACACTCAAAGCAACAATGCTCTGTGGCTTCTGTTGCTGGAGTTTGAATTGGCAAAAATTTTCCCAAGATTCTTGGTCCATTAAAGAATATTATAAATTTGTGCTTTTTGCTTGTAGTAGATGCTACGTGATGTGCATGTATACATTTGATATCTGTATGATGTGCTTATTGCTTTTAGTAGATGCTAGTAAATCATTATGCTCAAACTAAATTAAGCTTAGTTTGAGAATCATATTGTACTCATTTTAACTCCACTTGCTATTCAGACTTTATTTCCTCAACTATGCAAATCGATTTTGAGTTTTCTTTCTCCATTTTACCTCACGATTATTTTTAATCAACATTCGATGATAACTTAAATCTCGAACTAAAAACAATGATGCCGTGTTTCTTTCAGATCAGAATTCCCACGTCTGAACTATAGTGGGTTCTATACTGTGGTTTTGGAGAAAGATGATATCGTGGTGTCAATAGCATCCATTAGGTAAAACTACGATGTATGATTTGTTTACATTTCTTCAATATACTGTCTTTGAGTAACATTCAGTCGTGCTATCATCTCCCATCTTAAAGTTTACTTAGGAAACTATAGCATTCTTACATCTAATACCACATACTTCTTGTTGCTTCCTCGTTGTGGGTGTTAAAAGAAACATTCTGACTTGTTTCAGTCCCAAAAGTTCTAAAGCCCATATTGACAACTTCAATTTAGTATAGTATGCGGGATCTCGTTTTTATAAATCTTATTTTCTTCTGTGGCAATTAGGAAGCCCTTCAACATTCTTGTTTTATTTTATACAAGCACAAGGTGTTTCAAGGAGAAAATATTACTGATGCTTCAAGACAAGTAGTCTTAGTAATATTTTGATTGTCAAAGCCCTTCTTCAAACTGACATGTCTTGGTTCATTTTGAAACCATATAGCAGTTTCATTTTTATTTATTTTTATTCTATGGACATCTTTAATTTTTTTTTTTACTATAGATTTTATCTACTCTGGCTCTTCAATTATTATTTGTCCATTCATACTATCCCAGTAATTCTTCAATATTTGTTTAATTCGTTAATTGTGCTGCTTTTCATTACATGTAACTTTGCAATATTTTTTATAATGTGATATTTGACCTTGATGCAGAATCCATGGAGTGAATATAGCAGAGCTTCCTTTAGTTGCAACATCCAGTAATTACCGTCGAAACAGACCGTGTCGGCTCCTTATTAATTCTATAGAAAAGGTAATTTATCATCACCATTCACAATGCAATGAGTTTGAGAAGCGTTCATTCTCCACTTTGATTGTTTACTAATTTTTCATGTTGTATGCATGTGTGTCTAACAAAATAGTCTGCACCATATTGAGTGGTTGCTGACCTATGTTTTTGTAACAAATATCCAAGTAGGGATGACAAAAAAATTCGTTCAACCCGAAACCCATGGGGCCCTGCCCCGAACGGGGTGGAAATTACCCGTCTAATTGGGTAAACGGGGCGAGGGCTATTGCCCTGAAGTGGGTATGGGGGGGTACGGGAATCATAGTTCCCGCCCCTCTACCCGTCCCATTTAAAGTTAATTTTAAAGTTAAATTTTTTTCAAAAAAAAATAATAGATTTATAAGTTGTTTCTAACAAATTGGTAAAAAGTAATAATATTTATTAAGTAAAGACAAAAAAAAAAAAAAAATAAAAGCAAAAAATAAAATAAACGGGTATGGGGATGGGGCAAGGTAACAAAATTACCCAATGGGATGGAGGTGGGAATGGCTGACCGTCCCATACTCGCCCCATTGTCATCCCTATATCCAAGGAATAAACTAAAAACTTAAAGCTTAACTGAATTGGAATTAAGCAAATTGCAAATGTTCCTGGAATTCAAATTAGGAAATTCGGAGATGTCTGGTTCAAAACAAATATCAAATATGATAGCATGGAGTTGATCTTCTTAGGGGCATTCACCTTTTGATTAAAGAGATTTTATTGGTTGGAAAATCTCTCTCATATTGTGGGTTTCTTAGGTAATTGTGTATCTCAGGTCTCTGTAATTTGGACTGTTTCTTAGTGTTGGTGAAGTACCCAAGAGTGATTTTTCACGATTTTTTCAAGCTTTAGGGGAAAATCTTTTGTTCAGATTGTATTTTGTTAAATGTGATGGTAGATTTTCCCTTTCAACGGAGGGAATTTCTCAAAATTATCGCATATTATTTTTTTACATTTTGTTTGTGTTTGTTTGGCTTAGTTCACTGTGTTTGGCATATTGTGAAATTTCCTTTATTGATGGGAGCACATCCCAAATGGAATCTGAATTTTTTTTTTTTTTGTTTAATTTCTATCTTCACACAAACATCTACCATATGTGCATTTGTTATTTCTAAAGAGTCATGAACAATTTTTACAATGAGTGTCTATGTCTACTGCTTCTGTATGAATGTTAGTAATTTCAGTTCAATTGTGGCCTTAGATGCTAAAGTACTTGAAGGTCAAGAAGCTCATTGTATCTGCAGTCCCCAGCATAGTGGAGATGTGGACTAAGGGTTTTGGCTTTGAACCCCTGGAATACGATGACGACATAGTTTGAGCAAATTCAATTTCATGGTGTTTCTAGGATCTGTATGGCTGAAGAAGCCTTTGTACAAGAGCAACATAGATTTAGAAAAATGGTAAGGACTCTTTATATTTAAGATTTGTTCATGCTTGTTTGAAGAGCATGTTTGGGTAAGCTTAAAAGTGGGAAAAAGTAATACACCTAAACATATTGAGAACGGAAGCTAAGGCAAGCATACTCTTTATAACTGTTCTATTGTTTAAAATGAAGGATCTCCTCTTTCTAGTAAGATTGAGAAATAACATTTGTATATCAGGACCAAAAGATGCTTCAACTTCCAGAGCAAATGAATCTGGACCTGCTCACTCTCAGAATTTGCAATCACGTGAGCAACAAGATCTCGGTATTTCGTCTAATGAACAAGAGGGCATACGACTAAGATCAGGCAAGATCTGTCTGTTCAAAAAGCCAAGACTGAGAAAGAAATCAGAAGCAGTATCTGTATTTGCAATCTAGTGAAAAACAAGATTGTCCCACTTTCCGACTTTCAAGACTAAATATGTTTCACTAATGAAATGCTTTTGTTTTCAGGAGGTAGCCAACTTGAAGTAGTTCCTTGTACAGAGGCCAAGGAGATAACCACCTAGACAGAGGCAATTGTTTGTAAATGTATATTAGACCAAAATGTGAAATCAACTTCTTAACATGAAATCAAAGCTGCAAACGCATCTTGAATGACAGTTCAAAATAAGTTTTTCTTTCATCTTATTGCAAGTGATTTTTATTCTGTTTCACAAGTTTTCTCTACTTTTATATACCCCCATACAAAGAAGAATAATGTTATTCAACAGCAGTGACGATGGTGATGAACAGCAGCCAGCCGCAATGGTATTAGTGTCACATTATTCAATAAATAAAAATGCTTAACTTCATTTGACAATATGGTAGTGGTATCACTACGCCGTAGACTAATGTTCATCATCACAATAGGATTACTCAACTAAGAACCACACCACCCCAACCACCCTACCCACACCTGACAGTGGCATCTAAAATGCCTCTTTTTTGTCTTTTTTATTAGTAGGTATGTTTTCTATTTCAGTTTCCCAAGGATTTTGTCTATAACACTTTTAGTGTGTTGATGGAACATAATAACTATAAGGAGATTAATTATAATGAAACCCAAACAAGCATATCAGTAATGAATCCCACAAAAGGGGCTTACTGATTGGAAAAAAAATCATCTTGTTGATTTTTATTGCAAAAATTATTTTAATTATTTGTTGTATTACTAGTTTTATCATGGAGTACTTTTATTAGTTACGATCAATAAAATAAAAATATACTCTTATGCCATGAATTTGCTTAGTTAGATATGAAATTAGACCACCAAAGTTGCTCCCATGTCAAGTTCCATGCTCCCTATGGTTTTGTTCTATCCAATCTTCTCTAATTTTAACTATTGTCATACTTAAGAAATGTAAACAAACTTTGGATCATAGTTTGATGCGAATTTACTGTACAGAGTTAGCTTTGAAGAAAAAATTGAAATGTACGGAATTCAATACCATGTAATCAGAAAAAAATAAGCTTCAATTTCAAAAACCTCACTCGAAAATCTCAATCCACCGGGTATCTAATCCCTTTTTAAATTCTTTAGATTACCCAAAAAGTCAAATATCAGTGAATTGGAAAATTCCACTCAAATTATTTTGTGCTCTTCCATCTTCCTACAGCCACTGATCAAAGTTCTTGATATTATCTCCTTATTGGACAATCTTAGGCTTTATCGAGATTTAGCAGCAGATTTTGGGTTGTAAATATAAATACATAAGCCCCCGTAGGTGTCTGTGATGTGGTATAAGTCTAGCACATCATGTAATGAAGAGGTAGTTTCTGATGAGGGGCAAAAAAGGTACGAGGTGATGGGATTTGTAGGATTACCAACCAACTTCAGATCCGCCAGTCAACCACAGGCCCTGTGGAAGACTTGGTTTCTCTATGAACACGAAGGCTTTCTGTTCTCTATGAAGTGCAAATTGCAAGTGCACGGATCGCATTCAAGTAATAAAGTGGACTTTTTGTGTCCGAGCTGTCAATCCCTCGAGGAATATTTACTTTAGATTACACAACTTCAATCAATTTAGTTCTAACAATAAAAATAAACACACAATAAGGATTTGATTTTGGAAAATAAGGAAAAATAACTAAAATTCTACAAAATTAAAAAACATATATACTTGGAAATTTTGCAGGGACACGTGGTTGGGATTCATGGTTTCGCTTGACCGTCGCCTAATTAATTTCTTCACGAGTCAATTAACAAATTACTCATTTATGATGTTGGACTCAATTTTCCAATTTTAGTTAATTACCCCTCTCGAGCAAAATTAACCATAATTGATTGGTTTAACCTACTATATCTCTATATCAATTAAAACCAAATAACCACATTAAATCTTTGCAAAAATAGCTCAATTGGTCACTTAGGATTAAGGGTTATCTCTATCCCCTACACAAACTTAGAGTTTCTACTATTTGGTTTAAAATGTACAATTTTCTCTCGAACAATGTACATATCACTATACACAATCATTCATTGGCAACATAAATTAAAATGCATGAAATGCAATAATATATACACATTAAAATAAGCATTTAAACATTAAAAAGCGAATATTGAAATTAATCCAAGTTAAGTTAAGTTAAGTTTCAACCATAAATTTCAACAAAATAACTTAGCCCATTTTATATATTTGATAATAAAGGAAAATATTCATACAATATATCACAAATAGAAGAAAATAATGAAGAAACAACAAGATTGTAAATAAAACCCTTGTTTGGTTGAATTCTTCAAGGTTGCAATTGATGTATCTTGAGTTCTCCAAGTATTTCTCCAATTTCTTGATTCATTCTCCTTGTTGTGTTCTTGATTTTGCCCCCAAGATACCATGAAAATAAAAAGGAAAAAAAAACGAAAAGAACAAAAGAAAAGAAGGAAGAAGATGTAGACTCCCCCAAAGTGGCTGCAGTTTTTCCATTTTTAAAACCCTCAAAACCTTTCAAAAGTTACGGCCCAAGTCCCGAAGTTTTTGAAAAAACATTTAAAACCGATCTGGGCCAAATGGGGCTCCGCAATTCTTGTAAGAGGCGTTTCGGGGCCCAAACGCTGTAAAGGGACAGCTAGTGGGCACCTAGGCGCCATCCCCATATTTAGCAATTTGTAGCTCAAGTCCTCCAATATTTGTGCACTAGGTCCCTCAACTATAATTTTGTGCAATTTGATCCTCAAATTTTGATTTTTCTTTCTATAAAACCCTTCATAAATTGCAACCCAAGGTCTTCAACTTTTTGACTTGTGCACGTTGGTCCTCAACTTAACAGTTTTGTACTCTTTTAGTCCTTTTTTCACTCCCTTTGCCTTGTTCTCTTTCCATTTGTGGTTTATGACCTACAAAAGTCAAAATTACACAATCGTGAGTCGATATCCGCTCTTTTCATCAATAATAAACATACTTAGATATTAAATAAGTGTGTAAAAACACATTTATCAATTACCTCAAAACTTTAGTTTTTGCTCGTCCTCGAGCAAGATTATCTACAACACAATCAAGCAAACGTGATAATAATCAACACGTTAGATAGCTTACCAAAAATATCGAAGAGTGTAAAATTGTAAAATCAATTCACAAATACCTCCAAATAATGCTAGTAAAAATAATTTAAGCTTATCCAATATTCGATCGGTGTATGTGTATGCATAGTCACTTTCAAAAATCATCTAAATTAGGAAAAAGTTGTCAAGACTGAGAATTTCTCAAATTGGCTCCAACCCGACCCTTTGTGGTCAAATATTTCATTTCCCACTCGTGAGATTTACACTCCTCAAATAGATATTCATTTTCTTTCCCCAAGTGTAAATCTAAAGGTTACTTTCAATTCAATCATTTCTTTTTTTTTTTGGCTATAGTTCGGTTGGATCTAACTAGCAATATCAACCTCTAGTCATGTGATGATTCTCTACCAGATGTGTGCTTCGACATTTGAGCTTGTACTAAATAATTCAAACCCACTAGTAGCCCAAACATCAAATATAATTGCACAATTTTTTCCTTCAAAAATTTCAATAAAAGCTCATGATTGACATCATTCTCTTAAGCTTTCTTCTTGACTCTTATAGCTAGTTTTAGGTTGATAGCTCCCCAAATTTTAGACCAAAGGGTACTGGGTTTCGAGATACATGTATGGACTTAATAACTCGAGGGAAAAAAGGTTACGGGGTGAGGCAAGAATCAATAAGTGCAATGTCCCTTTTTAGCATGACAAAATAAATGGGACTTAGATCCCTAACATATGGTCATTACCTAGCTTATAATTAGCAAAGGACATTCCACACAACTATGATCACATGCATGGAATCAACACATTTTCAAATAAAATCATTCACCAGCTCGACCAGCCCCAAATTTATCTTGCAATATGGTAAAGTGAAAGAGATGAAAATATAGGATTGATAAAAATTTAAACACAACTCACAACCTAGTTCTACTAATTCAAAAAAAATCTATCAATCAATAATAAATTTCCACATCTAGATAACTATTAATCGTGACTATTGTGCTCAAAATAACTTGGGATCTCACATGGACAAGCAAAGTTTTGAACAAAAATTAGGCACAATTAGCATATTTATCATATGTCATGAATCAATAACAATTTTAAACATCAAGTCATCCTAAGCCAGCAAGGCTATCTAACATGTCAACACAATCAACACAAAGTAAGCACAATCACCCCCCCAAACTTAAACCACACATTGTCCTCAATGTGTAAAGTACAAGCTAAAAGAGGAGAGGGGATAACGAAACTTCCCTGGTTCGATAATTTGTAAAGGGGTACTAATGATCTACCTGGACTTGTGATGCTTTTAATGAACTTGGGCAAGTGACCTTCTTGTACACAATCCTCGAGTTAAATGATCGTTCCACAATCTAGATCCACGAGCAATGAGAAATCGATCTCGTCGACTCCTTCAAGTGAATTGTACCCCCATTGTTGAAATCCTTCCCAGTACTTGTAATCTCTCATAAGCATATCGCTTTCATCCAACTTGGCAAGTTTTTTAAAGTACTTTGCAAGTACCTTTTTGTTCAATAGAAAAGGACCATCTCCCACAAGTTTAATGTCCTCATCCCAATTGTAAGATATAAAACCTCCAATGAGCATGTACTTTTCATCATTTTTGACAATCGCTTGCTTTTGACACTTTAAATATTTTCTAAATCTTAAAAGTTTAGGCGTGTAGAAACTAGTGTACAAGAACAAGCATCGCCCAGTAAAATGCATCGTGTAATAACTTTCACAACTTGGATATCCTCCAACCATATCTTCATAATCTACGTAGAGATTATCCATTGCAAATGTTTCGTTACTTCACCACTGTTAGAATCATGCATAGAAAGCTAAAAAGCACGTGAAGAGAATACAACACACAAGATAGATTAAAACTTTGGAAGGGGAGGGGGGTTAGCCAAAATATATAAAAACAAACAAGCAAATATAAAAAAAAAATTTGTTGAAACTAAAATTAACTAAAATGGTTATCAAAGTAAAAACATTCCTGACAACGACATCAAAAACTTGTTTGCCACGAAGTGCAAACCGCAAGTGCACGGGTCGCGTTCAAATAATGTAGACTTTTTGAGTTGGAGTTTTCGATCCATCGAGGAATGTTTACTTTAGATTACACAACTTTAATCTATTTAGTTCTAAAAATAAAAACAAACAAACACACGCACAATAAAGATTTTGATTTTGAAAAGACGAAAGATTAACGAAAATTCTACAAAATAAGAAAACATAAAAATCATGGAAATTTTGAGAGGAAAACGTGGTTGGGATTCATGATTTCGCTAAACCATTACGTAATTAATTTTTCCACAAGCCAATTAACAAATTACTCATTTATTATGTTAAACCCGATTTTCCAATTTTATTTAATTATATCTCTCTAGCGAAATTAACCATAATTGAGTGGTTTAACCTACTATATCTCTATATCGATTAAAACCAAATAACCACATTAAATCGTCGTGAAAATAGATCAATGGGTCACCTAGGGTTAAATGTATATTTATATCCCATACAAGAACTTAGGGTATTTACTATTTGGTTTAAAATGCACAATCTTCTCTCGAACGATGTACAAATCACTAAACTCAATCATTTAATAGTAACTAAAATTAAAGGCATTCAACACAATAATAAATACATGTAAAAGTAAGTATTTTACATTAAAGAGCAAATATTAAAATTAATTAAAGTTAGGTCTTTGCCTGGACACTTTTCTAGGCATGTATAACATAGATACATAGGAAAAAAAATTTTGAATAAAAACATTTACGGATTTATTGAAATGTTTGGGCTTTTTGTGTTTGTTTGTTTTATTTGATTGGAAATGAAAATATTTTTTTTTCCCTGTGTTAATGATATCCATGACTCATTCGTGTATTGATTAGAAAGTTTCACTGTATTTTTTAGAATAATTATTATTCTGAATTAAATGAAGAAAAAGAGTAACTTTAACCTCTAGTATCACTCTTAGTACACATTTCATTTATTTCAATGGAGGATTTATTGTTTCCCCTGTGGAATCTATTAAATTTAAAAATGAACACACTAATCCAAGAAACCTTTGCCAACATTTCAGCAGCTCTTTTATAAAGGATTTTATGGGGAAAAAAATGAAAATGGAATAGAAACCCATAATGGAGGCAGATTGGATGTTATAAAAGTACATGCAGAGATGACATGGGATACGGTTAGAATGTAAAGATGGTTTGTGAAGCAATAGGATTAACTAGCCGGTTTAATTAATTTTATCCAAATGTTTTATTTTTTTTATGCACTTAATTGTTAATTTAGTTTCGGTCAATTATTTGAACTCTCATTGTAGCCTTATTGTTCTTTGGTTGTTTATTTAATAAAAAATGACATTCTTCTCATAGCAATGTTATTTTTTTTGTTATTTTTCGAAATCAACTAATTTTTGATCCCTGGTATTCATAGAATCAATGGCATTTTTTGTTTTTTGATTTATCGGTGTCATTCTCGCTTTGTGCTGCATCATTTTTATCAATGTTCTAAAAATGTGTAATGCGTGACGATACGTGGAGGCCAAACTATGGAGCTTAGGCGATGCATATGCGTAAAAAAAACGTTAAAAGATGTTTTCTTATTTTAATATTATTTTAGTTTTTAATCAATTAAAAATCATTTAATAAATAAAAATAATATCTATCAAACATCTAAAATATATTTATAGAAACTTTATTCATTTTTTTAAAAGTTTTCAACAAAAAGATAAGTTTCAAATGTAAATCAACCTTTAAATTAAAAGAATTATAATTTTTTTTTTAAAAAAAGATAATTTTAAAAAATTAATAATATGAACCTTAGTGGTCAACGATTGCCGTTGACCACTAAATAAGTCGCCACGTGTTTCCATTTCTCATCGCAAGGCGACGCTTAAGCGTGCCTTTTAGAACACTAATTTTTATATACGTTGTCGACATAGATGGGTTGTTGTTCGTGAAGATCTGATGTCAAAAGTTATCTTACGTTATGAGAATGCTTGACTGCATCAGTAAGTTGATATATTGATGCAATACGTAAAAAATATACAATTGTGGTAGCATTTGGAGAATTTGACTCAACAGGTTTTCTATTTCTAACAATCGTGGTATCCCGACAGTTGTGGTGCAGTCAAATTAAGAATCAGCGACTGTGGAGGCCTTCAACAGTGATAATAGTTCTTTCAACCCTCTCCATTGTGAGTGGCAAACCAATGTATTTTGCAGCGACAAGTATGCCTATATACATTAGTTGATTCAAGTGAGGATGACGGTTCTCCTATCTTTGACATGGAGATGGACATACTTGACGAGCAAGTAAGAAATTATTATTGTAATTTTTGGCAAGAAATTTCTAGAGAAAGTTACGGGGATCATCTAATGAAGCATTTTCTCAACAGTGCAAATAATGCAAGTATTAAGGAACCAATGGACACATTGAATGAAGAAGATGTACATATGGAAAGCACGTGAGGTAAAATACGTGACTTGGAGCCTCAAACCTTGCAATTAACTTAGTTATTTAATGGCGGAAAATCAGGTGATATTTTTCTTGAAAGAGAACAAATAGTAGTTCCTAATATAGCTCTAAGTTTAAATGGTAAGACCGTGTATTAGCTTTAATTTTTTCACAATCTTCTCCTCAAGTCATGGTCTGGATCAGAGAACCTACTTAGAGGTCTGGGCCAACAACTAAATTTAGAGTTGGGAGATAGTAAAAGTTAATCAGCTCAAGATGAAATTTACTCAACCGTTCACTTCATTGATAGCGATTATTCTTTATATAATACAAGGCTATTGATACAAAGAAGGATCTAGAATAAATCACAGCTGTTAGATTGTTCCTTAAATCAAGGATCATGTTGGAATCTTTAAATAACAAAATGTGGTCCAGCAACAGCAAGGCAGAAACGGTTGGACAGCAAGGCTAATGGTTTGTTAAATTGGATTGCTGATGTGGAAAGGGTATGAGTTGATATTAATTCTCAACACCCTCCTTCAAGCTGGACGGTGCACAGGTGACGCTAAGCTTGTCCTTCAAGAATAGAAATCTGGAATGGCTCAGTCCCTTTGTCAACAAATCTGCAGTTTGATCTGAAGTGGGTATATATTTAACTTCAAGTTTTCTCGTCAACACCTTATCTCTGATGAAGTGGATGTCTAGTTCAATGTGTTTTGTCCTGGCGTGGTAGACTGGATTGGCTGCAAGTGCCCCTGCACTCATGTTGTCACACCACAGGATTGGAATTCCTGCCAGGGAAATTTCAAGTTCTTGAAATAGCGATTGAATCCATGAGACTTCAGAAGCTGTAGAAGCAAGTGCTCTATATTCCGACTCGGTACTTAAGCGAGCAACTATATGCTGCTTTTTGGAAGACCAGGATATCAGATTGTCACCTAAGTAGATACAATATCCCGTTGTAGATCTTCTATCATCAGGGCAAGAAGCCCAGTCAGCATCTGAGTAGCTAATTAGATTTAACTGGTCACTTCTTTGGATCCACAGGCCATGATTTATAGTTCCTTTGAGGTACCTTAGTACTCTCTTCAGAGCCTGCCAGTGAGTAGAGGTTGGCGTTTGCAGGAATTGGCTTAGCTTGTTAACAGTGAAGGTAATATCTGGTCTTGTATGGGAGAGGTACTGTAAAGCCCCAACTGCACTTCTGTAAGTTAATGGTTCTGCCAGTGCTTCACCATCAGTCTTGGAAAGAGTTCTTCCAGCAAGGATAGGTGTAGGACAAGGCTTCACGTTTTCAAGTTCAAATCTTTTGAGTAAATCAGTGATGTATCTAGATTGAGTAAGGTGAATGCCAGATTCGTGCCATACAACTTCAACTCCAAGGAAATGATGCAATCTTCCCATGTCTTTCAGGGCAAATTCTTTGTTGAGTGAATTTATAAGGCTTTGTATCAAATTTTTGTCATTGCCAGTTATGACAATGTCATCTACGTAAATAAGAGCAAAAATCACCTGTGTTTCTGTCTTGAAATAAAACAAGGAAGTGTCTGCTACAGATTGTTTGAACTTCTAGCCCAAGAATGTAACTTTCAGTTTGTCATATCATGCCCTGGGAGCCTGCTTCAGTCCGTAGAGGGCCTTTTTGAGTTTGCATACATGGTTTGGCTTTGATTTATCCACAAAGCCTTCAGGTTGATTCATATAGACAGTTTCTTCAAGTTCGCCATTGAGAAAAGTGTTGTTAATATCAATCTGTCTGATATTCCAGTCCTTAGCTACTGCTAGAGTAAGAATGATTCTCAGAGTGGAAGGTTTGATCACTGGACTGAAAGTTTCATAGTAGTCAATTCCAGGAGCTTGATGGAAACCTTTCGCAACTAGCCTGGCTTTGTATCTCTGAACTGAACCATCAGCATTTCGTTTTATCCTGAAAACCCAATTATTTCCTACTATGTTGTAAGTAGGTAGTGGAGGAACAAGTTTCCAGGTTTTTGTCCTGGCTAATGCATTTAATTCTTCTTCCATGGCTCGTTTCCAGTTGATATTCATCATTTCTTCTCTTGCATTCTTGGGTTCTGATAGATTTAGGAGATTTCCATTTGATTTTATCAGATATGCCTTCGGCTTGAAAATTCCCGCTTTTCCTCTAGTCACCATGGGATGCTGATTTTGAATTTTTTGTTTCTCTTGAGTCTGATTTCTCTGTGACTGATCTACTTCTGCTTGCTGAGTATTTTGATCCATTTCAAGATCCTACAGGACTCCAATTTCTGTTTCAGCATATTCTGGTTCACTACTCCCTTCAACTTCAGTTTTATCAGACTCATTAATAATGTCATTAGGAAAATCATCAGCTTGTTGATTGTTACCTGAGTCAGAAGTCAGGAGGTGCTGACCAAGGGATACTCTAGATTGAGCTATATCTATTGGACTTGTGGTGCTTTGATCAGATAGCAAGTAGGAGTAGGGAACAATTACTTCAGGGTTCTCAGACTGAGATTGTGTTTTAAATAGGGACTTGAAGGGAAACTCAAGTTCATTGAAGACAACCTGTCTAGAAATGTACAATCTTCCTGAAGAGTTTAGACATTTGTAGCCTTTATGAACATCACTATATCCTAGGAAGAGACATTTTGCTGAATGAAAACCAAACTTGTGTTTTTGATATGGCCTCAGACATGGGTAGCAGGAACATCCAAAGGTTTTTAATGCTTTGTAGTTTAGTTCTCCTTTGTAAAGAGTTTGAAAGGGGGATTGCTGATTTAGAGTAGGAGTAGGTAGTCTATTTATGAGGTATGTTGCAGTGTGAAAAGAATCCCACCAATATTTCAGAGGTAGCTGAGCTTGAGCCAACAAGGTTAGACCAGTCTCAGTTATGTGCCTGTGTTTCCTCTCTATTCGGCCATTTTGTGCTGATGTATAAGGGCATGGATGCCTAAACTCTATTCCCTCTTGTGCTAGAAAGTTTGTGAAGACTCTGAATTCTCCTCCCTAATCAGTTTGTAAGGCCTTTATTTTGTGATTCAATTTGTTCTCAACAAGTTTTTTGAACTGGCAAAAGACCTTCAGTGCTTCAGATTTTAATTTTAGGGGGTAGATCCAGGTGAATCTACTATAATCATCTAGAAAGGTTATGTAATATTTGAATCCAGAAGTTGATAGTACTGGAGCAGGTCCCCATATGTCAGTGAAAACCAATTCTAAGGGTGTTTTAGCATGTGATAAAGACAGAGGAAAGGGCAGCAAGTGATATTTTCCAAGTTGGCATGCATTGCAAAACGATTTGATGGTATTTTCTTCAACTTTCAGGTTACAAATTTTGAAGACTTGTCTCATTACTGGACTGGACGGATGACCAAGTCTTTTGTGCCATACATCAACACTAGGAGACTCTAGACTCGAATAGACAACAGAATTAGAAAAAGATTGTTGACTGGTAGATGAAATCTTGTAGTAGTGTTTATTTGGGAAGCTTGATTTATGGTGCATTTGCTTGATGCTTTGATGAGGGAACTCCAGTCGATACAGCCCATCTTTAAGCCTCCCTTGCAGCATCACCTCCTTCGTTGACAAATCCTTAACAAAACAACAAGAGGGGTGAAATTCCATGAAGGCATTATTATCAGAAGTAAGCTGTGATACACTGATTAGATTCTTTTTTATCTCAGGTACGTGTAGTAATTTGTTTAGCACCAATGTTTTATCATTCAAGGTAGGAATATGTGTTGAACCAAAATGTGAAATGCTTAACTTACTTCCATTTCCCACTACAACTTTCTCCTTACCAGTGTATTCGCTTGCAGTGGTAATGTTTCCTTTTTCTGATGTAATGTGGTTGCTGGCACCCGTATCTGCGAACCAGGCTGGGTCACCAACTGTGTTAGGAGAGGCTATGAATGCTGCAGATGGTGGATTGATCCTTTGATTTGGTGAGGTTCCAGAGTACCTTTCATCATACTTGAAATGGCAGATGTTTGACTTGTGACCTATTTTTTCACAGACTTGGCAAATAGGTCTATCTCCTCCAAAGGAGTTTGCTCATCTTCCTCTACCTCTTCTTCCACTTCTGTATTGGTTAAAATTGGTGAATCTTCCTCCTGAACTTGGCCTGTTGGACCTGAAGTTGTTATGACCAAAACTAGATCTCTGAGAGAGATTAGCTGAAGTTTGATCAATATTTAATCCTGTCATCTCGTTTCTGATTGAATTGAGATGCTCCAGCCTACTTTCGTAGGTCATTAATGTGGATTGAAGCTCTCCCCAAGACATGTTATCTCTGCTATTTAGTTGGACAACGATTGGTGTATAGTCTTCATCCAGTCCAGCCAATACTTGGGTGATCAGTTCTGTGATAGTGGTAGCTTTTCCAGCAATCTCTAAATTATTAGACAGTTGTTTCACCTTGTTGAGGTATTGATCTATGCTCATACTTCCTTTTCTGCATTTTTGAAGTTCACCAGTGAGGAATATTATTCTTGATCGATTTTGAACTCCATAGCTTTCTTCAATGGCAGTCCACAGTTCTCTTGAGTTGGCTGCACTCATCACTCTCATTGCTATGTCTGAAGTTATTGAGGAATAAAGCCATCCCATCAACAGCTGATATGTTGACATCCATTGGCAAAACTCAGGATCTTTTACCATTTCAATGCTGGTGCCTGTTTCACCAGTGACCTGAATGCCTGTGAATTCTTGAGGACACCTCTTTGTCCTAAGGATGTAACCTTCGAGGTTGTGTCCTCTGATGATTGGTAGAATCATATTCTTCCATAGTAGGTAGTTGTTCTTATCCAACTTTACAGACATGGTTTGAGTCAGATTGACACCAAATGGTGAGAGCTGATTACTTCCGGCCAATGGTGCAGCTGTGCTGCTGGAGAGGAAAGCAGGAGCTGTGGCTAGGTTGGCATTTTGAGGTGTAGAACTGGCGTCTGCCATTTTAGCTCTGATACCAAGTAAAAGTTAATCAGCTCAAGATGAAATTTACTCAACCGTTCACTTCATTGATAGAGATTATTCTTTATATAATACAAGGCTATTGATACAAAGAAGGATCTAGAATAAATCACAGCTGTTAGATTGTTCCTTAAATCAAGGATCATGTTGGAATCTTTAAATAACAAAGTGTGGTCCAGCAACAGCAAGGTAGAAATGGCTGGACAACAAGGCTAATGGTTTGTTAAATTGGATTGTTGATGTGGAAAGGGTATGAGCTTATATTAATTCTCAACAGAGATGGCCAGTCAATAGAACTTTTAATGAAACAAAATGGTGAAAGTGACTGCGCACCAAGTGGGGAAAGATTATAGTTGCAGCAAATGTGGTATAGACAATGGTTAGTATTGGGTTTGCATTTTTAATTGAAGCTGCTATTGGGTTTGAATTTGTAATTGATGCTGGTGATGTAGTAAATGGACTAAATAATACAGTTGTTGGGATAACGAGTGGAGTGGAGAGGGGCAACGAGGAGGAGCATATTATTTTGAAAATAAAGGAAGTGGTGGACTACACAAATCAAATTGAAGACAGTGGACTTAATTTTGAAGCAGCACATAAGTATGAATAGGTGAATATGTCATCAATTGGAATATTTTCGTTACGCGGCATCGGATGAAGACACGGTTCAAGAATTAAGGGTGAATCTTCTTCTACCGGTGGAGAATGATGCAATAGGGTTGATCAAGCTGATTAGTCCAAGGAGAATAATGCAATAAAATTAATCAAGTCGGTTTTAATTTATTTTAATCATTTGTTTTATTTTTTAAGTACTTAATTTGTTAGGGGTATTTATGTCTTTTGCGAGAATAGGGTTTTCTTCCTAGATTTAGTATTTAAACTCATGTAGCTTTATCGTCATTTGGTTGTTTATTAAATAAAATTTGGTTAATAAATTATATAAAAAATTGTTGACATCCATCGACTAATTCATTGTTGCTGATGACTACATCAACATAAAGGGAAACCTTCTTCGACCAATTCTTCTTAGCTAGATCTACGCATTTAGCAATCACGTCATGGTCGCTGTAGGATTACCTTCTACGACCAATGATTAATTGGTAGCTAGACCTATGCATTCACCGTCCAAAATTTGGTCTGTGTTGTTATAACTTTACTGACCAAACGTTGGTTTATGAAAGCTGAGCTTTAGCTACCAATTTTAAGGTGGTCACTTAATCCTTAATGTCATATACTTAGCGACCACTTCAAGAGAAATGTATGGTCACAGATTGTTTAAGCTTATAGCGACCATAGTGAGTTGGTCACTAATGTCCTTCACCAACAGTGAATTAGGGACCATCCTGCGACCACGATTGTTTGGTCAGGAAATATGTTCAGTGACCAGAATGTAGATTTTAGCGACTAATTTGTTTGGTCACTGGAAACGTTTTCTTGTAATGTTTGAGATTCTTCTTGAGAATAAACGAATTTTTAATTACTGAATTCCCAATATTCATAGAATCACTACAAAAAAATGATTTTTTGCAACACATAAATGGCAAAATTCGGTTATTAAATGTTGCTAAAAGTGTCTATCGCAACATTTAGAATGTTGCAATTAGTTAATATAATTGAGATTTGGCAACATTTTTTAAATAAATATCGCTTTTCGCAACGTTTATTGAGTGTTGCCAAAGATTTTATTTATTGCAACGTTTATCGGGTGTTGCTAAAAACCCACTCTATTGCAACATTTATTCACCGTTGCTAATACTTAGATTATAATATTCCTCAACGTTTAATAAACATTGCAAAATGTTTACCTTTACGCAACGTTTATTAAACGTTGCCAAAAGGTATCCTTTTCGCAACGGTTAATAAATGTTGCTAGTAAGTTTAGATAGGGAAAAATGTTGCAAAAATATTCTAGCCCATTTAGAAGAGCCCATCACATTCCAACCCAACAACCCACAAATTACCCAGTTCATAACCCGCCTGAACCGACCCGCTTAGATAATTAAAAATAAAACCAACGGTATATCAAAATCACGATAGAAGCCCTAAATCCCAATTCCTCAACTCTCTCGTTTCCTCTCAAAATCTCTCTCTTTCCCCTCAGATAGCCATCAACGAAGGAGTAATTTTTCAGTTGTCGATGCTGGTCATCGATCGTCCGTAGGCAGCCACTGCTGATTGTCATCCATTTCTCTGTGTCGTCTTGATAAGTGCATTTTTACACACTTATTATAGGTCACAAACATGGATTATTGTTAATAAATATGATGAATACAACTTAATTCGATATAATTTGTGTTTTGTAGGACAACAATGATGAAAGTGTGAGAAATTAGGAAAAACAAGCAAAAAGGGCTTAAATGAAGCAAAAGCAAAGATTGAGGACTCGATTGTAAATATTGAAAATTTGTGTCGAATCTCATGATGAAGATTCGAGAGTGTTGGGAGTCAACTGGATGAAAGAAGACATCAAAAGGATGAAATATCATCAAAGTATGATCACACATCAATTTCCAATCGAAAAAGTTATGCATCGGTTTTCAGTCTCATATTTAGACCCATTGTTGACATGGTAAATGATCGAATTTGAAGATGATATCTATACTGAAGTTGTATCCCTTTTAGTTAGCTTTCCAACGTATCTTAAATCACTACAATCGGACATTCGAAGTGAAAGATATGACCAAAATACAAAACGCTGCCCAGTGGAGGAAAATGCCAACACTATGCGGTCGCATATTGTTAATTCCTTGTGACCACATAGACCACTATCGAGATCTTTTGGGCTGAATTTATTTGTTCTATGCGAACGCATGACTTTGTACTATGCGATCCCATAGAAAACCTCCGACATGAAAATTCTGGTTTCCTTATTTCGTTCCAACTCTTATGGAAATCAAGTTTTTGGCAACTATATAAACTCTTAAACCGTCCTCAAACCCTAGGCAGACCTGGGAGGAGACTTTTGAAATGTTTGAGAGAGAAATCAAGGCACAAACAAGGAGAATAACATCACGACGTGATGAATCAATTCAAGAATCTAAATTGGTGATGTTGTTCTTTATTAAATTTTCTAATTTCTTTTCTTCTATCATGTTAGGCTAGATTTATATGTGTTAGGTGAAAGATAAACCTTGTGATGTGATATTTTAATACCTAGTTTTACTTTGTTGACATTAAAATGCATTTTGAATTATTGAATGATTTATATACATTGCTTTTTCTCTACAATTATATGCGCAATAGTTGTATGAGTGTGGTAGCTTATTTTATGCATTCAAAAAAAAAAAAAAAGAAATAAGCGCGACAGGGTATAAATCATCGTAGGGTCCGATATGGGATAGAAATATACCGCTATACTCTACGTGAATCTCTAAGTATTTACAAAACGTCATGCATTCTTATATATTGCATTTGTCATAGAAATATAATTAAATGGTATGTGAGAATAGGTTCAGTTCTACTCGAGAGAGATTATTGTATAGGTTAGAAACATTGATTCTTCATCAATTCAAGCTTGTTGTAAATTTTGTCGAACTAGAGTTAAAATGGATCATTGCATGAGGATTCGCGAACCTAGTGTGTTTCTTTTCTATTAGTTATTTTAATTTGCATTCAATCATATAATTTGCTTTTAGTTCAATTAATTCATCCACTATTGCTTTCATTTAGTATAAATACAATTTAGTTACAAAACTTAACCATATTTCACGTTTCGTTTAAAGTTAGAATATGTAAAATCAAACTAGTAAATCTCTGTGGGAACAATACTTGGACTCTAAAATCCACTTTATTACTTGAACGATCGGTACACTTGCGGTAGTTTTTATTCGAAACATATTTTCGATGACCAAGTTTTTGGCGCCGTTGCCAGGGATTTAAATTTAGTTTGATTTTATTTACTTTAACACTAATTCGAACTTATCTTTAAATTTTATTTGTTATTTTTTAAAATATATTTTATTCTACTAAGCATTGTTATTTAGGTTAAGCTAAGTGCTACTATTGTTAGCAGGAATATCAAGATCAACTACAAATGGCAAATCAACAGATTGAATTGCGATTGAATCTTGTAGCTTCGACTCCAGCAAATGTAGAGGCACAATATGATGGGAATGCTCTTCTTGGAGATTTCTTGTCACCATTCGTTGTTCAAAGTCAATCCAGCATTGTGTACCCTCCATTCGAACAACCGAACTTCCAGCTGAAAACTAATGTCATCCAACTCTTCCAAAATAGGCATTAGTTTTACGGATTAGCAAATGAAAATCCTCATACACACGTATCCTGGTTCTTGGATATGTGTCAACACTTCAGGTACCAGGGAATATCAGAAGATGCTATCAGGCTGAGGTTATTTCCACACACTCTATGGGAACTATCTGGAATGATCTGGCTCACAAATTATGCACCAAATTTTTCTCACCAGCCAAAGTGGTGAGACTGAGGCACGACATATCAATATTTAGCCAAAATGAAGCCGAATCCTTTGATAAGCTTGGAACAGATTCAAGAGCATGCTAAGGAAATGTCCTCAACATGGGTTCGACAAGCCAACACAAATCAGATTTTTCTATACAGGACTACTTCCGACCTTCAGGAGCATGGTGGACGCATCATCAAATTGATCCCTAACCACCAGAACGATTGATGGAGCTTGGGAATTGTTCATGAGAACGGCAAACACTTCAGCCATGTAGGCTTCAGATCGAGGAGGTCCAAAGAAAACATTTGGAGTCTACGAGGTAGATACCTACTTAGCCTTATCTGCAAAGATTGACTCCTTATTTCACAAAATGGATAGCATAACACAAACGGTGAACTCAACACAAGTAAAGAACTCAAATGTGAAGAGTGTGGAGTAGAACATGTTACAGCTGAATGTGCCATCCTTACACAAGGAATGGAACATGTGGATTATGTTCAATGGGGTCAGCCCAACAACCCTCACTCTAACACATACAATCCGGGCCGGAAAAATCATCCAAATTTCTCTTGGGATGGGAATCAGAATCAAAATCAAAATCACAACCGAGTTCAAGGGCAGTTTCAATAAGAGAAGAAAGCTCAGCTGGAAGATATGTTTGCAAAGCTAATGGAGACCACAAATCAATTCATAAAAAGACTGAAACAAACTTCCAAAATCAGGGTGCAGCGATTAAGAACTTGGAGACACGGATGAGACAATTGGCTTTATCTATGATAGGAAGAGTGCCATGTGCATTGCCAAGCAATACAAAAGTGAATCCTAGGGAGCATGTTCAAGCCATTACTACAAGAAGTAGAGTTCAGCTGCCTAAGATACATGTAAAAAGACTAGGTACAAATACAGAAAAAGTGGAATCTTCTGAAGAAGAGAATGAGAAGCAGGTTGACAACACCAGGAAGACACCGATGAAAGAAAGTCCAGCAATGTCAAAACAAGTTTCAGATAACTTGGTGAACCCTTATGAGCCACCCATTCCATTCCCAGAACGGTTGAGGAAGCACAAGATAGAGCAGTAATACAAGAAATTCCTCGAAATCTTCACGAAACTCCACATAAATATCTCATTTGCGGAAGCACTGTTCAAAATGTCTGGCTATGCCAAATTCCTGAAAGACATTATATCCAAGAAACGAAAGCTAGAGGACCATGAGACAGTGATGCTAATAGAGGAGTGCAGTACCATAATTCAGAAAAAGCTCCCACCAAAACTGAAAGACCCAGGGAATTTTACTATACCTTGCACTATTGGTGAATGCTACTTTGACAGAGCTTTTTGTGATCTTGGTGCAAGTATTAATCTAATGCCTCTATCTTTTTTCAGGAAACTTGGACTCGGCGAAGCCAAAGCAACCACGGTGACACTGCAATTAGTTGATCGATCATTGGCACATCCGAGGCGGATAATTGAATACGTGCCAATCAAGGTGGACAAATTCATTTTTCCAGCCGATTTCCTCATTCTGGATATGGAGGAATATAAGAATATCGCACTTATCTTGGGTAGACCATTCTAATAGATGTTCAAAAGGGGCAGTTAAATTTGAGATTTGGCGAGGAATGGATCACTTTCAATGTTTTCAATGCTATGGACTATCATGTTGAGTCAGATAGTTGCTATCAAATTGATATGGTAGAGGAGATGGTGCAGGATAAAATTGTATTTCAAAACTTTTCAAACACTGCTGATGACCATAATGTACATTTTCAACCCAAACAAAATCATAAGAACCAAGAAGTTTACATTGTAAAGTTCGAGACAGTTGATGGGGGAAAAGCAGATCACGTGGACAAAGATAAGGCTAAAGTTTGGCGCAATGCTGCAGTAAGAAAGAAAATGTCATTGAAGAAGCTAATCAGGAGGCAATCCATCATTTATACCCTTTTATTTATTTTGCCTTAAGCATTCGATTGGTAATTTTTTCTTGAAGTTTTTTTATAATTTTTAATAAGATTAGTTTTTCATCGTCTCTGTAGGTAATAAAAGAGCCTATGCATGGTCCACACTTCTTTTTCCTCCACCATCTTCACATTCGCATCCCCGTCGATCAGGGGAGTATTCCTCACCCGTTGTTCCTTATCTTCTGTGATTTTGTCCTTAATTTTATGCGTTTCTAAGTTTGCATCTTATTATTCTTGAAATGTTGAGGACAATGTTATGTACATGTTTGGGGGTGGGAATATGTCAATATGTCATTCATCATGTTACTACAGTTTTTGTTTTTGTGTAATTGTGTGAAAAAAATTAGTTTTTTATTTTGAAGAGTTATTCTTAGTTTTACGCATTTCTAGTAGTAGTTAAGGATTTTGTGTGCTTGTGTGGGTTTGACAATTCTGCCGACCATGATGTTTAATTTTGGACTATGTATGGACCATGAATGGTGAAAATTGTGCATTATTAGATTGATCAATGCATGTTTATGTGAAACTTGATTTACTGTCTGCACGGTACTCATGCTTGCATATTGGGCTAATGATTTGACTCATTGCTTAGAAATAGTTGAACATAGAGAATATATCAGGAAAACCACTTTTTTACTAAACCATGACCAATTTTTAGAATAGTTTAGATGTGATTGAACTATTGCAATGGAGCATTGAGATGAGTAGGGGTTCCGTGCATGATATTATGTGTAGATTGTCTAAAACCAATGAGATAAAAATGAGGTGAAAGTTTCAATTAGGTATTAGTTTTAGAAACGGGGTGTCTGAAAGAAAGGGGCATTGCATTAATCATTGAATAAACAAAGACATCTGTTTGAGCATGTATAACTCGAGTGATTAAGCATGCAAGAGTTTATAACCTGATGCCCTATGGTCATCTAATTTGGGAGTCATCGGCATAAAGCTTCCTACAGGGGTTATATAGAAAGCAAATGAAAGATGTTATATTAAAGAAAATGAAAAAAAATGGTATCTATCTATTGATGAATTACATAAGTACTCTTTTGTATGAAATGCATTGATAAGCCCCAAACACTCGGTTGATAAGACTATATCTCTAATGCGAGGCAACTAACTCAGTTTAATCTCAAGGGTTGAAGAAATAAAAAATAGGAGAACCTCTACTTATTAAAGTGTGAAATTGTGATAGTATGATTCATCCGAACTGAGAGAGAGAAAGAAAAAGATATAAATGAGTTCAGCCTTAAAACACACACATGGATAATTAAGTGAAATAAGTTTGGGAGTGTGTGTATCTCTCAAGCGAAGTGAGAAATACTGGACTACTATGAGTAAGGTGTTGAGCCCATCACGGGCTTAACATGTTGGCATGAGTTTCACACACATACACGTCAACTTATGCAAATAATATGTGGAGATTGATTTGATTTTGTACTATTGTAGTTGTTCATGATGTTTAGTACTAAGTTCCAATCCTGAGACACGACAAGTTATTAAACTATGTTTTATGTGGAATTAAATTACAATTTTGTTTGAGGACAAACAATAGTTTGAGTTTGGGGGAGTTGATAAGTACATTTTTACACACTTATTATAGGTCACAAACATGGATTATTGTTAATAAATATGTTGAATATAGCTTAATTCAATATAATTTGTGTTTTGTAGGACAACAATGATGAAAGGAGAGAAATTAGGAAAAAAAGCAAAAAATGGCTTAAATGAAGCAAAAGCAAAGTTTGATGACTCAAGTGCAAATATTGAAAAGTTGTGCCAAACCTCATGATGAAGATTCAAGAGTGTTGGGAGACAATTGGATGAAAGAAGATAGCAAAGTGATGAAATATCGTTAAAGTATGATCACACGTCAATTTCCAATCGAAAAAGTTATGCATCAGTTTTCAGTCTCATATTTAAACCCATTTTTGACGTGGTAAATGATCGAACTAGAAGACAATATCTAAATTAAAGTTGTACCCCTTTTAGTTAGCATCCCAACGCATCTTGAATCACTCCAATCAGACATTTGAAGTGAAAGATAGGACCAAAATACTAAAAGCCGCCCGGTGGAGGAAAATGCCAACATTATGCGATCGCATAGTGTTAATTCCTTGCGGCCGCATAGACCACTATCGAGATCTTTTGGGTTGAATTTATTTGTTCTATGCGACCGCATGACTTTGTACTATGCAATCGCATAGAAGACCTTCGACATGAAAATTTTGGTTTCCATAAGGGTTTTCTTATTTCGTTCCAACTCTTATGGAAACCAAGCTTTTGGCAACTATATAAACTCTTAAACAGTCCTCAAACCCTAAGCAGACCTGGGAGGAGACTTTTGAATGTTTGAGAGAGAAATCAAGGTAAAAACAAGGAGAATAACATCACGACACGAAGAATCAATTCAAGAATCTAAATTGATGATGTCGTTCTTTATTAAATTTTCTGATTTCTTTTCTTCTATCATGTTAGGCTAGATTTATATGTGCTAGATGAAAGATGTACCTTGTGATGTGATATTTTAATACCTAGGTTTACTTTATTGATATTAAAATGCATTTTAAATTATTGAACGATTTATATACATTGTTTTTTCTCTACAATTATATGTGAAATAGTTGTATGAGTCTGGTAACTTATTTATGCATTCAAAAGAAGATAAATAAGCTCGACATGGTGTAAATCATCGTAGGGTCTGATATGGGATAGAAATATACGGCTATACTCTACGTGAATCTCTAAGTGTTTACAAAACGTCATGCATTCTTGTATATTGCATTTTTCATAGAAATATAGTCAAATGGTATGCGAAAATAGGTTCAGTTCTACACGAGAGATATTATTGAATACGTTAGAAATATCGATTCTTCATCAATTCAAGCGTGTTGTCAATTTTGTAGAACTAGAGTTAAAATGGATCATTGCATGGGGATTCGCGAACCTAGTGCATTTCTTTTCTATTAGTTATTTTAATTTGTATTCAATCATATAATTTGCATTTAGTTCAATTAATTCATCCACTATTGCTTTCATTTAGTATAGCTACAATTTAGTTACAAAACTCAACCACATTTCACGTTTTGGTTAAGGTCAGAATATGTAAAATCGAACTAGTAAATCTCTGTGGGGACGATACTTGAACTCTAAAATCACTTTATTACTTGAACGATCCGTACACTTGCGGTAGTCTTTATTCGAAACATATTTTCGATGGCCACGTCTCTTCACCAGTTCAGAGCTCGCGCAAAAACATGATCCACGATGGCATTTCATTTCATCCATCCATTCTCATTTTTTCTGTTAGCTCATTCTTGTTCTACTCCTAGTTCTTTCTCTCTCTAAAGAGAACCCCCAAATTCTCTATCCGATTCTCTATCGAGCTAGTATTCAGAGGTATGTTTCTTCTCTGCTTCTCGGTCATGTAACCATTTCTTGCTAAGCACCGATTTAAGTTACTTGTTTGGTCACAAATTAAACATAATACACATCTAGCAAATGAAATAATAACAAAATATTAATAACTGGTTTACATGATACTTATTCACGGGAGGCAGCACTTTATTTCTCCCTATTGGCTTCACTAATTGAGCAGAGACTTTGTTAGATGTCATAGACTTGCTACTCATAATGGTGATTCAGTGTTGGGGAAAAAGGCCTTTTTCCGTCCTCTTGAGGATTTGGAGATACCACCCCCTAAGTTGGTTCTACAATAGATAAGGCTTAATGTAATGTACTGAATGTTAACAAGTGCAGTGCAGAAGAATAGTACTACCTACTATAATGTTGATAATAGTTGCTTGTAATGTGATGCTTTTTTAATCTAACTTGTGGTTTAAGTTTTCGCGGACATAGTTTGGGCATCTTTCCTTGCTATGGAAATACAATAAGAAACAAATTTGATAGTATGAACAATGGGGGAAATTATACCTGCTGAACTTTCTACAGATACAACACCAAGCTCATTTTTTGCAGTCAATGAATGATATGCCCGAGCATCTCAAAGGGATAGCTTTTCAAGGAAATAAATTAAGGCTTAAAAGTGTGATAAAAAATTTAGGCCATATTTGTTTCAAATTAAAATCAGATTTTAATCTAAATCAAAGTCAAACAATCAAACATTAACCACATCTTTCATGAGTCTCAAATCTTTTCAACCATACTTCTATAACAATCTAGTAAAAATCTAATTTTAATTTCCACCAAATACCCACTTAATCAGTTGTTAATGTATGTCATCCAATCAATACATTCTAGAATAAAGACAACGAAATTGCAATAGAAGCTCACAGCAAAACAATCCAAAAGGTAAATTCACGTTGGCATTTCCATGAGTAAAATATATATTTTTAAACGTGATTTAAGAAAAAAGTAGAAATGTATTAATGTTTATTTTAGCATGAAGGATACAACTAAAGATCTAACAATGTCACCCGGGCGGAAGGATGAGTGCATAGCTACTTTGTCAATCTTAGTTGATCTGACATCTTGTTTCCTGTTAGATATGATAAGAATCAATTCTCAGTGACGGATCGAGCTCACAAATAGATGTTTAATCAAGTTTTAATGCATCAACACACCATTTTGAAATTTTGGATCATCAACAAACATGTTGTAAACATGAAAATATTGAGATTTTGAAGTATTTTGCTTCTATAAATGATTTTGAAGTAGGTGAAGTAGCCAAGAGGAGCGTCCAATGTTATTTAGTTATATACCACAGTTATAAGAGGCCATCATCACATCGAATCAGCCTTGTGCCACTCGTCCGATTTTCTCTAGGCTCCTCGGAGTCCTAGTTTTGTCTCCCCGTCCAAGGCGGTGGAGTTTCTTCCCTCCCCGGCTTCGGTCGGTGGAGGTTTTGTTCCTCTCCTGTTTTTTGCCGGATGAGGGTTTTTTTAGGTTTTGTTGTTTTCGTTTGGTGGTGTTTGGTTGGTGTTGGTTGATTTAGTTTGGTGTTTTCGTTTTGGTGGTGTTTTGGTTGGTGTAGATTGGGCGGTGTTCGGGTTGTGTTTGGGCAGTGGTGGTTTGTGGGGTGGCAGGACCTGGGAGGCGTCGGATTCTACTGCGGTGATGGGGTTCGATCGGTGGCTGGGGTTTGGCTGGAGCTTCGGTTGGTTCTGGTGGTGGCTGAAGGTTTTGGCTGGTGCTGGAGGTTTGGCTGGAGCTGCAGGTCGTTCGGGTGGTGCGCCGTCGGGGACTTTCGCCGGAGGGATTCTTCTCGGGGTTTGCTGCTTTTGTGCCCTGCTTGGATTGGTTTGGGTGGTGTCTGTTTAGGGTCTGTATGGTTGTGTTTGTTTTGTGTCCTGTGTTGTTGTTTTTCTGTTGTCTTTTATTGTTGGTTCCTTGATTTTTGTTGGCTTTTCTCTTTGGAGAGGGCCGAAGTTTAGACAATGCCCGTCATCTGTGCGGGGGTGCTATAGTGCTGATTGCGTTAGTTGACTTGTAGTCGGGTTTTCCTGTATTCATAAGTCACAGGTGTAACTTCGTTGTTTCTGGATAGTATTCCAGACTGTTGTCTCAAGCTTTTAGCTTGTTTCGTCTGTAATCGGTTTATCCGTTTGATTAATGACAAGTTCTTTATCAAAAAAAAAAAAGATACAGAGGCTACAGGTATGATAAACAATTCCTAAACTCATTTCTATGGCAAGCTAAATACGATCAAATGAACTCCTTAAAGTAATCAAATCAAGCATACAACCTCCTAAGCAATAAGGTATAGAAAAAAGCCTTTTTTCTGAATCAGATGCAGAGTCTACAGGTATGATTAACAATTCCTAAACTTATTTTAAGTTATTGAAACAAGAGGCGTGACAAGCATACTGATTGTTGTTGACTAAAAGCTTGTTTAGGAGGTGTCACAAACAAATAGAAATGTGTGGTGGATAAGTTGGTAGTAATTGTTGGTCACATGAAATATGTGAATAAAAATTAAGTTTGACCAAAAGTGTTTATAACTTAAAACATTTTCCAAACATGCTCTAAATACAAGAGAAAGACATTGATGTAGACATCACGATTTATGTTATTGTTGATTTTTATTAATTACGTTTTTTGTTATTATTGGACTTGTAGTAGTGAATTGACCCAAACCCATCACTTAGCTAGGTTTTTACTATTTATATGATTTTGACATTATAATTTAGACAGTTAATGATTTATGAAAATTAAGATTGATCGTTGTCACATTTTTCCTTTTCCCTACGTTTCTTTTTATTCTCTGCCGCTTCATTCTCTTCTTCTTCTTCTTCTTGGCTTCAACTCTAATTCATCTTACATCAAATTTGGTACTAGAGCTAAACATGGATTCAATAATCAAATTGAACGACTTCCCAGCACCTTCACCGATCTGCAATTGTTTTTTTTTTGCTGCTACACACCCACCGCACACCGCTATGCCCGTAAACACCGTCCAAACTGCCAACCACCATCAAACTACTTGCTGCACAACTCAATCCGCTACAGGAAGAAAAAAACCCTGCCTACGCACCGCAACTTCATCAACCCACCAATAACTGCTGCAAAAATTACTGTCGGCAACTACCTCCTGCAACAACCATAGACCAATACCAAATCCATAACCGAAGTCGTTCCCACACCTCACTAAAAATCATACCCAGAGCCGCTACCTGTCAATCATCGACACTTGTTCCCGCTCGGACTCTAGTCACTCACTCGTCGCCACCAACAGCCAACAAAACAAAACTCATTAGCAAGTTAGCTCATGCTCCAGTCTTTAAGAAGCCTCACTAGTAGTTGCCTTCAACCTGATGTAGAGGTCACCACAGCCCTTTCGCAGCCACGAGGTCGAAGGCACAAATCGATTACTACAACTTTTCCTTTTGGGTCTTTAACTCTATTTTCTTATTTTGGGCCTTAGTTAATGGCCTAATCATTGAATTTGAGCCTCAATTTGGGTTTTTGTTTGGCAAAAATTTATAAATAAGGTGTATTCTTTACATCAATTCAAAAATCAGGTTTATAGTTTGAAAATTCAAAAATCAGGTTTTTTTTAATGAAATAATAAATTATTAAATCAATTTATTATTAAATATTTAATTCTAATATAATATAATTAACCCATCCCACATGCACCACCCATACCGCTCCGGGGACTATTCCGGCAACCACTCCGACCACCACTCTTCTCCGGCGACTGCTCCGATTCCGGCGATTATTTCGGCGACTATTTCGGTGATCATTCTGGTCACAGATTTACAATTTAAGGTCACAGTTCAAAAATTTTATAGGTCACAATTAATTCGTTGGTCACAGATTTCAAAATTAGTTGGTCACAGATCAAAATTTATAGGTCACACAGTCACAGATTTCCAAATTAATTGGTCACAGATTTTTTTACGGTCACAGATTATATAATTTTTAGGTCACAGATAAAAAAATGGTTAATTTCATTGGTCACATATTTTCAAATTATTGGTCACATATTATCTTTCAGTCACATATTGTCAAATTTTTAGGTCACGGTTAACCAAATACTTGGTCACATATCAATGCCACTACTTCAGCCACCACTACCACACACGAGGGAGAGATAAAAAAAAAAAAGGTTGATCCTCCACCTGCACCACCGCCGTCGACTCCGCCACAACACCACACAACCATCACTACAACAATAACAAAAATCAACTGCACCATAGTGCCACCACACGGACCGCCATCGCAACCACTGTCAACCACCCGCACATCAAAACCCAACACCCACCATTGCCGCACGCTGGAGCATCTGAGTGATTTTCTCGAGGTGGCGGTCGCCACCTCCACCTGCAACAGATCGGACGCTGTCGCCCCCACATCCACAGATCCACATCTACAGATCCACCTGATGTCGCCCCCACATCTACAGATCCACCTGCTGTTTGGTCCACCCACCCAACCCGCTGGCAGCAGCGACACAGCAGTCGCGACACTGCTGCGACGCAGACAGCAGCTTCGCGACTGCTGTGACAGGGTGGAGACGGGGAGGGAGAAGGGAGAAGAGGAGGGAGAGAAAGAGGTCAGAAGAGAGGAGATGAGGAGAGGGGGAGGCTGGCGGTGGCGGTGGCGATGGAGGCGGCGGGTGAGAGAGGGGTGAGAAATGAAATGACATGAATTAAGGTTTGGGGAGGGGGGTTGGATATATAATATTTAATACTTGATTTAATTATTAATTCAATACCTGATTTTTTATTAAATAAAATTCACACCTGAATTTTGAACTTGAAAAATTAAATGTCTGATTTTTTGTAATTTCCCCTTTTTGTTTAGTGTCATTTATCTGGCATTAGGGCTTTGGTTTGGGGCCCTGCTTTTTATGTTTTAGTTTTCAATTTGGGCCCCTGCTTGTTAATTTGTTTTAGTTTTAAATTAGGGCCCTACTTGTCCAGTTGTTTTAGTTAAAGAAAGAGTCTGGTTTGTTATTTTTGTTTGGCCTCAGTGTGACTTGTTACCCTTGAATTGTGGGTAGCGTTATTGGTACGTTGGCCCTCTTTTTGTAATTTACTTTTAGTAAAAAAAAAAAGGTGAAAATAACAATTAGTGTGAAAATAAAAAGTGTATAAAAAAAAGTGTGAATAAAAAAAGACAGAATTTTCTAATGTTAATTGTAGTGAATTTTTATTCCTGTTGTTTAACGGCCGCTCAAATGACTCAATTGCCGCCTTTCCACCGTAGCAGTGCCAAATGAAAAATCATGATTGCGCATTGTTGGACTCTTTTGAGTCACGTGAGGTAACAATTTTATTGTATTAACACATGTACTTTTATTTTAGTGTTTTGGCTTGTCAATTTTAAGAATTAAAAAATGTTATGACATGAATACCAAACGTTAGGAGTCCACTTGTTTACAAATGGAATGAAACTTCTTCTTCAATCTTCATTATCTTTTAATGAGCTCCTATCATTATTTAATATAAACTGAGTATTTGCATTCCCAAATGGACCAAATTGCTTGCTGTTTCCATGCTCACATCTATTAATACACTTAGCACAGCATTGATCTCAAATAAACTATCAAGACATCCTGGTTTTGCTATACAAGTAGCGGTTGTTTCTTGCCTTGGTGAAATATTCCGCATTACAACACTAGATCCCCCTTTATGTGATGAAATAATGCAAGATATTTTTCCTTTGATTATATCATCATTTGCATTTCTCACGAGCACATCCATCAATTTGTATGCTACGTCAGTTAGGATACTAGATACTATGGCTAAGGTGGGTATTGCCTTATCATGTTGGACCTAGACTGTAAACGTATAATAATTAACATGTTCCAACACTTTCTTGTAGCTTTAAACGGAAATCATTTAGGGAATGTCTTCACATCCATAGAGACTATCATGACCTTTATATTGGAAGAAAGTGACAATATTCCTCAAGATTTGATTACCCTTCTTTTGGATAGTGTTCAAAATAAACACAGGGAAGATTCTCCTATTATATTTAGTATGGTGGAAAGACTTTTTGAGAAGTGTGCTGACACGATCAAACCTTACTTGTCATAAGTTATAAAATCTTTAGGGGTTTGTTTAAATGATTATAACACAGTTCTTTTCTCCATTTTCACAGAAGTTGAGAGTTGTGAACAGTGTATTGTATCCCCTATCGTGACCGCTTCTGTAACCAATACACATAACATTGACATAATTGAGAAGTTATCTAAAGCGATACCATCAAAGTTAGGCATTTCATATATCCTAGATCCCATGCCTACTAGGTTACATGACTTTCATGTTGAATTTGTTTTTGTTTTCTTTCAATTACATGAGATTCCACGAGTTGCCACATTATTTTCTAAGACCATTACTCGATTGCACACTCATCATATCGACATTAACATGTTGTCCATTAATTATCGACATGCCTTGTTAGCTAATCATCATGTTGACAATATTTTTAAATTTCATGCCAAATTAAGAGGTCGAATCATTTTCAATCATGAAATTTTTGAACTTACTTTTGATGTGCAATATATGTTAGTATACCCTATTGAAAATTACTATACTTTATTGCGTGTTTCTCTTATCCGTTTTCCTAAAAACGTGAAGAAAAAGTTTTTGGATCAGTCACATAAAGATTTTCGATTTGTCTGGCCATCTCACTTAAATGAAAGTTATATTTCAATACAGAAGAATTGTTTACTAATTTGGGCCCATTCGAGCCTTCGATGTTGTGATCATTTTTCTTTACACGCCAGTATGCGATGCTAGCTTCTTATGCTTCTCTTTATGCACAACCAAATGAAAGTTTTAAAGATGAGTTTCATGTGTGTTTGTTATTCGGAGTCCAGTATTGGTACTTGATTAGATGGAGAGATCATCCCCCTTGGCTGGATCATATTCTTGGGAATAAGCTACATTTTTCGTTACTATCAAGTATAGAGTTTCGATATTTGGTTCTTACGAAAAATCATCCCCCGTGGTAGAAGTTTTTCCACTCGACAGAGTCGAGTTTTCTCCTACCCCGAGAGAGTTGATGCAGACATTACGATTTATCTTATTGTTGATTTTTATTAATTATGTTCTTCTTCTTCTTTTGGTTTTATCTTATTCTTGGCTTGAATTCTAATTCATCCTACATCAGATATCTACAACAACAAAAAACTAATCCTCATTCCTTGTAAGCTTGTGGTCAATTTGATCCAACATTTCATCCTTTTGTTAAATCTTAACACATGAGGAAGACAAGTAATATAAAATGTTAACATCTATCAAAGGACATCAAAGACTTCAGGTGATAAGAACCATGGTATGAGAGCTAGTGAGGACAAGGATCCGTTGATTGTAGAAGAATAACCAATGATGAGGCATGGGCAAAAAATGTTAAGGAAACTATGGTATTGCTTGCTCAATCTACAGTGGACGAAACATCGATCACAACAAGTAGAGAAACAAGTTTCACGTTGGGCTTGGAAGAAGAAACAAGATGGATCAACTTGGTCCAAACAGCGGACGAATGAGCAAAAAAGAGTAACTATGCGACTGCATGTCCATACACATACGTTGGGAGAAGCAATGTGGTGATAGAGAATTATCCCGAGAACTTAGGATCTATAGAGACTTACGAGTTAGACATGGGTTGAGTAATCAATCTAGTGAGCTTGGTGGACGATGAGGTGAGATATGTGTTCTTGTGGTGTGACCAACACAGAATGAGATAGGATAAATGTGGTGAGATATTTTCGTGGGGTCATTTATGCAATTGTTGCGTATGTGTTGACTGTGTGCTTGATTAACTTGGTGTTAATCTATTGTTCTGTGTGAACGTGTCTTTTTGTGAAAAGATCTGTATTATCTTATATGATATCTCCATCACATGTTTATTTGCTTTTGAATGATTACTGTGATTATCTGCTTCTAATTGGGTATTCTTGAACTTAGCCCCGATGAGTATATGAAGCAGGTATGGTATGTGTTTTGGGTTCGAAACACGAGGTAAGGTCCGTGATTTCAATTTTATTGGTTACGTTAATTATGCAAGTATAAACTTTGTATTTTGTTTTCTTGCAGATTGATTGTGTATCAAGGTGGAGATTTGTTGGGTTTTTGATACCCAATAAATCCCGGACGATGATATTAAACCATTTTTTTGGATTATATTTTATAGGCCTCGACCGATGAGTGAAGTAAAATATCGACACTACAATTGTTCAGATCGATCTTACAACCTATTTTGGCAATTTGAAATAGCCTAATTTAATTAGTACTACTCATGGCTCATCCTATTACCTTGGATGGTTTTTTGGTTGACAGCCCATATATTTGCTACCTATTGGGCCCTTATTATGCTTTAACCCAAAAGCCCACACTTGCCATTATTTAGGCTATGCATTATTGTTGTTTTCACGTGTGTGAAATTGGTTTACTAGTCCCCTTTGGTTAAGATAAAATGGCATCTCTGTTCCTAGCTTTCTGGCTTCGTGCTTTCCAGTTTTAGTGTTTGGTTTTCTTCTCCTTCCCTTAGCCTTTGTGGCTGATCTTAATTCTAAAATAAACCTTCACACATTGCCTTTTGTGGGCAACTCAAAAGCAACCTGTTGTGGGGATTGGTTTGTGGTGTTTGGTTGATAATTGTGGTGGTTGATTCAATGAAACTGAGCCTGGATTCCACGAATCAAATGTCCATTATTCTATAGTGATGATGACCATATTTATTTTTTGAGAAGATCAGGATAACATTCGTTTGCTCAAACTTTGTGATACCCAAGGTCCTTCTATACTACAAGAGAGGTGATCTCATAGACCACCTCAGTACTTATAACTAATAGGTGCCTCATTTGCGTTGAGGTGCTGAGTGTTCTACCTAACCCTATCTAAAAAGGTTGAACCCCAACCTTGAGGGCCCCCACCGACCCTGCCCTGGGCCATTGTGAAGGAGGTAAATCGCAGGATGTGCCTCTCAGGAGCCAGGGTGGAGAGCTTATGGATAGGCCTGGGCTATTAACCCTATGGTAACTCTCGCTTGCAACAAAGCCAATTCCACCTTGCGGGGAATCGAACTCTGCACACTACCGCGCTGAGCCCTAACCGCCCTCCCCTTTGCCACTGGGAGATATGCCCTGGGGGCTCTACCTAACCCTATCTAATTAGGCAAAGAGGTGGTACAAAGCTTTGCCCAAAAGAGCATCAGAAGTTGGCTAGATTTGAAGTTGTTTATCTATGCCATTGTGTCCTTTGGAGTATGAACAACCCCTTTGCAATGACTCCACAAGAGGATGAGGCGCTGAAAATCTACTTAACCCACTTTACAAACAAGATAACCAACTACAAAAACATCTCAGATGCATATGCTTTCTCTGCTGTCAATGATGATTCAACTTGAGCACCTTATTATGGATGAATGTTAGAAACAAAAATCCAACTATCTACGACCAATTAGTAAACCTAGTTGAGGAAATTATAATGGAAGATATGATTAACCATTAGTAGAAGAGGCAGAGGACCTCACACATCGAGGGGATGAGATCAAGGCCGCTTCCCCAATCTACAAAACTAGCAACAACACTAGAAGAGGTATCAACATGCCTATCTTACCTCGAGCCAGAGTTATATTGCTATGGTGCTTAGTGTCCTTCCTCCTTCAATATTTGATGAGGCGGGCCCCAATAGGTACCTAGGGATGGAACAGAACTAGCCAACATATTATGAGGTTGGAAAAAATAGGCCCCAATTCAAGGCTTTTCGACCAATTACTACATGCTCAATCCGATGAGTTCAGCAAGGCACAATCCTTTGACACATTGGAGAAGGGTCGCGCTCCAGTGAAAGAGATTCTCAAGATCCGAGGCATAAGAACTAGCCTTGACATGTGATGTGAGGTAACTTCCTAGGTATCATCAGCTAGGCAGTAGGAAGTCGTGAACAAAGTACCTTGAACCAGACAAAGCAAACGAAGGGACCCCTAAGATAAATTAAGATAAAATCGAATTACAAGTACGAAGTTTATAAATTATCCTTGATGAAAATTTGTTCCTCGATATTATGGCTTATTGCCCCCACTCTAAGTACAACGTTAATAATTAAGTTTCATAACTTAACAACAAGTGTATGACTCTAAAAAAACTTTCATTCAGATATTTATAAACAATTGAATTTGAAACTTTCTCCTAAACTTTAATGGTCCTTATAAGGTTATTCATGTTAGCCTACTTAAGAAAGAAACTAGTGAGGACCGGCCTCGATAGGACACAATTTCTTATTATCTAAGAATGATAAATTATTTATTAACCATTCCCATCATACTCAAATAGTATTCAATAGTATCTCCAAAAGAGTCATATATAGTAAGTACCATCAAAGTGTAACAATCGATTTCATAATTATCTCAACTATTAGTTTTAGAATCGTCATGTTGATATAATCCACCGGCACTAAGATAGTCATCAATGTATAATTTCTATGGCAGGTCTCTAATGAAATTGTTCAGCTATAGGGTATCCATATATTTACTCGAGTGTTCATACAGTTCAGCTATAGGGTATCCATATATTTACTCGAGTGTTCATACACTCTAGTCAGTAATATCAATTACTATCTTCTATAAAGAAAAGTGCAATGTGTTAGCCTATAAGAACGATTGATATCCACGTCTCATTAGTCCGTACGACTATAAATAATTTATAAATTAATCGACACGATATACATCTCACTATTACTAAACTTTGTGTTTAGTATATCACTCAAGTTTGTTCTTTTAACTCCGTTCAATAATTTATATTTATTTATTACTTCACGTATAAATCATTCATTTCTCACAATCTAGACAAAATTTGAAACATTATGGAACTAGCAAAAACATGGTTGTAAATAGCATAATTTTCTACAATTTTTAAGAACTAAGGGCGTGTTTGATAGGCCATTATTTTTCATGAAAATGGAAAACAAATTCGAACTTTCACTTTTACCTTGTTTGATTCACTTTCTTTTTCCATGGAAAAAACTTTCTTGGTTTGGTTCACATGCTCACATTTTTCTTGGTTTTATAATTTGTTGGAAATTGGTTTTCCAGTTTTTTTTTTTTTTTTTTCAATTGGAAAAAATTATAGACACAATGGTAAAAAAATTTATCACTTTTATTAACAATTTCCATACAAAACAAAGTCAAACGAATGGTATTCGGTATGATAATTTTTTTTTGGCAATTGGAACAAATTCTAGATTCAATGGTAGAAAAATTATCACTTTAATGAACAATTTAGATAAAAAACGAAATCAAACGGACACCAAATTTTCAACATTTTTCAAGTGAAAAATTATATCAATCAAACACAATTAATTACAATTCTTAGTAAAATAATTTTTAGACAATTCAATTCCCTACAAAACATTTTCTTTCCATCCATTTTCCAACTTTACAATCAAACGGACCCTAAATGAATAATTTGGCAGTTAGAACTTCTTCTTATTCTTCTTCTTCGTCTTTTTTTATGGACACTTTGGGCTTTTCCCAGGCCCACCATAGAAAAAATGTGTTCCCCATTCATTGTTATAGGAACTCTTGATATTGTAGCAATTTATATTTTCAGCCAAGGTTGATATATCTTGGGCCGATCTGAGGCTGTTATCCGAGTCCACAATCTCGAGGTTCCGAACATAGCTAGCTTTACCAAACCCATCTTCGGGAAAGTGGCCCGAGCCCATTTGGGTTGAAGTGTGCTCATTATTGGGCCGAGAATTCAAGACTTCTCCTCCCCACTCGATCATCGTGGCCTGGTCCGCTAAGTGTGTGAATAGCTCAGTGGGCCAGTAGCCCACTAAAGTATTGCCGCCGAAACCCATCCACCAATTTCCCAACTTCGGATCCTGAAAATAAAGAATTATTAAGTTTTTGAATATTTTTTTTTGGGTACTTTTAAATTAAATATGTTTAAAAGATTGGATTTTAAGGACCTTCCATATGAGGATGGCCATGTCGAATTGATTTCCGTTTAGCAATGACACCGGATTAAAGGCTGCTCCAATGGCTATGCGACTGTTTGTTTGCACGAATCCTGAACATAGAAGATTGTAGCATCCCGTTGCTTGATAGGCGTCGCTCTTCAATTTATCAACACAAATAATGAAAACAAAATTAAATGAGTTCATTTAATCGGAAACTAAACAAATACAAATTTGCTTTAGAGATATAAAGTGAGCTGACTCAAGCCAATATACCTTGTTGCTTACCATGTTCGTATGGCTGTTTTTTTTTATTTATTTTTAATTTTGTTCAATTCCTTGTTAGGTCAACTAAAAGTTTTATTAGTACTCTCTCTTTTGACCTCTTCTACCATCCAACTAAGTCATGCTTCCCTCGACTTGTATAATTCGTGTTAGACAACTTCATTAAATGCAGTTATAAATTATTGAATTTCCCGAATTCTAAGATCCCCCATGCCACATACAAATGTTAGAGCATCTCCAATGATAATTTAAATTAGTATTTTCAAAATCACTTTTAAAGCATCATTTACATTTGGGTGATCTAAATTCAAATTTTGCTGTAATGAGAACATCAAAATCCACTTTTTGCCTCTTTTAAATATAAAACTAGATGTAAAAAATATGCTTTTTTTTAATGTTTTCTGTCGAAAAATACAATTTGCACTTCCTTTACATCTCTCCTTTGGAGAGATATTCGACCACTTACAGGATTTAAAACACAATTTAAATTTACGTTACACCATCATTGGATATGCCCTTAATGCAAAAAAATTAGTTGAAAACCATAAATTCACCTATAATGAGAATGGATTAATGTACTCTTAAATACGTTAGCCTGTTTTCAGCTAAACAATTAGTTGAAAACCATTAATCGATGCAAATGCAATGAAAACAGGAAGTATCATATTTCAAGATTAATGTACTCTTAAATACGTTGGCCTGTTACCAGCTAAACAATTTCATGTGCTTTAGGTCCCTCTTCCCCATTTTCGAGAATTCAAAATTAATCAAGACAATATTTTTTTAATTAAAATTATTAATTTTCCTTTGCCCGAAGTTAAGTTGACTTTGAGCATTAGAGGAAGATAGAATCCAAATCTTAGCTAACTTTGAATGAGAAATAAAACATTTTACATTTAATTTTCTTGATGCAAACTCATAGATGAAGCACATGTTTAGATATAATGTATTGACAAGTTCCCCCCCCTCTTTTCACAATAATGTTTGAATTGCTTTAAAAATAAATAACATTTTTGATTGAAAGGAAAAAAAAAATGGAAACATGTCAAAACATGTTGGGAACTAAAAAATTGACCTAAATTAACTTTGACTTCTAGGCAAACATATCCGAGTAGGGTCACTCGTGATTCTTTTAACAATTTCAATTTTTTCTATGGATATTCTTTTTTAATTTTACGAAATGTAATTTCAAATTTCGTATCTAATTTTTATTGTTATTTTTTGCAATTACTTTGTTTAAATTCTTCATGTGCTTAATGAAGTATAGAGAACATAATATTTTCATTCAAATAATAGAAGGAAAAAAAAGAAGATAAAAATGTTGAAAATAGAGAGAACTAACCGTCCAATAGGTAAATAATCTTGACCTGCTGTCACCATAAAGCTCAGGACTAACCTGACTAGTACAATTATCAAAACTTTAGAAATTCAATTTAATTTATACATTATAAGTAAATATTGATAAATTGTTAATCTTGGACATACGAAATATTTCATATAAGCTTAATACGAGCTCAACTATCATACGAGAGCTAGAACACAAGTATATTATACTAGCTTGATCATTCAATGTGCTGTGTATTGATTACGTGTGTGCGTGTACAAGGAAATTGAAATGAGTACCTGCCAACCAGCTTCAATACTGTTAAGGTCTGGCCCATCAAATGATCCAGATAGAACCCATATTTGGGAGAGGCTAAACTCGTTCACTACTTCAACCGACGGATTCCATACGTTGATTGTTGCTTTTGCCCCGTAAATCCCTTGTGACGATTCCGTGTATGCTATCGCATGCTTTCATTTAAAAAAAAAAAAACCAAATATACTTGTCAATTAATATTAATGGCACCGTCATTTGTTAATGATTAAATAAAAATTGAAAGTTTCTTCAGTAATATAGCATTTCTCAACAACAATTATTTACTTCGTTCAAGTTTTTGCTACACACGAGTACTCATGTTCACAAGCCGCTTTAATTCTATGCTAAAAAATTACAGGGAAAACATGGTTGATAATTCAAAAAATCATAAAATGAAATTGTAACTAAATCAACTTCATTATAATTCATATCTACGTGCATTAGTAACTTTTTCAGATCAGAATAGCAAATATATATTCTCAAGACAATAGTAGTAGTTAGAAATGAAAGAAGATAGAATACGCAATCGACTTAATTTCATTGTCATAACTTTGCAAATATATAATACAAAAGAATGTCGAAAGAATGATCTAGAATCTATTGCTGTTGGTTAGTTCCTAAATTGGTGGATCATGTTTGGAATCATTTACAACAAAATGTACTGGTGAAACGACTTCAAGACAGCAAGAATTGCAGTCATCGAATATGTACTAACTTACTGGGTTGGTCACTACTCACCGAATATGCACTAACTTACCGTATTGAGCACATACCGATTTGGCTTCTTATCAGATTGAGCTGCTAACTTGCTATCTTAACATTAGTTAATGGGTTCAGTAATTTTCTTATGAAACAATGAGAGAGAGAGAGAGAGATTGATTTCCAAAGTTGCTCTAACCCCTATTAAATCCAAACGTTTGACTTTTGTAATTAACTAGGCCACACAATATTATAAACAAAAATCATAGGGCGTGTTTGGCAAGTGTTTATTATATGTTGCTAAAATTTAAATAATTTTATATTTACATATTTTTGTTTGGTCTATAACTACTATGTATTTACTTGTCGCTCATTTCAATTACAACGGTTTATAAATATTTGCCAAACAAATGCGTAGTGAGTTCAATTTATAGTCAATAATTTAATTAATTTATCTTATTTTATATCCTAGACAGATGTTTACAATATTTAAAGCACCGTGATAGGCGCGGAATATCCTGCTTGCCTGCCTTATTTTAATTTTTAATAATCCAAATGATAAATCTTATATCAAATAAAGATAAAATATATAGACCAACGTATAAGAGTTTGAACTAATTTTCTTAATAAAATTAACTTTTGAAGATTTAACCCCAAGTCTTGATATATAAATACGTGCAGAAGGGGGATATACGAAGAGAGGAATACCTCATGGCCATTGCCAGTCTGGAAATCAGGTGCATCGATCCTTCTGGCAAGTGGTATTTTGCCTTGTTTCTTCCCAAAATTATACAAAGATTTAGCCCTAAGAACATCATGCACTGTGCTTCGCCTAATCGGTACAGTACCTTTTGGACATCTCTGCCCTTTTTGATGCCACATTTGCCAAGCAATTCCGCCTCTCAATCTCTCACTACTATTCCTCTCTCTCGCTGCATCTGTCTTTATCATCTTTGGCATTTCTGGACGTACTCGCTGTAAATTTAAATAGAAATTGAATTTGCATTAATTAATATTATTAAATATTAACAACTAATATTGTCGTTCATATGAAAAAATTAAGTGGGGTAGTTGGTAGTTGAAAAATAATTAGAACTCATGAACCAGAAAGTTCTTTGCTTTACGTTTACTCAAATAAAAGTCTGTCGAGAGAGAGAGAGAGAGAGAGAATGTGGGTTTTGTACTTTGATCTCTTTATTGTACCTGGATCTTGTGATTCTTGAGAAGAGGATGATCCAAAGCTGGTTGTTTTCTTTTATGAACACAGTCAATGATATCTCCATCTGGGCTCTAAAGGAATCAACCAAAATTAATAAAAACATAACAACAATTTTGTAAAACAAACTATTTCGATCAAGAATTAATTAAGATGGCATACTTGAATGGTGAAGACAGGAGGCTTGTTAATCTTGTCCAAATGCTTCTGAATCCTAGCAAGTCTCAAGCTACTAACTCGTCTATATTTTGTGCAATTTAAAGTCGAATTTTGGGCCGAAGATTTCCTGCAGAAAATGAAAAGGACTAATGGCACAAGGAGAGGCAATATAGCAGATGAAAATCCTTTCTTTCTTCCCATTTCATTCAGTGCCCAGAAAATGAGAACAAGTGTTACAATGTAACAAGTTACAATCCCACCATTAATTATTAGGTAAGAAAAGCAGTAACCAGCTACCAGATACACTTCTTGGTGACTCAAAACAGCCCAACAAGAAACAAATTCAAGAAAATGACTAATAAATTCTTGACAAATCCTATTCTCTCTCTTTCTCTCACACATACACACACAGGGAATGGTTCTCTGTCTAGAAGAATATTTAAGAAGAGGTGGGAGCAAGATAAAAAACATGCTTCATGTACAGATACAGAGAGAGAGAGAGAGAGAGAAAATGAGTAGTAGTAGAAATGCATATCTGCAGCATTATAAATTTCATAGACCTACCAATTTCTTTAACACTACACTCTCACCCTCCTCCTCTATTGCACCTATACAGGCACAGCTACTTGAATATACTGCATCTGCCTCTGCCACCACACAATCTTCGCCATTAATACTTCTCTCCAAACCCTTTACTACTTTCCTTCTTTTCTTTCTGTTCATCTCGGTCTCTCTCCACCCTTTGCTAAGAAATGTCCCTTCTCATTACTATATATACACTTCTTTTTTCCCAATTTTAAATATAGATATGTTAAGCATAAAATTCCATTACACTTAAATACACAAATAATGAACAATTTATAAGAACTCGAGCCACTATTTTTTAATAAATGGCAATTTTTAAGATAAAATCCTGGAACTCCATATAAATTGGCGTCGATGCAAGAAATTTTTTTATTGACATTCAATTTATTTGAATAAAAAAATTTAGAAGTATTTTAGAGAAAAAAAACATACTAAAATTATGAGTACATAAGATAAGAATTATATGAGTTCTTGTCCTTTTCTCATTTACTTTTTCATACTTTTCTTCATCCCTAATTCACATCTATATATATAAATTTTGGACATGTTATTATCTTCGCGTCACATTCAAATTATAATTTGTAACACGAAAACGATGCGCAGACTGCTTGATAATTTATTCTATTATTAAAGAAAGTACCACTAATAATTTAATATTATGGTCCAGCAATCAGAAGAAATAACTAGGCAAAGACAAGACTTTCATACTTAGGTCCTGTTTGGAAGGGATTAAATTTTTCTACAGTAAATCAATTCTCATTTTCAACCACACATTCTTCAATAAAATAATATTTTCCATCACATCAATAATTTTATCTTCTTTTTCAACCACACATTTCCCATCATATCATTATTCAAAATCAATTCTTTTCTCAAAAATCTCTCCCAAACAATCTCTTAAACTTCAGTTCCACAAATTAATAGTAGTTTTTTTTGGTCAATTGTAAGTATTTATCTATAATTTGTAGGACTAATCCAAAGAATCCATCTTAAAAATCACTCGTAGTGATAATTATTAAATGGATAAATTGTATTCTCAATAACTAAAAATTATAGTTCAATAAGGTAAATGTACATAAATTTTATTCGATCGAGTAAGTATATTGTAATTTATTTTCAATCGGGTAAATAAATTTAATTTCATTACTTGATAGAAATTGTTGATATAATAGTAAATAAATGATGCTGGTATTTATTTCAATAAAATTATACTTATTTCACACTAGCAACTATGGTTAGGTGTGATAACCTTATTTTTTATGGGAAATTTACAGTTTCTGTCTCAAACTTTTGCGAAATTTAGCAAATCTATTTTTAGCACAATCCACCGCCAACCTTTAAATATGTAGCAAAAATGGTCCTTCCTCTATTTTGACCATTAAATGATGATTTACCTTTCTCTTAAAATAAACAAAAATAAAAGGAAGCGGTAAAACAATAAAAAATAAAGAAGAAAAATTACAAATGGTGTCCATAACTTTTAGAAAAATACAAACAAAATACATATTAACACATAAAAATTTTAGAAAGATTAAACATTTCATCAAACCCAACCAAGCTCACCATCCACCCCCAACATCCAACTCCTACAGCAACCACCACCACCAAACCCACAAAGTCACCACCCCACCTAATACCTGAATCCCCTACCTAGACCTTCTGGCTTCGCAAAAATGGGAGTTTAAGTGGATATTGGGGCGTTTAGAAAGGGTTGGGACAGTAATGGTGTGGGTTTGGAGGTGGTGGTTGCTGTGATGACCCAAGTCTTAAAATCCGAGTGTCACTAACTTTGTATCTTGAACGCCAAAATCCGCTTTCTAAAACATGAAATTTTATTAAATAATATTATAAAATAAAGTGAAGTCATAACTTTAAAAAAAACTTTCATCGAATGAATAAAAAAATACTAGAATTTCTATAAATCAATACTTAAATGAATAAAAATAGGCTTAGTGAGTCTTCTTTTACTTGCCACTTCACTAGCCACCTCATGGCTTGATTGCCATGAACCTTTAATTTTCTGAAAGGGGATAAAGGAGGGTGTGAGATAAGATCTCAGTAAACATACAAGTACATAGATTAATATTTTGTACAGATTTCACATAACTTCATACATACAAAGGGAGACACGAAAATTTATACCAAATATACGTAGTATAGAATTTAAATACGTAGCGCTGCTATACTCTGATCCAATATTAGAACATGTTGAAATTTTGTATTGGAAATTGGTTGTCACCAATTGAAATGATTTAAGTGGAAATTCCTTATTTGGTGAATGAGAAATTAAGTCAAATTTAAACCACTTAATACTTGAAATTATTGGAAAATTGTGTAGAATATTGTGGAATATTCTAGAGATGATGTAGATGAAAATATGTGTCTTTTCATATGGAATATCATGACCTTTGGAGATCATGACTTTTGGTATGAGTAACTTCCAATAATTATGTATATTCAAGAGATGTGTCTCTTGGTATGATTGTGTCTTTGGACAAGCCTTTCCAACTACTATATATATGAATTCCCCATATATTTGGATCACAACAACAACAAGAAGAAGAAACAAGAAACAATTCAATTGATAGTTTCATATCATTTCATGTTTTGCTTTAGTTTTGCATAAAACACTTTATAGAAGTGATTATTTCTTGCATCAAAATCATGGTTATGGTAGAGAGGGAACTCCGTTCGAGTTCGTTGGTCTAAGTCATTTGGAGTGCTCATATGGCTTGACGTGGTCGTTGTATCTTGGGAGATGATTGCCAAGAAACCGTTAGCACCGATGCAGGGCAAATTCATCTTAAGGACAAAGGTTTGAATTGAAGAACAACATGCGTTCACTCATATTGGGAAGTGAAGAATTCATATTATTATATTCGAAGTCGGTAAATCGCTATTTTATCTTCTCAAATCAGATTTCGGTAAGTCGAATGATGTTTCAATTTCACGCATATTAACGGCATGCTCTTGATTAATATAATATGCACATTATCGGTGTAATATCTCCTACAATTTTAAGATGAATTTTGTGTTGTGCTTTATATTCTAAAGTTATTTTTGAATTGCTGAAATTCGTAAGCCAACAAACTTTTCGTAATTATATATATGAAGGGGTTCTTCCTTTATTACCCTAACCATTAAATCTATTTATATAAAGATGGAAATACAAGACCCTGTTATTATAATGATTTTATGAATGGTTATAGGACAAGTTTCCTTGTCGGTTCATTTGAATAAAGTATGTGCATGACTTTTGAGAAGTTCATAATTAATGGTTCTATGGTTGAGTAGTCATATATGTATGGCTAAAAGTGCATGTAGTTGCTTCGTGTGAAATTAAATTTTGTGCAGTAAAATTCTTGCAAGAATTTCTGATTGAATTATCATGATGGAAAGATACTAGTGACCAATTTCTAGTGTGGAGAATTGTGTTTATTCAGGTTATTCTCTATAACATGAATTGCTAAGCATATAAATATGAGATAAATCTAAAGTGTTATTTATGTGAAGGAAGTATATGAACTTTCATAACTATTCTTTTGATCGAAATATGGTAAAATTAGTTGGTTGAAATTTCATATCTTGTAAAATTATGCTAAATTTTTAATGGCGATAGCCTCAATTAAATCTATGAAATTAAATGAGATAATTTACGCAAAACTATATGTGCATGAGAATATGACAAAATGCGATTTGTTGTAATTGTATTAAGTGGAAATCATTATTTGATAATGAGATTTAAGCCACTTAATTACTTGGAATTGGTAGAATATTATGAAACATTCTAAAATCGATTTAGATGGAAAGATATGTCTTTTCATATGAAAAATCATGACCTTGGTATGATTAATTTCCAATTGGTATATCTCTTCATAAATATTTATTCGAAAAGGCGTGTCCTCTCGTTGGGTTGTGTCTTTTGAGAACACAACTATCGAACCGATAGATGATTCGTTCATTAAATTTGAATGTGGTGAATAAGTATTATTTAACATGAAATAATGTTATCTTGTGAAATGTCACAAATGTGATATGTTGCATATGTTGGGAGAAGTTGCAATTCTTGTGAATCAAGATGCTTAGTCTTCTTCATTGTTGAATTAAATTTCAATCGTGGAACCAATTAAATTGGTATATGTTTGAGAGCATTGTTGATCTATGTGATGACCTTAATTTAATTTGGATGATCAAATTAAAAGAAAATTGGATTGAAGTATAATTTATAAATTGTGGGTTGACGGCCACTATTTTGAAAGTACTTAAACTTTCACGAAGTATTCGATATGGACATTATTATTCGATAAATGAGTTGAACTACGAAAGAGTTGATAAACTCTAAGTTCAAGTGTAACCCAAAAATGTGGGGGTTAACATCAATGCTTGCGAACTTATATGAATAGTTCAAGATTTGTGGATGAAATATTATTAGTTGCACATGCATTCCTAATTGAGGAATTGTGGGGGTAACTTATGTTTAAAAGTTACAATTTTCTATACCTTATAATCATAGAAATATATCTATGAATGTGAAAAGGTAGAAAACCCTTATATTAATTATAAAGATAATATACACTAAGTCTAAAGTAGATGAAATGGGATAAAAGACGATTACGACATTTGTTTGGATATGCAAGATCAATTGAAATATTTGAAGAATATTCATAAAATTGAAATGCATTGTAATATTTCAATAATGGTATTGAATACTCATGTTTCTGAAATCCACTAGTGAAAAGTGATTGACTAGTGTAGTGCGTAATGAAAATCCTCTAACATTGTTGTTTGAAATTTATAAAGCTTTAAATAAAGCTAGTTAGGAGCATGTAGCTTCATGAGAGGATTTCTTGGTGGTGACATGTTGTATCTATTAAATCAATTAATCATTGGCTAACTATATTTGATGAGATACTAAGTTACATGTAATAGTAAGTCTAGACGTAGACATAATACCGTTAAGCAGTCGATCTCAATGGTGTAAATTAGTGGTACCTTTAAGAGATTTACCGAGAGATCAAGAATACTGCATATCGAGAGGAATGAGATTAAAGCCTACTACGTAAGAGTCTTTGTAATGGTAACCCTACCTTGTTGACTGGAGATCCCAAGATCTTAGTTCAAAGGGACAACTAAATTATGAAAATTTCATGAAGCACTTATGAAATTATTCCTACTCATTCCTATGATAATTACAGTGCTTTCTGGAAAGTGTGAGGTTAAGCTATGCTTTTAATGATTCCTATATCTTAATTAAGTCAAGTAGTGTAAGATAAGATACTCTTAATAGGAGGTCACCTATGTAAGTGTGAAGTGGGGCCGCTTCAATGAGAATTGTTCGAGGCTAAAATTCTCTAAACACTTAAGAAACCAAGAGTGGTCCATGGTCAAAATGGACACAATCATGAGAACCATGAACGGTTTAGGAAAGACATTGTGTGAGTACTGTTGTCTTGGCTTACACCAACGGCTGAATAGTTCAAGACATCACGTTCACTAATTAGCCAATAAGTCCGATAGTATTTCACTAAGGGAGGTTCAAAGCCAAAAGCTACATTCTCTGATACAGTGTTTTCCACCCTCTCTCTACTAGTGTCTGCATAGTCATTTGTATTAATTTTTCATTCGTGTGGGGGATTGTTGGAATTTTGTATTGAAAATTGGTTGCGACCAATTGAAATGATTTAAGTGGAAATTCCTTGTTTGGTGAATGAGAAATTAAGCCAAATTTAAACCACTTAATACTTGAAATTATTGGAAAATTGTGTAGAATATTGTGGAATATTCTAGAGATGATGTAGATGAAAATATGTGTCTTTTCATATGGAATATCATGACCTTTGGAGATCATGACTTTTGGTATGAGTAACTTCCAATAATTATGTATATTCAAGAGATGTGTCTCTTGGTATGATTGTGTCTTTGGACAAGCCTTTCCAACTACTATATATATGGATTCCCCATATATTTGGATCACAACAACAACAAGAAGAAGAAACAAGAAACAATTCAATTGATAGTTTCATATCATTTCATGTTTTGCTTTAGTTTTGCATAAAACACTTTATAGAAGTGATTATTTCTTGCATCAAAATCATGGTTATGGTAGAGAGGGAACTTCGTTCGAGTTCGTTGATCTAAGTCATTTGGAGTGCTCCTATGGCTTGACGTGTTCGTTGTATCTTGGGAGATGATTGCCAAGAAACCGTTAGCACCGATGCAGGGCAAATTCATCTTAAGGACAAAGGTTTGAATTGAAGAACAACATGCGTTCACTCATATTGGGAAGTGAAGAATTCATATTATTATATTCGAAGTCGGTAAATCGCTATTTTATCTTCTCAAATCAGATTTCGGTAAGTCGAATGATGTTTCAATTTCACGCATATTAACGGCATGCTCTTGATTAATATAATATGCACATTATCGGTGTAATATCTCCTACAATCTTAAGATGAATTTTGTGTTGTGCTTTATATTCTAAAGTTATTTTTGAATTGCTGAAATTCGTAAGCCAACAAACTTTTCGTAATTATATACTTGAAGGGGTTCTTCCTTTATTACCCTAACCATTAAATCTATTTATATAAAGATGGAAATACAAGACCCTGTTATTATAATAATTTTATGAATGGTTATAGGACAAGTTTCCTTGTCGGTTCAAACACAATCAAGGCTAATTGTTTTTCCCAATATCCCTAAAATCGAGGACACAAGTTCGAAGAATATCCTTCCGTGTTTGAATTATTCACTTAGACTGTCCATGTGCCTAAGGGTGGAAAACTATTATTAAATCTTAGCTTAGTCCCCATAACTCTGTAAACTTTTGCAGAAGTTTGATGTGAATCTTGAACTTGATCTTATATGATTAAAATAGGCACGCCATGCAACCTTACTATTTCATTCAAATATAACTGTGCCAACTAATCCATTGAATGTATCATCCAAACCGACAAAAAAAAGAGTCAATTTGGTGAGTTGATCTACAATGACACAAATAGCCTTAAGATCTTTTGTTGACTTTGGAAAATTGACTACAAAGTTCATCGTTACATGTTCCCACTTCTATTCCTGAAATTATAACGACTCGAGCAACACTAATGGTCATTAGTGCTCAAACTTCAATTATGACATACTAAACATTTTTCAACATATTTTCACCAAAATACAGCCTTAAGGTCCCGATACATCTTTGTACCTCATGTATATATTGAATAAGGAGTGGAGTGAGTTTCCTCTAATTTTTCATTTTTCAATTCCTTAAAGTCCGATATGCACAAGCGTCCTTGATAATACAGGGTTTTGTCCTTTATCTATGGTGAAATCATTTCTCTTATCTTTATTAGTCTTTGCCTTAATAAATTAAAACAACTAATAGACTTTCTGATGGTCTTTAATCTTATCACAGAGTGTTGTCCGAATTGAAAGTGCTACAACCTGAGAAACAACACTGGCAATGTTGTGAGCACTTCAAGATTTAACCTCTCGAACTCCTTCCATAATGGCTCCTTCATGGTCAAAGCCACCATTTTACTTGTCACTTCCAACTCAAGGTATCTGTTACAACATTCGCATTACTGGGTGATACTAATATTTGCAATCATAATCTTTTACCAACTCAAGCCATCTATTATGTCTCATGTTCAACTCCTTCTGAGTGAAAATGTACTTGAGACTCTTATGGTCTGTATAAATGTCACACTTACCTCCATAAAGACAGTGCCTCTAAATTTTTAGTACATTGACTACCACAAAAAGTTCTAGGTCATGCGTGGGACAATTTTTCTCACGTAGCTTCAATTGGCTTGATGCGTAAAAAACTACTTTAATGTGCTACATCAAGGCACATCCATGCCTTGCTTAGATGCATCACTATAAATCAAAAAATGCTTTGATCCTTCTGGTAGTTAACACTGGTGTATTAACCAACTTCTACTTCTACTATTCAAAACTACATTCAAATTTTCGGTCTAGTTAAACTTCACACCCTTTCGGGTTAATTGCGCCAACGATCTAGCTATTTTTTTAAAAAATTCAATGAACCTTCATAAAATTCGAGTAAGGCTAAAAAATGTGAATTTCACCTACATTGATTGGCCTTGGCCAATTTAGATACCTCTATCTTGCTTGGATTTACTTATATACCTTGGGTTGTGGCAATTGGCCAAGGAATACCATTGGTTCTAGCCAAAACTTGTATTTCTTAAATTTTGCACATCTTCTTCAAAATCTCCAACATCATCCTTAAGTGTTCATCATGTTCTTATTCACTCCTTGAATAGATTAAAATATCATCGATGAATATGATGACAAAATGATCAAGGTATTTAGGAAAAATGTGATTCATCAAGTCCATAAATATTCTAGGAACATTAGTTAATCTAAATGGCATGACTAGAAATCATAATGATCATATCGAGTCCTATAAGTCATCTTCGGGATATCACTCGTCTTGATTTTTAATTGATGGTAACCGACCTTAAGTGATATTGGAATATAGCACTGTACCTTGAAATTGTTCATACAATTCTTGATTCTAGGGGAGATGATGCTTGTTCTTAATGATGATCCATTTAATTCTCGGTAGTTGATACACATTCTCATTGACTTGTTCTTCTTCTGGACAAATAGCACTGGCACTCTCCGTGGCAAAACACTAGACACGATAAATGCTTTTCTAAAAATTCTTCTATTTGTGCCTTTAGTTCCTACAACTCTTTCGACGCCATCCTATAAGGAGCTTTAGAGATGGGTGTAGATACGAGAGTGAGATCGATACTAAACTCTACCTCCCGTTCAGCAGTATGCCAAGAAATTCTTTAGGAAAAACTTACGAATATTCTTGCACCATACTAACATCATTAATTGCAAATTTATTGTTTATTTCATTTCTGATCGCTGACATCAGGAATCCTTCACTATCTTCTGATTATAAGATACGTCGTGCTTTCATTGTAGAAATGACGCAGGGTAAAGGTTCATTCCTAGTTATAGATAATAGAATTTCCTCTTCTCCTGATCTTAGGAAGACCACTTCTTTCTCAAAGTAATGAATTTTTGCGTGGTTCTTGGATATCTAGTCTATCCCAAGAATCAGGTTCAATTTGTTCATGTCTATCACATGTAACTCCATTTTCAATGATCTACCATCAATTTCTATCCTTGTCATTTTAACTATGTGATTCATATTCCCCGAGGGGATAGACACTACCAAGGGAAAACATGTAGATTCAACAATCACACCCAATTTATGTACGAAATTAATGGATATAAAAGAGTAAGTTGCACCAAATCTATTGATGAGGACGTTACCTACCAAAACATTTTGATTCTAATCTTATTCTTGTTTTGTGGATACAAAAAGCATTTCCTGCCCCATGGGTGCATATCCCTACATATCCTATGCATTCCCCTATTTCTACTGCATACTCCTTTATTTTTTTTATGCATTCTTCTGTTTGAGTTGTTTGTCCTCCAGTTGTTTGTTCTTAGGGCAAACATGGCCATGTGTACTCATTCTCCATATCAGAAACATATGTTTGTTCATGTAAGACAAGCTCACAAATGGTGCTTCTGCCACTTGCCACAAAACATAAAACTTTTATTGCCATCTAGAGTTAGATCTTCTTTATCCTTCTTTGAATAGTTTGAATTTCCTTTGCCCTTACGATACCTACTTTCATTTCTCTAAGTGTCCATACCACATGTTATTCTCTCAATCAGCATGTCTCCTGAAATCTGCCAGTTGTGCTTTTGCAAAAACCTCATGGTAAGTTCCTAGTTCAAGAGCTACCACAGCATGTCTCAGATCATCCCTCAAACCTTGTTCAAAACGTCTTGCCTTTTTCTCATTTGTTGAAGAATTTCATGCTATTCATTCGCACTAGATTCTATGTCTTGTAGCATATATATTTCAAAGTTGCATTTATAGTTCCTGGGTTAAAACTGTCTCCTCATTCCCCTCTCTGTTTTCCAAGTCCACTTACCTTTTCATTTACCTCATTTTTAGTCAAAGAATCTATCTAATATTATTTGAGCATAATATTCCATATCCCTGTGTTTTTGTGCTCTCAGCTGAATGATAGGTAGTCAATGCGGCTGAAAGATCAGAGAGGAAATAACAATTTAGAGAGAAAGTGAGTCATAATTTCCCTGTTAATTTTACTGCTAAAATACATATAATTTCCCTGTGAATTGTTGTTATTATGTTATATGTGCCAGTTGTTCACAAATGTTGGAAGTATATGTCCCTGAACTTCTTACTTAAATTATAAAGGCAAATAATTTTGTTTCTAGACTTGAGTTTCCTTACCCTTAAACAGTCATGACATGTTGCTTCCCATGTTAATTATCCAGAATATGCCAGTGACAACGGTGGTTTCTTGCCTCTAATCGTGTTTCCAAGATGCCTTGACGTGAAATGGTAGACAAACGAAGAATCAAAATTTCATGCTAAAAAACGTTGATGTTTGAGTCATCTTCAAGAATGATCATTAAAAGAGAAATTCAGTAAGAGCTTGGATTGAATAGGTATTATATTTCTTGAGTGATTTCTCACTTGATTAAATAGTTTGCTTAGTCTAGATTTGTATACGTTTTAGTTGTTTAGGGTCTTTTTGGGCCTCAACTAGAATAATTTGGTCTCTTGGTTGAGATGATTAATGTTAAGGCTAGGTTGGTGCTTTTCTCTAAAATATTTGACGTTTGTAATTGTACTCAGTAGTCATAGCTTGATTGAAGGAGATCTAATGCAGAAGAGCGTCTAAATGTGTGGAACTCATGGGATGTAGGCTCGTTATAGCCGAACCTCGGGAAAACAAATCTTGGTGTTCTTTGTTTTGTTTTTTTTTTTTTTACTACTTTGAATATTTTTTATTGCAATTACAATACCTATTCTAGGATTGCAAGATACATTGGCATAAGAACTTGATTCTCATGAAATCCCGGCATCTTCAAACAACAAACTGGTTTTGAATAAATTTTGCACCCTTATTTCTTAAATCTAGGGATGAAATCAGCAGAAAGAGATAGAATAGGCCGATTCGGCTCCCATTCCTCTAGTAAATTTGTTAGTTTTGGAACCATATATTAAGAATCAATTGATTTTGGTTCGATTCTTAGTGCTTTCTTGAGAACTATTAGCGAATTTAGTTACCTCGAGTTTTCTCTTTTTGCTGTTACATTATGCCAAGATGCAACAGGTCTTTGAACACTGGACACCAAAATTATCTTACGTTAAAATTTTATTTTTCATACATTTCTTCTTCTTTCCTTTGAAGCAAAACTTAATGGGTAATCAAAATTCGAATTCAAATAATTTTATAAATACTTTAAAAAATACATGGCTTCAATGCAACTCAATAGTAAAAAATATTTTTAGTTCAATATTTCAGAAAACTCTAATTTCTCGTTGTTTTCAAATTGATCGACCATCAAGAATCACGAGGATTACTAAAGATAATTAGTTTATAAATATTACATGTATTTTTAGTATATATTACTATGAATTTTCTTAATAATTAATTTCCGATCTAGATTTTACCATTTATGCCGTGTTTATAGTTTATAAATTTTTTTCGCCTTTATGAATTTATCTTGAGCTTTGGAGTGGATTCTTTTTTCTTTTTTTTTCTTTTTTTGTCTTGTTTAATTGATTTTTTTGTATTGTTAGATTATAAAAATGACAAGTGGTTTTATACTCTATTTTTTTCTATTTTCAATCTGGCAAGTACTTTCATACTTTATTTTTGTAAGTTTTCGATATGAAGAATGAGATTGGACTGAATCGGAACCTAAAGGTTCTGTTCTGGTCAATTTTATATTTGGATATGGAACCAATAGTTCCATTTCTAAGATTCTTATTGGCATTTGGTTCGATTTGATTCCCTTCGAATCAAATTGCGCCAACTTCTACTTAAATATTGTAAACCTATTATGCGCAAACCTATTTTGTTATATTTCATTTGACGTACTACTATTATTTAATATATTCTCTCGTTCCAAAAAGTTTTTATTGATCCTAGTAATGGACACAACCACACCAAGAACGCCAAAATAAGTCAAACAATTTTTTCAGCCTAAGACCTATAGATTCAACGACAACTTCTAACATTTAATCCCCTATTGAGCATTCGTTAAGGATTACTCTCAAATTCACTAACACAACATCAAATCACAAATTGAAGCAAAGCACAAAACTTTTGTAACAACTTTGCTATAAATACCTACGTAACAGCTTACTGAATCATGCAAATAATATTTTCTAACGACTTTTGCAATATGTGAATCTTGAGTTAGATATAGTTCTATTTATTTTTATTTTCATTCCTAAAATCTTTTTAGTAGGATCAAGTTCTTTTATTTCAAATTATGATTTTAACTTCTCTTTAATTGATTGAGGTAATACAGAATCCAACCAAAAGTATATTTTCTACATATAATAGAAGGTAAAAAGAATTCACATTTTCCATCTTCTCTAAAATAAAAACGAGGATCAATTCATTACTTCCCTTAAATTTTAGGCCTTGAATATAAGAGTCAAATCTCTTATGGCATTGTACGGGTACCTATTTTAGCCCATACAATAATTTCTTTAACAATCGTACTAAGTTTCTTTTTCCTTTAATTTCAAATTCTCTATTTTGAGTCATATAAATGGTTTCATCAAAAGAACCATACAAAAATGCTATTTTTATGAAATCGACTTGCCAAATCAAGCGCAAAATTTCACTACCGGTGGAAATATAATATATTCCTCCTCCATTTATAATCGTTTGCTATAAGTCTAGCCTTGTATTTTTTTCCCTCCAATTTTTAACTCACTTTCTTTTATTCAATAAACCTATTTACAGTCTATGAGTTTACTTTTCCTGGTTTTCCTTTAAGGGCCAAGTTTCATTTTTCATCAATGAATTCATTTCTTTTTATATTGTTGCAAACCACTTATTTGAATCTTACTAGAGATGGCTTCTTCATAAGAATTTGGTTCTACATTAGGATCAGATTCCAAACGTGCATACACAAAGTCAGCATATTGATATCAAGCAGATAGTCTAATATGTCTCATTTCCCTATCACTAGCTAATTGATAATTTTGTAAATCGTATTCATGGTCAGTTTCTTGTTCCTCATTCTTTATATCATCATCAGATATAATTTGTGGTTCTCTCTGTAATTCAACTTGAGACTGTTCCACCTCATTTTAAATTGAGTTAAAAAAACTTGTATGGTTTTATCATTAAGATTTATTCATGTTACTATAAAGTCTTTTTCACCTAATCTTTCTCAGATAAGGAAAGATATCTTCATTAAAGATAGCAGATGCATTGATCGTTATTCTAAATCCTCTTTTACACATAGTCTATAACCTCACACGCATTCCCCATATTCTAGGAAGACACTTTACATATCTAGGATCTAGTTTTGACTCCATTTCAAAAGCATAAGCTACACAATCAAAAGTTCTAATATATGAATAGTAACCCCAAAATAGTTTTCGTAACGCTAAACTAATTAGCATGCATCTTGCTCTTTCTAATATATTTCTTTTCATTCTCTTAGCTATCCCATTTTCTCGAGGATTATAAGTGATACGACCCGTCCCAAGTCACCAAAATGGACCCGACACGTGTCGTGCGTCGATGATAGATACCAGCTAAGTGCCGGACCCACCATCAAGGCAACTATGACCTGTTTAAACTGTAACCTACTTTTATAAAAAAAATTGATAGAGTTTCCCATGTAATATAGACTAAAACCACCAGAACAATAATCAAAATTCTCCAACAAGTATAATTTAAAACAGGGTACATCAGTCTCTCAAAACTCAAACTATTCTAAATACAAAACTGGAAAGTGTCGCTTTACAAATATTTTACAACGAAAGTTTTCAAATGTACTCAAGATACCCAATATGCAGCGAGTCCATGATATGGATACATATACTACTATTTAAATTTTCTGACACACATACATGCATCCCAATGAAAGGCAAAGAGGTGGCTTAACTCGGTGGATCAACATGCTCCGATACTGCTCAACTCAGTTATTATCTGATAAGAAATGAGGTGAAAAAATATGTGAACTTGTAACTCAATGAGTGGATAATTTATAAATAAGTATATACATTTCTTCCATTTATGCATATTTTTGAAATTTCTTACTCTTTTGAAACTTTGAGAAATTATGAAATCTGATAATACTTTTAAAAACTTGAACATGATTAAATCATAAATCATTTCTTCTTCATTCTAAACAAGTAACTATAAAGTATATCGAATATAATTAATCTAATATCTACGAAAATCTTTGAAATATTTTGTTGTTCAATACTATAAGCTGAAGCTTTATTCTGAGAACTAAATAATCTGAATTCTATAATTGAAAATCAAATAAATTGTAGAAATACTGAAATATCACACCAAAAAGGTACCTTGAATAATCTTACTCATATATCGACTAGTGCGATATACATGGTAAAGTTATTCAAGTCTGAAACTCTGAAATTCTGTAATTATGCAATTCTGGTCATATGCGCGTAGAGCTATAATCTGGTCATAATTATGGAAACACATTAACAATAGTGCAGAGTGAGTAAAATCACCATAAGTGATCATACATTGTAGAAACAAATTCACATCAGTGCAGATCGGGTAAAATAACCATATAAAGTCATACATTGTGGAAACACATTCACAAGGGCAGATTGGGGTAAAATCACTTAGGTATTTTCTGATGGTTTTTAAAATGACTTTAGATATACTGAAATATGTAATATGAATATAACATGCTAAAGAAATGATTAGATGAACTGAATTTAATTTTAAAAGAACTGACTATAAAATCTGTTTGATTCTAAAAATCATACCGTCAAATCAAGTATGTGAAATAATTAACTTTCTGATATGATATAAATTTAATAAATATTTATTTTTGAAAAATAAGTTTTTCCACTCACATAAAACAAGTTACAGACTATGATGTTCGGTAAGTTTTTTCGATCTTTTCGTCACCACCTGAAATACCATTCAAGATAACCAATTTAACCATATCCAGTCAAGAAACTTTCAATAACTAATGCTATAATACTTAAACTACATTTCTCAATACTTGAATAAATCTCCCGAATTATTCATTCAATCCATTGGAACTAATTTCACTTTCTAATTCATTTTCTAATACTTAATAACCAATTTAACCACTATTCAATCAAGAAACTTTTAATAACTATTGCTATAATACTTAAACTACATTTCTCGATACTTGAATAAATCATCCAAATTATTCCTTTAATCCATTGGAACTAATTATACTTTCTAATTCATTTTCTAATAACTAATTCATCAAAATAACCTTCATTCCAAGCATAAATGCAACTACCCACTTCAATCTAGTGACAACTAGTAATATAATTCAACCAATTAAATTTTCATTTTCTTACATAAATTCATACTTCCAAGTAAGTATTTGATCATCACAATCAATCCACCAAAAATATTTCATTCAAGAATCTAATTAAAAATTATAGGGTTTGCCCAAAAATAAAATTTCTTACCTTGATGTAAATAGAAGGTAATTAATCAAATTTGCACTGACAAGGGTACTCCTTCCATTTAATCTGAAAATTAAACCCACAAATTAGAACCCTAGAAATTCAACATAAATTATCCCATAAAAATGTTACTACTTTAACTCTTGAAGAAAATTAGGAGTTTGAATAACCAAGGCTACCCTTTTTTTCTCTTCTTTTCCTCTCCCTTCTTCTCCTCTCTTTTTTTTCTTTCTCTCTGCCCATTCTCTGTTCCTATCTCCATGTATATGTGTGAATGAATAAAAAAATGGGTTAACTGTTGATGTTTATGTGTGTTTAACTCATAATTACAAGAGAAGTCCTCCACCCTTCAAATAAGACCATGATAAATCCTCATATTTTATCAATTGTAAAATAACCCCAATCAAATTATTTGCTTCATTTAAGTCCTATTTGACCATGACTTTGACAATTCCACTTTGACTTTTGACCTAAAAAAATGGGTTATAACAATAAGTTTGCGTACCGTGTCTCAAAATATCTATTTTATTATAATACCGTTCAATGTTGCAGAATTCAAGTCCATTATCAGTTCTTAAATATTTAGTTTCTTACGAGTTTCATTTTCTATCAATGTTTCCAATCTCTAAATATTTTAAACATATGTGATTTAGATTTTAACAAGAAAACTCAAAAATTTCTTGAAAAATAATCGAGATTCAGTAAAATATTTACACTATCACTGTCTTAGACTTATATATCTAAACTTTCCATTTTATACTTCACTATATGCTCGTGCTAAGGTGACTTAACTATCACGCAACATAGGTATTGAAGAAATATCATTTGCACTCAATGAATTTCATAAAGAAGACCCCTTAGCCATTCAGCCTATTTTCTTGTTTCGACCAATGCTACAAATTTGAAATCTATTGTTGAGTATGTAATGCATGTTTGTTTGTTTTTTAGGCTTCCAAGAAAGTGCACCTCTTCTAAGAGCCCAACTTGAAGTAGAATTATTTTCATCCACACTTAATATCCAACTAGCATCGATATATTCTCCAAGAATAGTCGGGAACTTTGTATATTGTAGTCCAAGGTTTTTGGTTTTCTTTAAGTAACCAAGAGCCCTTCTTATGGCCTTCTAATGTTCCGAACTTGGATTGCTAGTAAACCTACTTAGTTTACTCACAGAAAATGTAACATCCGATCTTGTACATTGTACCACGTACATAAGACTTCCGATTGTACTTGCATACTCAATTTGAGCTATTGATCTTCCATCATTCTATACTAACTTGTGTTGACCTATGGTTGATTATAACCTTAAAGTTTTGATTATAACAAACAAGATAATCTTGTTTTCTAACAAATTGAATTCAAGTGATTATAGTTTTTTTCAAAACATACTATGTAATTGATCGATGGTCGTCAAAAGATCAAAAGCTATCATTACAAATTGGACTCATGAATGAGGTCAAAATCGAAGTCACACATTCAAAAACTTAAGAGCTGAACTTCGAAGTAAGATCAAAGACTTTATTTTTTAGATAATGCGTAAATGTACTAATACTTTGATATTTGAGAATGAATGCTTTAGCTCAAAATCCTTCTATGCATTAAAAAGTCATCATAATGCAATGTTTTGATCAAATATAAAAATGACTTTTAAAATGATATTTGAATTTGAAAAATAGTTTTTATCTTGAAAAGTTAGTTAAAAATACTTTCCAAAGTTCATGTCCTTCAAAACTTTCGAATCGGATCAAACAAGGTCAAAACGTGAAAAGAACGAAACTGTCGACGGTTGATTGGCCGAGAAAGACGATCGATCGAAAGTTTCCAACGGTCCAAAATTTGACCATTCTGACATTTGATTTTTACTGTACAAGTGGCTATATTGGTCATCCAAACAAGAGGCGGTCAACCGACGAGTCATCCGAACTCAAAGATTTTTTTAACATTTTTAACTCCATAAATACCTCTACTTCTTGCAGTCAATACAACAATTTTCAATATCATTAAAGTAAGATATCTTTTGAGAGATATCTTTAAATTTATATTTACATTCTTTTTATTTATTTCTTCGTATAAAAAACTTTGATTTGACTCTTTAATCATCATCTTCATCAAAGGTTTTCATCTCTCTTTTTTTATGCTTAAGTTATTTCTGTTACTCATAAAAGAGAGATATTTTGAAGAAAATCTTTGAACTTACATTACATATATTTCTTCTACTACTTCATATTGAAAATTTTGATTGATTGATCGAACTTATAAAATCATTATATTTATTGAAAAGATTTTTGAACTTATATTGCATTTATTTCTTTTTTATCTTCTCATTGAAAATTTTTGATTGATTGAATCAAATTTCTAATTTTATATACATCAAAAAATTTCATCTAACACTTGATCTATCATTTATTTCTATTCATCGAAGTGTTAGCATTTCTTAGCACTTAACTTGTTTGTATTATTGATCAAGAGATGAATTCCATTGTAAAATCAATTTGATAGAACTCATAGGTTGTGTTGAAGTCTCATAAAGATCAAAATTATATAAAGATCAGTGCTTCTTGTTGTAAGTCACCATATGGGTCATATTGAGGTCCCGTTAAATCTCAATAGTATGGATCATATTGAGGTCTCATTAATGCTCAATAGTGGGTCGTGTTGAGATCCAATAAAGCTCAACATTGTATGGGGATTGATGATCATTGTTTGTAAGTCACCGAAAGAGTTGTAAAGAGTTGGATTGTACCATAAGTCAATCAATATAGTGAAAAAGTCTTGCTCATATTGGATAGCTTGATAATGGAGGACGTAAATCATTGCTTTGGATCGAACCTCCACAATTACATCGTTTGCATCATCTCTCCCTTTTACTTATGACTTTCATATTTGTGCTTATTATTTGAATTGATCAATTTAGTCTTTACTTGTTATCATAACAAACAAGATTAATATTGTTTCTAACAATTGATTTTGAGTAGTAATAGTTTAATGTTAAAATCAATCAAGTATTGCCAAAATCAAAACATTATAATCGGACTCAAAATGAAAATCACAGCGGAAGTTAAGCATTCAAGTCAAATCATCGAGACGAGAGCTTAAAAGACAAATATTAAGAAAAAGCAAGATCAAGAACATGAGAGACAACATGAAAGAAAGATCAAGATGAGAAGTCTAAGAGGCAAATTTCGAAACAAGATGAAAAACTAAATTTCTTAGTTCAAATATAAAGATACTAATATTTAGATATTTAGCAATAAATGATAAAAGTTCAAAAATTGTTTTAACGAAAAGATTATTTCATAAAAATACTTGCATAAAAATTTATTTTTCAAAAAGGTACGTGTTTCAATTTGATGTTTAATTTTTTACAATGTTACTTACCTTGAAAGATAAATTGAAAATGTTCTTTAAAAGCCCACATTTTTTCCAAAAAAGGTCAAAGTCAACGAACTTCTGGTTCGTCAAACGGTCAAATTTTTAACCGTTCTGATTTATGACGAACAAAAAGAGAGCTTTCTTGTGAAATATATTTGTAAAATATCTTCTTTGAACTTACATTTTTACATTCATTTCATTTATTTTTTCATAACAAAAACTTTGATTGTTGAATCAAACTTCTTGAATCATTTCTATCATCAAAGTTTTTTATTTCTCTTTATGCTTAACTTATTTATATCAATATTAAAAAAAAGATATAATTTTTTGAGAAAGATCTTTGCACTTACATTGCATAAACTTTTTTACTTCTTCATATTGAAAAGCTTTGATTGATTGAATCAAACTTGTAAAATCATCATATTCATCAAAGTTTCTCATTTATCTCTTAGTACTTAATTTATTACAATTATTTATTGAAAGATATATATATTTTGAAAAGATTTTTGAATCTACATTGCATTTATTTTTTCTTCATCTTCTTATTGAAACATTTTGATTGATTGAATCTAATTTTTTATTATCATATTTATCAAAGTTTTTCATCTAACACTTGAGCTATTATTTATTACTATTCATTGAAGTTTAGCCTCTCTTAATACTTAACTTGTTTATATTATTTATCAAGAGAGGAATTTCATTGTAAAATCACTTTGATAAAGTATGAATCGTGTAGTCATCCTTTAAAGATCAACATTGTATAAGGATCGGTGCTCCTTGTTGTAAGTCACCGTGTGGGTCATGTGGAAGTCCCGTAAAAGCTTAGTAGATGGTCGTATTGAGGTCTCGTAAAGCTTAGCATTATATAAGGTTCGGTGTTCCTTGTTTCTAAGTCACCGGAAGCGTTATAAAGGGTTGAATTGCACCATAAATCAATCAACATAGTGAAAAGGCCTTGCTCGTACTGGAGAGGTTGGTAATGGAGGACGTAGATAATTTCTTTGGATCGAACCTCCACAATTATATCGTATACATCATCTCTCCCTTTTACTCGTCGCTCTTATATTTGTGCTCATTATTTGAATTAATTTATTTAGTCTTTACTTGCTTGAATTTACATTAATTTTTCGAAAAAGTTTTTAAAAACAAATTCACCTCGCTCTTGATTAATTATCATTGGGCTATCAATTGGTATCAGAGCAATATGTTTATTTTGAAATTTAGATTCTACAATTTTGAGCAATGACTAACCACATTTTTCAAAATCTTGAGGAGTATTCTACAAATCGTCGTCCTTTCTTTGATGGTACTCTTTAAAACTATTGGAAGGCTGGAATAACGACATTTATTCAATCAATGGATTATTTGGGAAGTTATTGAATTTGGTTCATATATGCCTAAAAATGTTATTAAAGAGAATGGTAAACCGGATCAAATAATTTCTAAACCTAGAAATGAGTATAATGAAGAGAATAAAAGAAAATTGTCTTTAAATTCTAGAGTTAAAAATTTACTTTATTTTGCTTTTGATATAAACAAATTTAATCGTATTAATACATGTGATTCTGCTTATGATATTTGGCATGATTTAGAAATTACTCATGTTGGACCTAGCAAAGTGAAAGAAACTAAGATAAATCTCTTAACTAAAGATTTTGAAAATTTCTTTATGAAAGAGAATAAACCGATTGTTGACATGATCACTCAACTTACCGATATTGTTAATAGTCTCAAAGGTTTTGATCGAAATTCACTAACAGTGAACTTGTGAGTAAAGTGCTTAGATCACTCTCAGAAGAATGAAATCCATTGAGAATGTTGATAGAAAACACCAAAGATATCAACACATACCCATTGGAAGAGCTCTATGGAATATTGATGACATACAAGCTATATCGCATCGAGGTAAATGCGAAAACAATGAAAAGCAAAAAAGAGGAAAGACATGCTTTAAAATCTATAATTGATGAAGGCACTTCAAGTAAAAATATTAATGATGAAGAACTTGATGATCTAGTTATTCTAGTTAAAAAATAGAAAAGTTTTTGCAACAATCGTCAATTCCAAAAGGAAGAAGAAAAGGGCGAAGAGAAGAATATATTTATCGAAAAGAAAGCACTTCGATCAAAATGGGATGAGAGTGATGATGACAACCATGAATAAGACGGAAGTCAAGAGGAAATTGCCAACATATACGTCATGGCTATTGGTGATGAGGTAAATTCAAATGAAAAATATTCAAATAATGAATTATCTACCTCTTATGATGAATTTTTTAAAAAACTTGTTTTAAATCATTTGATCCTTAAAAAGGATCATTCTTTATTGGATAATGAGGTAAAAAAAAACTTTTGGAAATTCAAAATGATTTTCAAAAAGGAAAAGTTGAATACAATTCTTTAATTAAGGAGAATTCCTCTTTACAAGAAATGATTTTAGATTTGACTCAAATTGTTCGTAAGTTTTCTCAAGACTAGAAAATTTTGATTTAATGCTTGATGAACAAAAATATATTTTTGATAAAGGAGAAATTGGATACAAACCATTTTTAAAACAAAAGTCTTGAAAATTTCTTTGTTAAAACCTCGAATTCCCTTATTTCAAGTGTCACATGTAATTTTTGTAATAAAATTGGACATGTAGCTTTTTATCGTTTTATCAAAAAAAGATTACATTTTGAAGACAACTACAAGTGGATACAAAAGTTCACTAACACTAACTACCAAGACCCCAATGTTATAATAACAAAAGAATGAAGCTCTAGGTAGCAGAACAAGAAAACAGAAGCAGGAAGAACAATTGGTGAAAGAGATGAAAGAATAAATTCCCCAAAATCTATGTTAATTCATTAATGAGCTGTGGAATATACACAACTAGGAATACAACTGCCTAACAACCTGCTCTAATAATCTTATGACATGTGTAAATGTAAATACAAATGAAATGCAAGTTAAATGTAATTGAAATACAATTAGAAAGTGCTGCAGTCATTTTGCATTTGGGATGTGTCTTCTAACACCCCCCATCTCCCCGGCACAAAGTGGAGAGTAGAGATTAACTACTCCCATCTTGGAGAGATGAGAGTATAGCAAATGAGAGGGTAAGGCTTTAGTAAAAATGTCAGCCGCAGATTATTGGAAGACACGTGAGAAGTAGAAATGATCTCAGCCTGAATCTGATCTCGAATGAGGTGACAATCAAGTTCTATATGCTTGGTTCGTTCATGAAACACTGAGTTCGCAGCAATGTGAAGTGCAGCTTGGTTATCACAATGTAGAAGAACAGCCTGAGGATGGGAAATACCAAGGTCTTGGAGCAAATACCGTAACCATAATAATTCAGAACAAGTAGTAGCCATGGATCTGTACTTTGCTTCAGCGGAAGATCTGGAAACCACATTTTGTTTCTTGGACTTCCAAGAGACGAACGAATCACCCAAAAAAATGCAATAGCCTGTGGTTGATCTGCGAGAATCTGGGCAAGAAGCCCAATCAGAGTTACAAAATGCACGGAGCTGAAAGGAGGATGATGAAGAGAGCAAAATTCCTTGAGCAGAAGCTGTCTTGATATATCTTAGAACCTTGTAAGTAGCTGCCAAATGAGTGGAAGAAGGTTTATCCATGAACTGACTTAACAGCTGCACAGCAAAAGAAAGGTCAGGCCTAGAGATGGTCAAGTACAAGAGTCGCCAATCAATCTCCTGTATGTGCATGGTTCTGTGAGGAAGACTCCTTCTATTTTACTTAGTTTAAAATTTTGATCAAAAGGTAGTTTAAGAGGTGTACAACCAAGCATTCCAAAATCTGCCAGAATGTCTAATGCATATTTTCTTTGATAAATATGAATGCCTTTGGAAAATCTAGCAATCTCCAAACCAAGAAAATATCTAAGGCAGCCAAGGTCTTTAATTTTGAATTTATGATGAAGAAAAGTTCCAATGGAATCAATTGAGGCTTGAGAATCACTTGCAAGTAAAATATCATCCACATAAACTAATAGGGCAATGAAGGAAGAACCATCTTGCTTTGTGAATAAGCTATAATTAGCTTTTGATTGGGTAAAACCATATTCAAGAAGAGATGAGGTAATCTTGAAATTTCATTGTCTAGGGGCTTGTTTAAGGCCATAAAAGGCTTTTAAGTAATTTACAAACCTGGTGTGGCTGTCCTTTATTGTATCAGAGTGGTTTCTTCATGTAAATTTTCTCTTGTAAATCACCATTAAGGAATGCATTGTTTACATCAAAATGATGCAAAAACCATCCCTTGATGGAAACAATAGCAAGAAGACCCCTTATAATAACTAATTTAGCAACAGGAGAGAAAGTCTCATGGAAGTCTATACCCTCTTTTTGTGTGTCCTTTCGCAACTAGTCTAGCCTTAAGTCTTTCAACCAATCCATCAGAGTTAAGTTTAATTTTGTAAACATACTTACAGTCAATGGCCTCTTTTCCAGGTGGTAATTCAGTGAGTGTCCAGGTTTGCTTACTTTCCAGTGCATCAATCTCAGCTTCCATAGCCTTACACCAACTGGGATTCTTCAAGGCTTGTTTGTAAGAATGTGACTCAGTATGGGCAAAAAGAGAAGTAGTAAAAACCAAGAAATGTGGATTAAATTTATGATAAGATAAGCAATTTTGTAAGGGAAAAGACTTACCACTCGTAGCAGGTGCATTCCGGGAAAGTGACTGTGCAAGATGATCAAGCATGATTTGTGAACAGTGATAATCTTTGAGAAATTGTGGTGATGTTCGAATCCTTGTAGATCTTCTAAGAGCAGGTGGGGAATGATTTATAGGAGTAGGAGATGGGGAAGAATTAGTAGGAAGTGATGGGAATGTGGGGGAAGAATGGGATGATGTAGAGGAAGCATGTGGTGGAAGAAAAGAAGAAGGAGTAGTGGCTGTGGGAGGAGGTTCAGAACTAGATTAAAAAAATAAGGATGAAAAATAGGTAGATGGAAATCTGAAGGAGGAGAAGTGGGGGAATGTGATGATGTTTTGTGGAAAGGAAAAATAGACTCATGAAAAATGACATCTCTTGAAATGAAAGTGGTATGTGTGGATAGGTCTAATAATTTGTATCCTTTGGTGCCAAAGGGGTAGCCCAAAAGGACACACTTACGGCCTCTAGGATCAATTTTTGTCTATTATGAGATAGAGTGGCTGCGAAACATAAAGAGCTAAAAACCTTTATGTGACCATATTGTGGTTTCTTATTAAAAAGGATTTCAAAAGGGGTAGGGTGGGAAGTCAATTTATGATGTAGGTGGCCGTTGAAATACAATCATTCTAGTATTTTAGTGGCAAATTGGACTGGAATCGTATTGCTCTAGCCACATTAAGCAAGTGTTGGTGCTTCCTTTCAACAATGCCATTTTGAGGAGTTTGCACACAACTTGTATGATGGATGATGCCTTTTTCATTAAAGAAGTTGGTCATATGAAATTTAGCACCATTGTTACTTCGTAAGATTTTAATTTTGAGTTCAAATTGCGTTTCCACCAAATTACAAAAGGAAATAATGCGGTCCTAGTATTAGCTTTGGATTTAAGCAAGTAAACCCAAGTGCTACTATGGTTAAGAAATAACATGAGCCATCATAGGCAATCGTAAGGTGAGGTCCCCATAAGTCACAGTGAATTAATTCGAAAATTCGAGATGAAGTATGAGCACTATGGGGAAAGGAGAGCCTGTGAAATTTAGCAAGAGGACAAACAATACAATGATTTTCATTAATAGCAGGAAGATGCTTGCTTACAATAGGACCAGAAACCATTTGTAACTTAGAAAATGGTAAATGGCCTAGACGAAAATGCCATAAGTCAGTCTGGGTAGCATTTTTTGTAATAGATGTTTATGCAGTGAAAGGTGTGTAGGCTGAAAGAGACTGAACAAGAGCTGAATGGGAGATATCCGAACAAATGAGATGATATAAACCATACTTGAGTTCACCCTTCCCAATCGTTTTCCAAGAAAGCAGGTCCTGTGTGAAGCAATAATCAGAGAAAAATAGCAGGCAGCAGGCTAGGCTATGAGTCAATTTTGTTGCAGAAATTAAATTGAAAGAGAATGATGGCACGCAGAGAACATCTGTCAAATTGATGGCAGTAGTTAATTGAACATTACCAATATGTGTCACATGGGCTAAACTTCCATTTGGAAGCTTAACAGACAAGGCGACAGTGGAAGTAATGTTAGCAAAAAAATGAGGGAATGCAGACCATGTGGTCTGTGGCACCCGTGTCTAATATCCAACTCGAGGAACCATGAGGGAAAATGCTATATCTAGAAGAGCAAGAGTATATACCAGACATTTTGGAGGCAGGGACAGATGAACCAGAAAGAGAATTTGAAGAGTCCTTGGGTTGTAGCAAGAATATCAGCTACTGGTATTGATGCTTGGTCAATCTAACCTTGTCATCAGCAGAATTATCCACAACAAGATGTGAAGCCTAATTAGCGAGTATGGCAAATAGTAGCTGCTGCTTAGTATGTAGCATGTGGTTGGGTGTGTAACCATTTAATTTGTAACACTTGTCAACAGAATGGCTAGTGATATTACAGTGGGAACAAATAGGGGCAATGGCACTGCCAAGCTTAAAACAATTTTCGATCGAGTGGCCAGAAATTTTGCAATGATTGCAGTATGACGATCCTTCTTGGGGTTCTGGTTTTGTTTGGGCAGGCATTTGGTTGAAGGAAAAGAATGTTCAAAATTCTGCCCGAAGACATGAAGTATCATATCAAACAAATATACTGGAAAGGTTACGTGTCTAACGAGGCACAATTTCATCGAGCACTGGCAATTACAAGACTAATATATCTATTCTGGTGTCCAGACAAATATTGCTTCGCTTTCGACGAAGACGACATGAAGAACAACATGCCTCACTTCGTGAAGGAAATAGTCGATCACGTGGTGAGTGAGGTATATGCAATCAACGACAAGAATACAGTGTCTATAGACAGCATAATTGAGTACTCGGAGAGTACAGATGCATACGATACAGATGGCCAACCAATTCCATACTACGCTGGAATTGAACCTAGATGTCTGGATTACGTTTTCGATGAGGAACTATATATCGTACAATATGTCCGATATCCAATTGCGAGGAAAGAATTAATTTTTCATTCGAAATATTTAGTAGGAAAGTACTTTTCAGACTTTGATATTATAATCAAATGTGACGAACCAGTGTATTAAAATTGTATGAATACAATGTACATTTTATGAAGAAGTTCAATTTACATTCACTTCTTACTATCTATTTCACCAAGTAATCTACCATGAGTCTTCCCCTTATCGTAAGCGTGCTGTACAGCATCGGCTAACTGTCCGCCGGTCAGAGTACCAAGTAACGACTCGTCCTTCTGTGAACTCGTCTGACTAACGCTGTCTTCAGGCTTAACGCCGCTCGGCAATATAGGATTGCCTACTCCAACTTCAAGTCCAATCATAGATCGCTGGGAGTCATGACAACTCAATCCAGGAATGGTAGATACGGCATCAACGGATAATCGGCGAGGATCCATATAACTTAAACATCGATTCAATGTCATGTTTAAGTTCGTATGGCCGACATGATAAACATCATCGTCGTTGTCACTGAACTGCTTTGACAATATCATTATAGTAGGACTCCTGACTTCAATTTCATCTGCCTTACGGCAAGAACACAGTTTGAGTTCGCCTTTCAAATTACAAAATTTTACGCCTGTTTTAATATTAGAATCCTCCAATCTGTAACACAATTTCCAAGGAAATTGCCTCTCATGTCTAGAACTCCAACTACTCCCGTAATAGGTGAGGTTCACATTACAAGTAACGGGGAAAACAAATTCAGCTTGTCGTGAATCACTCTGCTGAACACGTGTGTCATGCAGCTGAACTCTCACAGTTCCATGTGCATTAATAAGACATTGTGATCTGTACAATATCAAACACCTATCTATATGCATAGCACGGTGTTTTGATGCCGATATTATTTTGTCAAACACACCCGGAAGCGTCAGGGATATGTCGGACCAATTGCCATGAGCAGACACCTCAATTATTTTCGTCTTGTAATTACGATCGAGCACAGTTCCATCGTCTGACATCGAAAATGTATCCACTTGTAATTCTGCAATATGATTAAAATAAAACTAGATTGGAAACTATAGCACAATAATAATTTTGCTGAACACAAAATTAAAATAACGAACCACGATGAAAATGGCTTCTTCCAAGAATCCATCGCGAGGCCTCTGCGATGGCTTTCCGAATCATTTTATAGAGGGGGAAGGCGTCCAATTAAAAATTGGCCGCTAGATCGAAAGCGCAACGCTTTAATTTGAATTAATGGACGGGTCGTCCTCGAATAGCTGTTGGTCAATGTGGACCAATCATATGATGACACATGGAGGCAGCGGAAAACCAAGTAAGGGGATCTATCAACATAATTTGAGACATATGGGACCCCTATTCCTTTATGAAAATAGAATAGCGCTAGCGGTATATCACGGTCCCCTAGGGAGAAGACTTTGGTTATAGGTGGAAGGGGATCCATCAACATAATTTGATCTCCGATGGGAGAATATGATTCACTAAGTCCAATAAAAAACTGAAGAACACAATCTCGTTGATATCGATCCATAAGAATTTTCAAAGTACCACAGGTGATTTCAATTTACTGTAATAAACACTAACAGAATCTTGATCTTGAAGAAGACTAGACAAATCCCTCTTTAGCTGAAAAATACGTGGGCCGTTTTATTGGGAAAATCGATCATAGAGGTCTTTCCAAATATCCTTAGCATCATCGACAAAACCTACAGAAGATTTTAGGGAAGGGTTAATAGAGTTTTGGATCCAGGAAACAACCATATCGTTGCACCTCTCCCATAGTTCAAGCAATGGGTCTATGGGAGAAGTGGGTTTTAACAGGGCACTTGAGATGAAGCCAATTTTGTTTTTAGCGCGAAGCGCACGTCGCATAGCTCTTGACCATGTAGTGTAATTGTCGGTGGTTAGAAGCTCGGGAACGAGAGTAATGGCTGGACTGTCACCGTGGTCAAGGCGAAAGGGGTTGATTGGGTCATTGAGATTGAGGTATGTGGGATTGAGAATGGAAGGATTGAGGCGTGGGGAGGTAGGTGGGGTTGCAGATTCGATGTTTTCCATCGTGTTTGCTTCTCAATAGCTTTGATGCCATGTAAGAACCAGAGAATGAAGCTCTGGGCAGCAGAACAAGAAAATAGAAACAGGAAGAACGATGGGTGAAAGAGATGAAAGAATAAATTTCCCAAAATCTATGTTAATTCATTAATGAGCTGTGGAATATATACAATTAGGAATACAACTGCCTAACAACCTGCTCTAATAATCTTATGACATGTGTAAATGTAAATACAAATGTTGAAAGACACCATTGGGATGAACTTGCTCGGCTATCAAAGTTGAAAGACACTACATGTACAGAAATGCACGTACAGAAACAATACAGACAAGACACATGTAGGGGGGTGGGTGGTTTATTTTTTTCAATATAAAATTGACATGGGGCCCACCCCATTTCTCTTTTCTGGTTTTCTTCTGTGGAACAGTATTCTGTACAAGCAGAATTTTTTCTGGTTTTCTTCTATGGAACAGTATTCTATACAAGCAGAATTTTTGATCAAAGTTGAACCCACCACTTCCCCCAAAGAAAAAGGGTAGGGGAAAGGAAGTGAAAATCAGCATGACTGGCCACGAAAAAGATGGCTCACATTAACCAAAAATACTGAGCTCCACCTCCTCCAAAGAGACAAACTACAATTGAAGAATCCCGGAAGAGGCCCCTAGTTTCTAAACCCATATCTGCTTCAAATTATTGAATTGAATGAGCGGGATGAGTCGGAGGAGGGCCTTGTTAAGAGGTGGAGAGAAAATGAGGTGGCCTAGAGGCCTACTGAAGGGAAGACTCGGAGTTTCCTGGGAAGTCGAATTGAAGAGCTTGACCCGACGAATTTTTAGATGATGAGAGTTTATCATAAGTATTGGATTGAGAAGTACTCCTCCTATGTTGAAACCTATGACTCGATTGACATGATGAAAACCGGGATTGCCTTCCAGGTTCGCTCCATGGCTTTCAAAGTCTCAAATGGAGACGAGGAGGCTCTGAAAAATGAATAATGAGTTCATGGAAGAAGAGGTGGTGGAAAAGACAGAGCTGAAGAGGATAAAATCTAAGGCATTAAACGTTAATAAATAAGTTGAAGCTACTAAGGAAAAACAGGATGGGCGGAGTCAAGGGCGAAGCTTCTTAATGCTGAAAATGAGGATTTAAAGAAGAAATCCACCTCTACAAATCTGAGGTCAATACTTTGACGACACGAGTGGAAAACTCTGGTAACCTCCCAAAAATAGCCTCGAATGCCTTAGAGGCTACAAATAAGGAGAAAGGGGAGCTGAAGTCCCAAGTGAAGTGGCTGAATATTGAAGTTGCTAGTCTAAGGCAACAAGTGGCTGAGGCGAGGGAAGTTGCAGTCAATCATCACTTGGCACATTTTCATGAAATAGATGAATATGACGGCCTCATTAATTTGGGAATTAGAATGAACTAATTAACAAACATATTATTGTAACATAAAACCATCACCTTTTTTGTACGAATATCTTTAGAAAAGTATTTGTCTAATGAGCAATTTAATTTGAGTTCAATAACTTAACAATAAGATTATTAAACTCAAAATTGTGATGCAGTCACAATAAAATTACATAAGTGAAAAATGGAACCTATGATACTACATAACTAAAAGTGACTAATTGATCAAAAAGAGTCATTTATGATTATTTTAACGATTAACAGGGCGAATTGTTAACGCCATTTCAAGATAAATTAATTATTGCAAAGTTTCGATAATTTAAATTAATTTAAGAGTGCAGTTTAGAGGTTAGTGGATGAATTAAAAAATAATTAATTAATCTTGAATGGTTAGGGGGTTGGTCAGTACAAGAATTAATTAAATGGAGCTTAAATCAATTTTGTCCAATCAGGTCCTTTTGGTGGCTTCAATATAAGAATTGTGATTAAATTGTAGAAGTTATAATCTAATAAGGACTACACAATTAATTATCTAGAATTTATGAACAAATTACGGGGTATTACAATTATCAAAATTAGTGCAATGAATCTGGACATCCATATTGTCTATATATTTTCTATATCTTTTAAAGAATGGAAATTGGTAATAAAAGGAAAATTACAAGAAAAGAAAAAGTAATGTTTCCTTTCCTTTTCTATTTTAATTTTCTTTTATATATAATAATGTGACTCTACACATTATTAACGATTGAAAATTATTGAACACGGATGCTGTAGCAAGGGTAACCCAGGATTGGCTGCTGGATGAGGAGTAGTAAGAGATTCTATGTGAAATGTAGTTTTTGCTTAATGTGAAGATTATGGGATATGTACCAATATGGAGGCCGAACGCAGAGCAATACATACTGAACTTAAATATTGTCAAGCTCATAAATATCGGAAAGGCAATCGGATTGTAGATTATTTAGCCAACATGGGACGAGCAACCAGGTGTACAACTGCTTCATTATAATTTGCTTCCAAAGTTCCTTCTTGGAATGATTGAGTTGGAGAATATAAATGTACCAAATATTAGAACAAAATTACTTTAAAGATTAGTTTGGATTATGTAAGGGAGGTAGTACCCCCTCAATTAACATTACAAGCTGTTGGGCATTTTGACCCAAAATACAGAACTAATGACAAAATCGAACCAATCACACAGTCATAAAGTAGTAAAGAACACAATTCAATTGTCCACCCAGTTTGACCAAGCCTAATCTTGGGGGCTCAAAGGCTAGCCTATCACTATGTGTGAAATAACCTCACAAGAGAGAGTACAGTAATCAAGAAACCCAAATCAAAAACTAGATTTGGTCACTGATCCACAAGGATCTCACAAATCAACGCCCTAATCTACTCAAGAACAAGAAACCCACAACTAAGGATGGCAACGGTTCGATTCGGGGTCGGTTAGGTCAAAACCATAATCGCACCATAATCACGTAAGTTGGTTTGGTTCGGCTTGGTTCGTATCTCGATTCGATTCGGTTAATAACCACGAAAATAAATTATTTTTTATAAGTTCAAACTCCAATCGTCCAATTGAAAAAAAAAAAAAAATTATGAAAAAAAGTCAATAAAAACAAAAACACAATACTAAGTCAATTTAACAAACTATATCCCAAATGAAAATGCAAACAATGTCTCAACTTCCAAATACAAAATTCGAATTTAAGAAACAATATTTTCAACATAGGTGAAGACTCTTACTAGCACATGTCAATCTTCATTCTTCCCCACAACTCTTACTAGCATAGGTCAAGACTCAAAATTGATTAACATAAGGAAATTCATAAGCCATTGCAAATCTTAGATAAATTCAAACTAAAAAACCCCCAAAAATCACAAAGAATCAACTTCAAATAATTAATAAGTTGAGATAAATTACTTTTAAACACTCTTATAGCAATACAGAAAATCAGTTCTTCATTGCATTTTAGTATCCTATCGGAGTAGTATTACATATTCAACATCAAAACATATTTTTATCAGAATCAAAAATCCAATCGTAAGTCTCACGTCTAAGTACAGAAGAAACCACGAACTAAATCAAAACAGAAAAACAAACAAGTAAAAATATAAAATTACTACATTAACATAAAGCCACAAAAAAAATGACAATAATTCCAACTATCCACTATAAGCTAATCTTAAAGAACCCAAAAAGATCCAATATTTCATACTTTTATTTTATTGTCATAAATGTACCTTCTGTAGCTAAATCTTCAATACCCAAAAACTAAAAACCCAACAAATGCAAAAATACACCGTAAGAAAAAGAGGGATCACAACAGATAAAACTCTAACCTGAAGCTGATAAATGAGGGTAGAGAAAGAAAGACAAAGAATATCTATGGGAGGTGAACGTCTCTATTTGTGGCCTGAAGATTTTGGATGCGCACAGAGACGCGATGGAATCAGGAATCGACAGTCGGCTGCATTGTAATGAGGATTTTCAATTTTCAGTTTTAACGTGGTGAATGATTTGATATATGGGTTTGGGTATAAATGAATTGGGTTGGACTTGTGGGTAATGGGCTCAATTTTTTAAGTGGGTTTGTCCAAAAAAAAAAAAACCTAAAATTGTCCAATTAATTTTTTTTTTTTTTAGCGGGTAATCGGTTCGGGGTAGGGCACCGTTGTTAAATACCATATACCCGCCCCACCATAAATCGGGTCATTAAAATCAAAACCATAACCATCCCATTGGATCATCGGTTCGATTTTTTTACCCCATTCGGTTCGGTTAACCGCGGTTTTCTATTTTCACAGTTCGAATTGTCATCCCTACCCACAACCTGACCACTATAAAGATTTTCGACCACTATTGCAGGCCTAAAAACACTGTAGCAAGAGGATTTTCACAAGGTTACAACAACTACACTAGGATCCCTTGAGAGATCGCAAGATTGGAAGAAGAAGATGATGATGATGAACTAAAGAGAGAAAAATGGAACTCGAAAAATAAAAGAATGAAAAACTGAGAGAATCAAAACGTCTCTCACAAGTCATATTATCCTAAGAATAAAACCTAGTCATTGATTAAAACGAGTGGTCCAGATCTCCTTTTAACTAGCACAATCCAAGTCAAGCCAAGGGAGCCAATTAGGGGTTGCCACTTGCCTTCCACATCTAACTAAGCTGCCAACAGGAAAGACTATTTTATCCTAACTTAAAGTGTTAATTGAGAAGCACAATTTTTCAATCTTCATCGTAGTTCTCATTTCACTAACCCTCTCTAGTTGCTAAATTGCACAGGACAGACTTCGCCCTATATCACTGCCTAAGGTACCTGCAAAGAATTAACTCGTATCAACATGAAGAATAGATATACATGATCTAAACTTACCAACAGATAGAATTTCAGTTCCTGTATCAGATAGGTTATCATCAATGGGAATTTTTTCCAAATTTACCTCACTAGAAGTTATCTTTTCCCCTATAAAGTGATACTTCATCTCAATGTGTTTAGATCTCTCATGATAAATAGAATTCTTACTTAATAATAATGCATTCTGACTATCGGTAAGAATTATTGGAGTTTCATGTAAAAAATTCAATTCATTTAAAATTCCCTTCAGCCATATACATTCCTTTCATGTAAAAAATTCAGTTCATTTAAAATTCCCTTAACCATATACATTCCTTTAAAGATTCAAGGATTGCCACATATTTAGCCTCAATGGTGTATAAGGTAACAATGGATTGTAACTGGGATTTTCAAGTAATGCAGTTTTCAAGTAATGCAGTTTTCCTCTGTGATCTTTGTGACCAGCAAAGTTAGAATCCACATGTCCTTTAAGAGTAAGATTTTTAGACCTCTTTTCAAACTCTAATCCTGTATGTAGTGTTCCTGCTATATATCTCAATAGCCAATTTAACCTAGCCTATTGTGGTTTCACAGGATTAGACACGAATCTACTAAGGAAACTGACGACATATGCCAAATCATGCCTAGTATAATCATAAAAACATAACAGGCCTTATAGCATTGGCATATGGAATGTTTTTCTCTTTTTTCATTTTCAATTTTAGGTGAGTGAGCTTTTGAAAGATTCATGTGGGTTGCAAGAGGTATATTTACTGACTTAGCCTCTCATGCCAAACTTGGTTATAACCTTGTTTAAATAGTCTTCATGTGTCAAATTTAGTATATTTTCCTGCCTATTTCCAACTTATAATCATCCCCCCAATATTTTCTTGACATTACCTAAGTCTTTCATACCAAATTCAGACTTCAAAAGGTTTTTAAGTCTTATTGTTCCAGTTTTACTAGAGCTGGCCAACAGCATTTCATCAACATAAAGAAGCAAATACACTTCACAGCCAGCCTTAGCATTATTGTAGTATAAGCAACGATCATATTCACTTCTCTAAAGCTAATCTTTAACATGTGTCAAACCTAATGTACCATTGTCTTGGACTTTGATTGAATCCATACAATGATTTTTGAAGTTTGCAGACATAATCTTTCTTTTCCTTCACCTCAAACCCTTGGGGTTGACATAAATAGATATCCTCATCTATCTTTCTGTATAAGATTGCAGTCTTAACGTCTAATTGTTCAAGTTCCAATTGAATTTAATAACTACAGCAAGAATCAATCTTATAGTTTCATACTTGATTTATTGCGGAGAATATCTTATTGTAATCAACACCCTCCCTTTGAGTAAAGCCTTTAGATACAAGCCTGGCTTTATATCTCAAAGGATCAGATTGTATAATCCCATCTTTTAGTTCGAAAATCCATTTACATTGAACAACTCTTTTATTATTAGGTTTCTTTACAAGTTTCCAAGTTTTATTTTCAAGACTTCATTTCTTCTTTCATTACATCTCTCCGATTTTTAGATTTAGAGCCATTCATATCTTTTTCAAAAGATAAAGGTTCTGAATGCTCTATATTTTCACCTGAGAAAGGGCAAAATCAGTCAAGTTATTTGTTTCATAGCTAGACTTGTCTCATTTTCCTATCTCTAACCAATTGATGACCTTGAATACTTGTCTCACCAATGGGGGTGTCTCATTTTCTGTTTCAACCACAATTTGAGGTAGATCCGCTTCACCTTCATCTTTGTTAACAAAATTTTCATTAATTTGTTGAACACCAGCTTCATCATTCTCAAGTTGAGTGTGGCTATGACTTGCTAGCTTCACATCACTTTGTGAAGTACTCTTTTCAGTATGTTCATTGAGCTTATCAATTTTACTTCTTAAATATGGCATCTCAGACTCATTAAACGCCACATTTCTACTATTAATGATCTTAATGCCATGACCACTTAACACCCATAACCTGTACCCCTTCACCATCCAAGATACCCAAGCATAACACATTTAGTTGCCTCGTAATCTATTTTTTCCTCAATCTGATGTGCATATACAGTCTAAAAACTCTAATATGTGAGAGGTTAGGAGTAGGGGTGTCCAAAAGTCTCGAACCGAACCGGATCGAACCGAATCCGAACCGAACGGTTCTTCATAAATTAAATACCCGAACGGATATCCGAATTGAGAATCGATGGGTTTGGGTTGGGTCTCGAGTCTAGACCAAGAACCGAATAACTGAATAAGAACCGAAACTAAATAATTTTTTATTTTTTATATTGAATTAATTAAATTATTTTATTTTTTTCTATTTAAATTAGCAAATTAATTAAATAAATCAGATTATTTCATAATTTTAATTTTAAAGCCCAAATCATTTTTAAAACTCATTAACCCATTTTAATTTGAAGCAAATGAATATACTTTATATAACTTTGTTGTAATATTAATATCTACTTTTTGGTATTTTTATGCACTGAATTAATCTTATTGGACAGCTAGTTATTTATATGTTTTTGAATTGGGCTACGTTAATTTGTAAAAGTTACGAATGAAATGTCATTAATTGTATTTATGTAGTGTTGCTGTAAATATTAAAAAATTTGATTATAGTACGGAACCGAACCGACCCAAACCGAACGGAACCGAACCTGAACGGTTCCATAATTATATTTGGACCCGACGGGTCCATTTATTAAATATCCGAAAGTTTTGGGTCAGTTCGGGTCTCTTCAGAACCGAATCGAACCGACCCACGAACAGCCCTGGTTAGGAGGCTTTCCAGTCCATAATTCTTGTGGAGTTTTAAACTCTACAGAACTACTAGGAGATCCATTTTTAAGATAAGCTGCAGTATATACGATTCTCCCATAAGACAGTACAAACTAGTTTTCTTCGGTCATTTTCAAACAACTAAGGATCCCTTTATCACTTTCAAAATGTTATTATCCAATTTGAAATAATGTTCCTCATCTTCAAGAATTCACAGTGAGATGAGATTTCTTTTTAGGTTTGGGACATGTCTTACATTCTTTGTATGTCTGACAATGTCATTATGCATTTTGTTAGCAATGTCACTAATCCCAAGGAACTTTGAGAGTTATTATCACCCATATATACTTTCTTGGGTTCAATTTCCTTATAGTTGCAAAACCAAAACTTATTAGGACACATGCAGAAAGTACATCCCAAATCCAAGATCCACTCCTTATCTACTTCATCATTAGATGATAAGCGTAGTTTCAAAACTACACTTTTTCAAGGTCCTAAATGATAATATTTTGTTATTCTTTGGACGGATTAGTGCCTAATTTGTTATTTATTGCCTTTATTAAGAAAAACTCATATTTGGACGAAGAACTAGAAGAAAGAATGGAAAAGGCTTAAAATGAAACAAATCCAAAGTTTGGGAACTAAAGTGTAAATACTCAAAAGTTGTGTTGGACCTTACAATGAAGATTCGAGAGGGATAAGGGTAAATTGGATAAGGAAATGAAATTGTCAAAATATTATAAAACACCAATTTTCAGCCGAAAAAATTATTATTCGAATTTTCAGTCCTATATTGCAACCAATTTCTGGCATAGCAAACATTCGAATTGGAGAAATGATTTAGAAAAATTGTATCCATTTGAGTTAGTTTTTCAACACACTTTGAATCACTTCAATTGGATATCGAGAGAAAAAATTATGGTTAATATGCTGAAAGCTGCTTGGGAAAAGGCTAGGCGCACGCCTCTCCTCTTCCTCTGAGACGCCGAGGCTGCATAAAGGGTTCAGGCATGTGCCTTAATATGTACTAGGCACGCTTCTCAATATAAAAATGGGAAAATCCGATAATTCTTATTTTTGTTTTGGTAACAATTCAATGCAATCTTTTTGACATCTTTTAAATACCATAATCCGTCCAGAACATAGGAAGACCTTCCTAAACCTAAAAATTCATGGATTCAACACATTTTGGAGGTGAAGAACGAGGCGCAATCATCAATCAAATGCAAATTGTACTATTTTATTGAAGATCCTTCACCAAAAGTCAAGATTCAAGCCCAAAAATTAGATTTTTCCAATTTCTCCATTATTTCTCGATCCGGGTGATGTCTTATCATTATTTTTTGTATAGTTTAATAATTAGGATGGTTGTCTAGGTTTTATCATTTGTATTAGATGAATGTTTGAGCTTTATTTTTATTTATTTCAATTCAAGACTTTAATTTGGGAATTTCATGTTATTGTTTGATTGATTTTACATACCCATTGTATTATTTATTCCTAGACAATCTAACTCAATATGTGAATATGGTACAACAACCAGCTCCGATTTACGTAGGTTGTGGAGCAAATCACATCACTACCAGTTAGTTTTCATTCACATGGGTCAGCCTACAAAGGTCAGCTATGCACAACATTATCAAAGACTGCAAAACGGACACTATCCCAACAACTACTATGAGAGTTTAAACAAGCATCCCAACTTCTCATGGGTGGATAGTGTGGATTAGATATATTAGATGAAGAGAAATCCACCATTGGTTCACCAACAACACGATAAAAGGGCATCCTTCGAGGAGCTACTTGTTAAATACATCACCAAGACTGAGACTATGATATAGAATCAGCAAGCCTCAAATTGGAAATCCACTCAAGCAGCCCTCCTACTTTGAAGATTGCCAAAGAGTGGGTCATTAATTAACATCCAAGGGCAGGCCGGATGAATTTGGAGTTCTTGGTAGGGACAACAATGAAAACTTGATTTTGTGAAAGATGAAAGATGAAAAATAAAAGGAAGTGCAATCAATACATAAAGTGCATGGCTACAAATTCTATTTTCAAACCCCCATGAAAAGCCTAAAAACAACCGGAGTCAAACTAAAAACTTTAAACAAGGGTTTGTTGGGACGCAACCCAACACTTCTATCCTTTTTATTTATTATGCTTTCTAGACTTGTTATTATTTAGATCGGTTTTTATTTAATTATTAGGGACTCATCATCCATTTTTTGTTTCTCCTTAAGTCCTCAAGATTTAGTTGGTTTATTCGATGTTTGAACTAAGAAACACTTATTCCACTGATTTGATCTTAAATGTTTTATCTAACCGCATTATGCAAAAATATGACGTCGCAGAACACTTAAACCAACATTGACCAAAGAGAAACGAGTGCAATTTAAAAAAGCTAGCCATTGGATTTCACGCCAAATCAAGGGAGTATTTTCTTCCTTTTCTTTTTTACCCGTTTATATATGAATTTAGAATTTAATATATTGACGACAATGTCTAGTTTAAGTTTGGGTGTGAAATATTAGTTTTCTTTAGTTTTGTGTGTTTTATTGCTTTAAATTTTAAAAAAATACAAAAAAAATTGAAAATTTGAGAAATTCCAATTTTTTGTTCGTTTGTGTGAGTTAGTTGGACTGACTAACAATGAGAAATATATTGAATTATGGATTGATCTACGAATGGTGAATTGATTGCATGCATATGTTCATTTCTGCTTTTTCATGTGAAGTTTGATATATATTAAACACATAAAATAAGTTAAGCGTTATGTAGAAATGACTTGATTCCATAATTAAATATGTTGAAATAATGGATTATAAATGCTAAACCCTAGACACTAAATTTTATATCCTTAGACCAAATTTAGAATAATTTGGGGGGATTTCACTAATGTAGGAGGATGTTGAGATAAATGGGGATTCCATGTGTGAAATTTAAAATCTTGTATGAATTGTCTAAGGCCAATATGATAAAATTGGGCGAAAATCTTAAGTTTGAGATCGGTTTACTTAGATAGGTGTTTAATGAGAGATATTGTACTAATCAAGGAATGAAAAAATATATTTTATTTGAAAATTTCTTTTCATAACCTTTATGATTCAAGTTATTAAACATGTAAGGGTGTTAAAAACATGTTGCCCTAAAGTCAACTAACTTGAGAGTTATCAGCCGAAAACTTGTTACATATGTCATTTAGAAAGTTTAAGGAAAAAATGTTGCAAATAAAGAAAAAATCATTGAAAAGAAGAAAATTGAAAAAAAAAAAAATACAAAAACAAAAACCAGAAAAAGCAGGTATATGAAACAGAAGATGCACCAAAATACCTTAATTATGTCTCAAGCACCTATTGAGGGAAATTTGATTTTGATAAGAGATTATTAGCATAATTGAGTCTTAGAGATTAAGCAATCAAACTTGATGAAAAATCGTTGTTTATTGGCATGCTGAACTACAATTGGTGAAATTTACATAAACTTGATAGGTGAGAATAATATAAAATTAAACCTTAAATCTTAAACTTGAAAAGAGCGAAAAGAACAAGTTTGGGGGTGTGAATCTCACAAGTGAGGATAAGAATATATTTGACCATTAACGATCGAGAATGGAATAATTTGTGAATTCATGATGCATTGAAAATGTAAACTTTGCATTGAAAATGTAAACTTTGATCTTGGTGTTGTGATCTTGAAACTGTGCTTAGATTTAATGTCATTATTTCAATTCTAAGATAAAATGCCATTTTAGCTAGCTAAATAATTTGCATGTTTGTGTGTTTGTTCTATAGTTGAGTTTTAGTTTTGTTTGAAGACAAACAAATATTCATGTTTGGGGTTTGATAAGTGCAACACTTATTTGTGGTCTTAAATGATAATATTTTATTATTTTTTTGGATGGATTAGTACCTAACTTGTTATTTTTTTGCTTATATTAGGAAAATTCACATTTGGACGAAGAATTGGAAAAAAAAAAAAGAATGAAAAGTTGCTAAAATGAAACAAATCCTAAGTTCGGGACCTAAAGTGAAAATACTCAAAAGTTGTGTAAGACCTCACAATAAAGATTCAAGAGTGATAAGGGTCAATTGGATGAGAAAAGAATTCAAAGAGATGAAATATAGTCAAAGCATTGTCAAACATAAATTTTCAGTTGAAAAATTTATGCTCCGGATTATCAGTCCTAGATGGTTATCCATTTTTGGCATAGAAAACATTTGAATTGGAGAATGGTATTTCTAGACGAATATATTCCTCTGAGTTAACTTTTCAACGCACTTTGAATCATTTCAATCGAATATCGAGAGAGAGAGTTATAATAAAAATACTGAAAACTGCTCGGGACAAGTGCCTCATCCTCTTCCGATATGCCCAAGGCTTCATAAAAGCTTCAATTTAAGACTTTAATTTAGGAATTCTATATTATTGTTTCATTGATTTTATATACCCATTGCACTATTTATTACTTATCACCAATTATGAAGTTAGTTGCTTGTTGTAGTGTATGAATACTTACAATGATTCTAAAACGCGGTAAAATCAATACATGTAGTTAGAATTAAGAATAATCTCTTTCACACGTACAATCTTATTGATAATATAAACTAAAAGCATGACTTTCATATGATTTCATATTAGGAATATGATCATCTCGTGTTATTCATATGTTAATGTATCATGTAAAATAACATTTAACATATTAGCTTTAACGGTAGTAAAAAATGCATGAATTGAGTAAAATGATTATTGAGAATTGAAATAGATGAAAATAGGAAATACATAAATCCAATGCAAATATTTACATTAGATTTAATTATTCTTGATTACTTTCTTCGAGTAAAATTAGAATAAATAACAAACAAATCACAACTATTTTGATATTATCACACTTCGAATTTAATAGTAGTTATTAAGCTACAAATTAAACCTTAGGCCCTATTTGATTGGCATTATTTTCCAGAGAACTAGAAAAATATTTTCCACTTTCCACTTTTTTGCCTGTTTGATAGGTGAAATTTTCCACGTAAAATATTTTCCACCTTTAGCCCACGCATGTGTATTTTCCAACTTTTTGATTGGTGGGAAAAAATTTTCCACGCAAGCTGGAAAAAAAATCTTTTTTTTTTTTTTTCGTTGCAATGGAAACAAATGTCATAACCAATGGTAAAAAAATTTCACTTTAATGGACAATTTCTATGTAAAATAAAATCAAACGAATACTAAACTTTGATGAAAAAAATGATTTTTAAAAAACAATTTTTTTTCCCTTTTTTTTTTTTTTTTTTACTTTTTGGCAATGGAAAAAAAATTTTATAACCACTTGTGGAAAAAAATATCACTTTAATGGACAATTTTCATGTAAAACAAAGCCAAACGAATAGAAAATTTAAAAGTTTTCCGGGTGGAAAATTATACCAATCAAACACACTTGAAATCATTTTCCTGCAAAATATTTTCTAAGCAAATCTTTTTCCTATAAAACATTTTCTTTCCACCCATTTTCCACCCTTGCAATCAAACGCACCATTATTTCTCGTGAAAATAATACTCTTAACTCACAAATCTTAATGCTTATATAGGCCCCGTTTGGTACGGATTCTCCAATTCTACAGTAAATCAATTCTCATTTTCAACCACACATTCTTCAATAAAATAATATTTTTCATCACTTCAATAATCTTATCTTCTTTTTCAACCACACATTTCCCATCATATCACTATTCAAAATCAATTCTTCCCCCAAAAAATATCTACCAAACAAGCTCATAATGATCCCGTTCACTTGCGAGTTTCTCACGAATACTAGACACGATCATTACAAGTCAAAAGAATTATTCAATTCAAAACCTACATTAGCATTATTCAATTCAACGTTGTTTAGATCCTTCAATTTCTTCTTTCACTCAAAAGAATCTCTTTTAAAGTGTCCTAGTTTCCAACAACTATAACATGTTTTATTGCTTTTATCTCTTGATTTAGATCTTCCTTTAGATTTTGATTTAAATTTTCTGCTTTGGAAATTACTTTCCCTTTTCTCAGTTCTTCCTCTTACATGCTCTCCTCTCTTGAATTAGTTTTAGATTCTTTCTTAACCTCTAATTTTCTAGATCTTAGAGCATTAGTAATAATAGATTTTGTCAAAGCATCTCAAATATTTTATTGCATTTCTGATTCCCTATGGGATTTAGGCAATGAGTTCAATAGAATTACAACAAGGTCCTTATCATCAAGTTTTTTGTCATTATGAGCAAGAATCTTAACTATGATGCTAAAACCACTCAAATTGGCTTCTAAATCATTGCTAATATCCATCTTTAAGCTAAAAAAATTCTCTAAAAGATAAATTTTATTTGGAAATGTCTTAGATAAGAACAAAACATCAAGGGTAGCCTACAAGGCTCTAGCTATTTTGGCCTCTTGCACTTGTCTTACTATATTATCAAACGAATGCAAAATGATTGAACAACTAATATTCAATGTTATTCAATTAAAAGATCACACAATCATATCTCATTTCTCATGTCAATCAATTATCTAAGTATAGAAATTAACAAGTCACTTAAAGAATTTCTCGATAGATAGACAGGCATATACAGATGCTGATTACGTTTTCTAAACAAATTTCAAAGAGAGTTTTAGAACAGTCTCACCTAATCTTGTTGATGAACAATATTAACAAAAATTCCAAAACCCTTTAGAAGCTAGTAATCTACCCAAGCAATCAAGATCGCAAAGCAGTGGCATTCTGCCTTCACCTTTACCATTACAATTTCACGAGACCGTTTTAAAAAAAATGTGTATGTATAGATCTATTCAAAATCTAAATAGATTACACAGTTCTTTTACAAGGTGAGTACTTTTCAGAAATAAAATTCACCTAGAAGCCCTAGAAAAGGCTTTGATACCAGATTTGTTGGGTATTTTGACCCAAAATATAGAACTAATGACAAAATCGAATGAAGCATGCAATCATGAAGTATCAAAAAACACGATTCAATTATTCACCCAGTTCGGTCAAGCTAATTTGGGGGGCTCAGAGGCTAACCCATCACTATGTGCAAAATAACCTCACAAGAGAGTACAATAATTAAGAAACCCAAGTCAGAAACTAGACTTGGTCACTGATTCACAAGGATCTCACAAATCAACACCCTAATCTACGCAAGAACAAAAAACCCACGACCTAACCACTGTAGAGATTTTCAGCCATTATTCCAGGCCAAAAAACACTGTAGCAAAAGGATTTTCAGAGAATTACAACAACTAGATTAGGGTCCCTTGAGAGATCACAAGATCATCAGAAGAAGATGATGATGAAAAATCGAAGAAGTAGAGGAAAAAAATGGAACTTGACAAACCAAAAGAATGAAAAACTGAGAGAGTCAAAGAGCCTGTTTGGTACAGATTCTCATTTTCTACAGTAAATCAATTCTCATTTTCAATCACACATTCTTCAATAAAATAATATTTTCCATCACATCAATACTTTTTTCTTCTTTTTCAACCACACATTTCTCATCATACCACTATTCAAAAATCAATTCTTCCCCCAAAAATCTCTAACAAACACACTCAAAATGTACCTCCACAAGTCATATTACCCTGAGAATAAATCGTAGCCAGTGATTAAAACGAGTTGTCTAGATCTCCTTTTAACTAGCACAATCCAAGTCAAGCCAAGACGATCAATTAGGCTTTGCCACATGGCCTTTCACATCCAACTAAGTTGCTCACGGGAAAGACTATTTTATCCTTAAACAGTGTTAATTGAGAAGCACAATTTTATACAAGCGTATCTGTTTATTCCTTCTAACTCTAGAGGTCAGGTCAATGTTCATCTCCCATCTGTCCTTGATGTTTTTTTCTAATATTAGTTTGACACACGTGCGATGCACGTGCCGTTGGTGAAGTTGGGTATTAAATGGTGTGTTGTTTAAGGAAAAAAAAAAAAAAGAAAATGAGGAAGGTTTTGAAATAATTTGTAAGTGTATTGTAATTATACTGAAAAAATATAGAATATATGTAAGTGGTTAGAATATGAGAAATGCTATTCATCCCCAGTTTATGTGGCATTAAATGATAGGTGAAATTAAATAAGTCATTTAATTTCACATATTATTTAACCAATCATTTACATCCACATAGATTGGGGATACTTCCCCACTGGGGATGAATAGCATTTTTCTTAGAATATATGGACAAACCAAATTTTCCATACCACATCATCATATTCATTAATCTGATAAGATGGAGTGCCTCAATTGAATAAAAAATTGAAGTCTAACGATGGTGACAAAAGTGAAACAATGAGTGGGTGAATTTCAATGCATTTAATGACAAAAAATATACTAACTGTAAGAGTACATAAAATCAAGTTTTTCTTCTTTTACAACCACTCAAAAAGAAAAAGGAAAGAAAAAAGTTTTAACTTAAAGTATACTGAATAAACATTAACTTCTAGCAGTCCAAATATGCAAAATCTGAAAATGTATCACATGCACCAATTATTAATAATATTAAAAATAAAGATTTATGTTCAAGAGCCTATAATGAACTAAAAAAAAGAATAGCGTTTGGAACAAAGAATTAGCTTACTTGTTTTCAACTAACTCATGTTGTAAGCTATTATTAAAAGCTTCAATAATCGACGACAAAGCCTTCTCTCTTGTAGATCATCTGTAAAAGGCAAACAAAATACATATTAAACAAAGTCATTGAACTAATATACGGTGCATAGAATTTGCAATTTAACAGACTCGGGGTGATAAATATGATAAATTTTCTCAAGTTCTAAAGATAAGATTAGCTAAAAACATAAGAGGTCAACACTCACTTTCAACTATTTTTACGAAGTCGAGCATGGGAGACAGCAATCTGAGGACCAACGTGTGCATTATTTTTCACAATAGCAATGTCTAAGACTTTATCAAGGAAACTCGTATAAGATGTACGTAAACAGTTTGAGGCAAATTAGTGAAATTGGATAGAATAGAATAGGAAGAAAAATAAGAAAACCCTTAAGGCCAAGCAAATATTTGTCTATTGATCTTAAAGCATTATATAAAGGATACTTGAAGCAAGAGAGGCTTCTCCAGTTAGTTCATTCACTCTACCAAGCAAGAATGGAGTTTCTGTACTATCGTTTATGTTCTTCTCCCTTATGGCCATTGATGGTGTTAACATTGCTAACGGCCTCTATACTTACCAACATGCAAACATCAGCAAATAATAATAGGATTTGCTTGTCAAAAAATGACTTGATAGCCATTACAAACTCTTACCTCAGGAAAGGTGGAGTTAAATTGACAATCACCTTTCCATAAAGCTTTTAGCCAATGAGAAGAGTTGTTAAATTGTATTCACTCCAAAGTAGTAACCACTACTTCCTCCAAGAAGCACATAGAATTGAAATTCTTGTCCAACAAAGGGCTGTTGTTTTACCTATAATTGTATGCTTCAAGAAAAAATGAAAAGAATTTCATCTTGTAGACTTTCATCAAAACTCAAAGCGGATATAATATTTGAAAATTTAATCAATTGCCATGGAAATGTCTTGTACTTACAATGTGCGGTTTATGTCCTAGCGATAAGATCTAGTTTAGAATTCTTCTTGTTAAATACTTTGAGCATTATTCCCATCAAAGCGCTTGTCAGTAACTCCATCCATAGTTCAACATCACTTCGAAAAAAAAGCCAAGAAAAAAATGTGAATGAAAGATATGAGTTTTCCTCTTTAGATCTCTATTTTTCATAGCAGTGAAGCACAATAAAGAAAGCAAAAATTGATGGAAATCAATTCTCCAAATATCTGATTCAATAAAAATTATTTAGGATTACATGCTTGAAGCCGACAAGTAGTACGATATTAACGAGGTATTCATCTTGCTCGTTTGTAATGCAAGCATCCATAAAAACATAGTAATAAAATATTAACATTAATTTAAGATATTCATAATATAAAAGAACATAAATATAGAGAATTTCTAATTCTTGACAGGGACTCACTTCGTGAAGATCGTCTTCCCTACTGTACTTACAACATAACAGTCCATATTTTAAGAGTTCCTACAATTAAGAGATAAAGTAGGTTAGTTCAGGCATTTAATCAAACACATCGAATACATTGTCTTGTCTCAATAAATTACAGAAACAACGCTTTGATACTATAATAAATTGATTTAGAGCATGAAATTAACTAGGTATCATGAGATTAGGTTAAAACACGCAATATCCATAGGTATATATGTTATAACAGCAAAACATCTCTATTATTTCCAGTTATGCACAACCAGATAACATCTAACTTTAAGTACCATCTCACAAAGGAAAAAGAAAGGGTTAGATGCACACTCACAGATGGACTAAAGAGGCATGATTCTGGAAGTAAAATGTATGGTCATTGCGTGAAGAAATGGAGAAAACTGAGAGGAAAAAGAAAGGGTTAGATGCAAACTCTTTTTTATTAAAAAAATATGGACATTTTTTTCTCTTATTTATAATTAAACATTTTCAATAAAATAATATTATACGTAAAATAAACAATCACGACTTTACATTTTACAATTAATGTAAAATTATTTTTGACATCACCCACAAAATTTCAAATCGCTTAAAATGAATATTCGTAACTTAAAATACTGAATCAAACGTAAATAAAAGGAAGTTCGTGGATACTGTCTACATCAGTGTTGCTCAGCCAACTGAGTTTGTCCTCTTTTTTTCTTATCTTTCTTCTTGTGTCAATTCTTCAATTAAATGATAAAATTTGATGACATAAGTCCAAAAAAATGATATGATCATGTGCAATAGATCCAAATAGGTTGAGGATAAATAATATTTATTATAGTGATATGTTCAATAAAAATCCATTTTGACGCCATAAATTTACCCTTTTTAAATGCAGAAACTTAAGAAAAATGAAATTGGGAGAAATTGGTGTAAGTATAGGATTGATGGTGGGTTAAAAAAGAGAAATTAACTTAAAATTCTGAATTGGACGCAAAAAGAAGGGGTTTTCACAATTAATGTAAAATTATTTTTGACATAAAAAATAAATTTTTAAATCACTTAAAACGAATATTTGTAAATTAAAATATTTAATCAAATGTTAAAAAAAGCTTAGCCGATCCGACCTATATAACAAAAAAAAAAAAAAAAAAGCCTTGGGCGAGTCGACCTATAAAGTCATTTGGAATCAAAATCAAACGTAATAAAAAAAAAAAAAAAGCTTGGCCGAGTCGACCATATATTTAGAATGGCCGCACTTCAATATTTCAAAACAAAATTAAATCGCTTAGAACGCATACTTAAAACCTAAAATATTGAAGCAAACGTAACAAAAAAAAAACTGTTCAACAGCTTAGCCGAGCCAAGACTAAAAGTCTATCGGCTCGGTTTGAAAATGAAAAAAAAAAAAAAAGGCTTAGCCTAGCCGAGCCGACAGCTTATGAACAATGCTTATGAATAGTACATATATCATTCACTCTTTTAATAATATAGGATAGGAAAATAGGGTTGTTTAATCCAACCCCACATTGGAACTAGGGTGAGGCCAAAAAATCAACCTAGTGTCGGATGGTGTTTTGATTTAAAAAAAAAAAGTGATTGAAAATTATTCATTGAATAGAGTCACACTCTAGAAACTTATCGAAAAATATGCAGTATTCTTGGAGTTCTTGAAGATTATCGAAGAAAATTGAAAGGTAAGAGGATTCGTTGATTGCAAGATGTTAAAAGCATGAATCAAGGACAACGTACTAAATATCTGTGTTAACATGATACAAAATTTCAATTGCTACCCATTGACAATCGATTAAGTTTTTAGATATTAGTATCTCACATAAATATATGGTTGTGCTTTTGATCTAAATCCCAATTGTTACATCTAATGGCGTAGTAGTTTTCATAGCAAAAGTTTAGGTAATTATGAATAGTAGTGTCATTTAGTATCGATGGTGTTAGTTGACACTAATTGTCATTAAATGAAATGTTTAAATGAATCACATAATCTCATATTTAATTGAACATATGACATAATGTAATATAAATTGGAGCTCTAGCACCATTGATCCTATATAGCATCATTCAATTATGAATTGGCGCAATCTACAAACATGTGAGAATTTTATAGGATTGACATGATATTATAAGGATTCTACTTATTGATTTTCAAATATCACTATTTAATGACTCACTTAACGAGGACAAATAAGAATTCTCATTTGAATGAACAATGAAAAGTTAAGAACATCTTTAAGAAAGTATAAATTTTTAAAGAGTATATCTACAATATAAAGAGCATCTATAAATTTAAAGAGTCAAAATTTTTAAGTATTCCAACAGGCTCTTTGTATTTAACACTTAGGGCCTGTCTGTCCCAAATTATCTTCAGATTTTAATTGATTTTTTGGCCCTTTTTTGACAACATGTGGGTCCAAATGTGAGAGAAACAGTCAAAAATGCCGGCTGCATGCCTCAGCAATGGTCCACTTTTCAATTAAAATTCACCAAAAAATTGATCCCAGACATGGCCTTAATTTTACTATTTTCAAAAAAATATTTATTATTTTTTTATATCTTTCATTTTTCCTAGCTTCCTTCCAAATTATTATGTTATTTTTCTTCATTGAAAATTGAAATACTTTGAATACATTTAATTATAGAGAGTGGATTTGACTCTCCAAATTTAAAGAGTCAAACTCACACTCTAAATTAAAATATTAATTTAAAAAGTCACTTGAAGTATAATGTTAGGAACTGACTCTTCAAAATAGAGAATATTTTATGTATAAAAAATCTCTTGGACAAAAGAATCAACTTACCGCAGCCCTATTACTATTCATTTCAATAGGATCAGATAATCATTTTCAATTATGCATTAAAACGTGGCTTGGGTTGTTCGATAATGGAGCATGCTAAGGTAGTTTCTATACTTCGAGACAAGTGAAACATTATAAGTACAAATACAAATTATGATGAAAGAACTGGCCATTAAAGTGCATGCTTTGAAGATATAGCCAGATTAACTCAGGGCACATACACATACGTATATAGACGGATTGTAAGAGCTCGAAGCATTTTTTGATAGATAACATTAAAGGGATTATAAATTCATATGCTTTAATCAAGTCTTTTTTCACATATAAACCCTAAATAAAATTACATGCTGAAACTAGAGGAAGTATCAACATACCTTGATCCATAGATTTCTGATTCTTTGCCTGGATGGGTTAGGATCTTCTAATTGATTAGTGGTTTTCACTTCAATTTTGCTCTCTAATGGTGGGGATATAGAGAATTTCAAGAACACACCAACAATTGGGGACCATGACCCCATATAACAAAAAAGATAATGAATAGCCATTATATTTAATTTGTTTCAAATTGGCCCATTCTTCAATCTAAAACAAATATCTAGTCTCTACATTTTAATTCCATGAAAACTAATACTCATTAGTCAAAATTCATTTTTAGTGGATCACTTGAATTAACTAATTTTCTTTAAATAATAGCACCACATATTTTAATATATTACGTGTGGCCCCAAATATGTTAGAATTTTTCAACAATCTCCCACAGGCCATACATGTAATCTTTCAAATGTGCACAACCTTATAAACTCAAAATTTTGCTATCATTATTATGGGTATTTCAAATAATCTCGTCCATCAGTCGTATTGATATAGGATCAAAGCGATTTTTCGTCACATTTAACATATCTGAATTCATCAATGGTCACATACACCCATACAACTAAATGGCATAGACCAATCATGAGAGTGTAGTACGAAAATTACATGTTATGTGATCCAGACATGTCTATTTCCAGTCCAACTTCATTTCTTAAGTGAGATCAACCATAAACTTTAATTAGAGTGGAATTGAATTGAATACTTTATTTTTGAATTAACCGAATATCCAGACAAAATATGTGTCTAAAACAGACAACATCCAAATATAAACTCCACTAAACTGACATATCATCAAAAGGTGCAACACTCATGTGAGCATTATACTCATGAAAGACCTTGGGTGGTAGCCATTTAGTAAATGGATCCATGATTATGGAGTTTGTCTTAATATGCTTTATAGAAATCTAACCACTCTGATTTTTTTCTTTACAACTAGGAACTTAATGTCTTTAGACTTTGACATCATCATGTTCCCGTTGAAACACAAGACTGCTATTGTCACAGAATAATTTAAGCGATCTTTCAATTTTATCCAAAATATGCAGGCTAATGACAATATTTTACAAATTATATTCCATGATCATAATCAGAATATCCAACGATCTCCAATTAGTCTGATTTTCCTGAATGTGATTATATAATCCTTAGTTCTCTATAGGTACTGAATAACTTCATGGCTGCTTTCCAAATTTTCATCCCGAAGTTAGTTAAATATATGCCTAGTATTTCAACAACAAATGCTATATCCAAATGTGTGCAAACCTGAGTATACATTAAATTCCCAATTGCTAAAGTATAGAGAATTTTATGTATTTCATTTTCTTTAAATTTATCCATAGGGTAATAATTGAGACCAAACTTGTCTCCCTTAGCAATAGGGGTATCACCTGAATTACATAACTGCATTTCAAATCTTTTAAGAACCAATCGATACATCTCTTTTGTAATAATCCAAAAATACACAAATAACGATTCTTGTGTATCTATATCCTTAATACAAAAGATGTATCACTAAGTTTTTTTTTTTCATTTCAAAATTTCATGAGATTTCGTTTCGCGCATTAAGTTTATATCATTGCAGACAAACAGTATGTCATCAACATATAATACTAAAAATGTGATTTCTCCCACTGAACTTGTGATATACATAATCATCAATTGAATTTATCTCAAAACCAAATGAGATAATTATTTGATGAAATTTGTAATACTTTCGACGAGAAACCAACTTAAACCCATAGATTTCTTTAATTTATAAACCATCTAATGTAACTTGAGATCAAAATTTGTCACAAACGTCATAATTGTCCTGAAAGAGTTTTTCGTTGAAATTGGAGAGAAAGTCTCTTTGTAGTCAATGTCTTCCTTTGGGGTAAAGCCTTTTAGCTACAAGAAGAGCCTTATATCTTTCCACATTACCATTCGAATCCCTTTTAGTTTTAAATATCAATTTGCAACCAATGGGTTTCACACCTTCTGGTAATGGGATAAGTCTCAAACTTTATTGTCTTGTATAGACTTATACTCCTTATTCATGAAATCAATCCACTTTTGAGAGTTATTCCTTTGCATGAATTGATAAAAATTGATTGATCAAGTCTTCTTTCACAAATCTATGCCATCCTAATTTTCTTGGAGAGAGACTATAAAAACATCCAGAACTATCTTTCTCCATTTAACAATGAATTTCTTTAATGACATTTGTTCTTGAGGTTGTTGACTTTGTTTTTCTGGAACAATCTCTTGATTGTGTATAGGAAATTTTGTAATGTATTCTTAATCCGAAATTGCTTTTTGAACAAGATTTGGAGCAAGGGAATTTTGTAATGTAGTCTTAATCCGAAATTGCTTTTTGAACAAGATTTGGAGCAAGAAAACCCCTTTAAAAAATTGCTTTACTTGGAACTGTTTTGAGAATTTAAGTTGTAATCTTTAGTGCTTCTACCTAGAAAGATCATGATGTACTATAGAATGATTCCACATTCTTCTAGGAATTTAGCAAAAGGCCCTGGACGTTGTTCTCCTGATCTGTCATATCTGTCATAGTATTCACCACTATGATAAGATTTGACTTGTTGAATTCTTTTACTTAGTTGATTTTCAATGTCAGTATTGTATGCCTTGAACATATCCAATGTTTGAGATTCCTCATAGATGAGATATAGGTAGCCATAGCGAGAAAAATTCGTCTATGAACGTAATAAAAGATTGTTGACCATTCCAAGAAGTCGAAGGGAATGGTCCACAGATATCCGTATGAATTAGTTCCAAGATGTCCGAATTCCTAGGCACCTAATCCCCTTATATTTGTTTGTTTTCCCTCAATGCAATTAATATAAACACTTAAGTTTGAAAAAATTAAGGGAATCAAGAATTCCTTCTGACACAAGATTTTCCATTATCTTTTGAGAGAAATGACCTAATCGCTTATGCCATAGTAAAGTAGAATTCTCATTGATTAATTTATGTTTAATACCACGTGGATTCACATACAAGATTTCTTTATAAGAGACAACCGTATTAAACAGATATAGGTTATCGTTACTGGATAAAGAACTGGTACTCACAATATTTGAGGTAAGAAAAAGATCAAACTGACTATTTTAAATTAAACAAGATTAACCAAATTTGTCCAATGTAGAAATAGAAACCAAATTCCGTCCAAAAGGATGGTACCACAAATGTTTCTTTCAAATCCAAATAATAATCAGTCTTTAATGATAACCTAAATTCCCTATAGCCTCAACCTTAACTGATTTGTCATCGCCCCAGATAGATGAATCTTTCAGCATCAATCGGTTGGCAACTCGGGCAACCCCGCATAGACACACTTATGTAAGTAGTGGTACCGAAATTCATCTACCAAGGGTGTTTAAGTATTGACATTAAATTTACCTCAAATCAAACTAAAGTGAGAAGTGTACCATTCTTTACATGCCAAGCGTGGTATTTAGTACAGTCTCTCTTTATATATCCCAAATTTTTACAAAAGTTACAGCTAAATTTATTTCACTGTTTATTTTGAACCAAACCGGATGCATCTTTCTTATTTTTTATTACTTGTCCTTAGAAGTACTTGCCTTAGAAGTATTTTCCAAATGAACATTTTTAGTTCTGTCTTACTTCAACCTTTCTTCCTTTTGCATACAATATGAAATGAGCTCATTTAGAGACAATTTCTCCTTCTGAAAGTTATAACTGACCTTAATTAACCGAATTGTGCAGAAAGTGATATAATTACCAAATGTAAGAGCAAGTTATCAGACAGCTCGAACTTTAGTGCCTTAAGTTTAGAAGCAGTGTGAGACATCTCCATGATGTACTCCCTTATGTTTCCCTTGCCTTTATACTTCATTGAAATCAAGCTTTGCAAAAGCGTGCTTGTTTCAGCCTTATTATTTTTCGCAAAATGTTTCTCAATTTCAGCAAGAAAATCCTTGGCATTAGTCGCTTCTTTAGATACTGCATCTCTAAAGGCTTTCGGAATGCCGCGATTAATGATCATTAGATTCATGCAATTTGAGCGATCCCACTTCTCAAGTTCCTTTTTTCATCAGATGAACTTTCGTCCGTAAGAGGAGTGAGTTGCTCAATCCGAAACGCAAGATCTAGATCCATGCAGCCAAGAACAATCAATACGTTCTCTTTCCAATCCTTGAAGTTTTGGTTCTAGTACAAGAATTAATTGATATAGGCAGATATTGAAGAAGTTGATGATGAACTAAATAGAGAACTTATACTTAATTAATATGTTCACATAGAAATCCGTATTAAACAATTAATAAATTCAAATAATGGTAAACATTATCTCAAGATACCTAGGGCAACATTAATATCAAGTATTTGGACAGTAATATTAATTGCAAATGGTACTCTTGATGTAGTGATCAAATATTGACAATAACTCATGTCAAATAATAAATCCATCTTTGGATTGATTTATTATTCACATGAAAACTTTATAATTGACACACGTTTACCACCACTAGTGTGGATGCAATTCGGCCAAATATTAACCTTCCTTTGGGCCGGCTAATATCCGCATGAACTAGCATACACACGAAATCCTTCTAATATTCGATGTTAATTAATTTCCATAAGAGAGGTTGCTTTGACAACATGTTGCTTCAATTAAGTCACTTTCGAATATTATATTCCCAAATGAGTTTTGTACCAAAATTTGAAAAGCAAAACAACAACATTTGCATATATTATTTATCTTGAAACTTTATGGGTTTAAGGGTTAATAGTTCAGAACTTTAGGGACCAAAAATTAATTATCCGAAACTTTATGGGTCAATAATTAATTTTGAAAACTTTAGAAGTCAAATAATTAATTATCCAAAATTTTAAGGACCCAATAATTAATTATTCAAAATTTTAGGAGTCAAAATAAATTAATTTTAAACTTTAGGAGATAAAATTTAAAATTTAAAACCTTTTGGGGCAAATTAGTATAAAATTGAAAACTTTGAGAGCTTTAATTGCAAAATGTAGAACTAAAATGACCCAAATTAATTAATTTTAAAATTCCAGGGACTGAATTTATTTAAACCCATAACCTTAAGGCCCAAATTAAATAAACTTTAAACTTTAGGGGCTGAAATATTTAAACTCGTAACCTTAAGGTCCAATTAGGATTAACATTAAACTTTAGGGGATGAATTATAAATAACTCAACCATAACCTTAATATTAAATTGCAAGCAGATGCCCCAAAACTTTAAATTTGCAACCCAAGCCCCTGCCCCCTCAAAGTCCAAACTGAAACCCTAGGAGCCCCTCATCTCCTTCTCCCTTGGCGGCGTCGGACCGAACCGGACCGCCGCCGACAGCCAAAAAAACTTCAATTTTTTTTTATAACAGATCTGCAAAACTTCAATCCAAAAATTCGAATTTATATGAATAAAAACTTTAATTATATCATAATCCATCCAATAACATGCTTGATTTCATGCAATATAACTCCAAATTCCATAAAACAACATGTAGATCAAATCATCCAAAAATTCAGAATTTAAACTTTCAATTTTTCATGGATTTCAACTATTTAGTGAATCTGATACCACTTGATAGAAAATATTAAAGGGATTATAGATTCATATGCTTTAATCAAATCATTTTTCACATATAAACCCTAAATAAAACTCCATGTTGAAACTAGAGGAAATAACAAAATAGCGGAAGTATAAACATACATTAATCCATAGATTTATGATTCTTTGCCTGGATAGGTTAGGATTTTCCAATTGATTGGTGGTTTTCACTTCAATTTTGCTCTCTATTGATGGGAATGTAGAAAATCTCAAGAACACACCTACGATTGGGGACCATGACCCCATATAACAAAAAGATAAAGAATGGTCAGTATCTTTAATTTGTTTCAAATTGGGCTCTTCATCAATCTAAAACAAACATCCGATCTCTACACTTTAATTCCATGAAAACTAATACTCATTAGTCAAAATTCATCTTTAGTGGATTACTTTAATTGACTAATTTTCTTTAAATAATAGTACCACACATTTTAATATATTACGTGTGGCCCCAAATATGTTAGAATTTCCAATATTTTCCCCTTAGAATGAGTTGAATATGATGCAATAAAGATGGTTTTAATTAATTAAGAATTGTGATTGCAACATTCACTACCAGCTACGGAAAAGTAAATGTAACTACCAATACTTAAAAAAGCAGTAATAACGACTCTTGTTAGAGATAGGGATCATTTGAAACTCGAGATAATATGAGTTATCTTCATATGGAGCTCCATATTTTAAGGGTAGGCTGTGTGTGGCTCATCAAGTTGAGAAGAGGCACATTTTATATTCTATAAGTAAGAATTTGAAATTCACATTTTCGAGGATGAGGATGAAGAGAGACATGATTAAGTTTGGTTAGAGGCGTCTAATGTGTCAATGAATGAGGATAGATAATTCATGACTTGAATAAGAACATAATTGGATAACATGATGGGTTTTCCCATAGACAATTGAAGGAAAAGACTGCTATATATGGGTCATTGTTAATACATGGACCAAGTCAGCTTACTTCTTACTTATAAGAATTACTTTCTTTTTGGTTTAAGTTGGTTCAAATATAAGGGGAGTGAAGTTCTAACTATAAAGAGTATCAGTTTTCATTACATAGAATGATATCAAAGGTTTACATCAAACTTTTGAAAGAGTTCATATACAGCCAATGTAAACCAAGTTAAATTTTAGTACATCCAGGGGTGGAGTTAGAGGAGACTTTCTTTTCTATATATCAGTCTAGTAAGTTTTTATTTTTTATTTTTTGCCTTCAAAATTAAATGAGCATACCCTGCCCTCCCTACGCCCCTGAGTCACTACAAGAAATCCTACAAAATTTCCATTAACAAATTGAGATTTGGAGACGGAGTTTACTTTTCTCCACAAAACAATGTTTCGTAGGATACAATTTACTTCAAAATTTTCAATAAATTTGATGGGTAAGATATATCTTTTGCCAACAAAAAAAAAATTGGCGTATTCGTAGGCTAATAATTAACGAAAAAAATTTCAATCTTTTATTTATATTTTTAGCAGAAAAATATTTGATCTATTTGTAGGTTGAGATGGTTATGGGTTAAAACCCGACCCTACCCATTTCCATTGAAAAAAAAAAAATTTGAAACCCAATCTCATTATTTCTCTGCTTCAGTACGGGTTCTTTTAAAATTGGCCAAGTCAAAGCGAGGAAATCCAACTTTGACTTTTCCACTTTTGAATATTACACAATTGGCCTAATGGTGTTCAAAAGACAAAAATACCCTTAAATGAATAAAACAATTACAAATTATGGTTTTATTAAAAAGACAATACTACCTTTTACTTAACAAATAAAAATCAAACACCCCCTACATAAAATTACAAATTCAGTTCCAACACAGATAAAAACTCTCATCTTCTTCACTCTGAAAATCTCAAAAATATCGATAGCAGAAGGAAAAAATTGTTTTCTGTCAATTAATACGAATCGGTAAGTATATTTTCGTATATTTAATTTCGTTATACTGAAATGTGTATGTGTTTTCACTCGATAAATTAAGATTCGACATACATAACAGGCAGAAGAAATTTTTTAGTATATCTGTATAATATTTTTAAGTGAATGGGAAAAAAATTCATTTGCATAATTTTCCGGCTTAACGTTAAGGAAACAACAAGCGAAATCGCCTGTTAACGGCGAATTCGCCTGTAACAGGCAAAATCGCCTGTTAACCAGCGAATGTTCACCTGTTAACACGAGAATTTCTGCCTGCTAACCACTATTTTGTTTTTTTAGTTTATGTTCCCAATTTAATCCGAATTTTCGAATGTTCGTTTACAAATTCTGTTTTGCCATGCACAGATATGAGGCTTGTACTCTTGATTTGTTATTTTAGTGATTTTGGATTGGATGAAAATGATCGATGATTATGGAAATGGATGGATAACATAAAAGGTAGCAGACCAATACATATAACAGAGTCTACATCGTACGAGGAACTGTACCAGAATATACAGAACAAGCTGAATGTCGATTCATCTCAATACAGTATGGTATTGAGATATCAATACGGCGAGAATTTGCCATATTCAATTCCGCCCTTAAATGTTACATCTGATATTGACGTGAATTATCTGTATAACTTGAACGAAGTGCAACGGTCACCGATTTTCGTGACTTTAGTGAGGAAGGAAGATGAGGAAGGTAGACATGAACATTTGGATGAACATGATAGTAATGCAAATGATTTTTGGGATACAGTGGAGATAGCTCGCGATGATGACATTGATATTCCTGAGATAATTGTTGTTCACCGTGATACCATTGCGACGCACATACTTCAATCGGCAGTTCAGGACAGCGATGTAAATGAATTTACAAATGAGAATTTAATGGCTTTATCCCATCAGAGACAAGAGTTGGGTCAGAGCACAGGGGCCGGAATGAGCGGACCTTCATCTAATTCATCACGTGTGGTTTCGAATGATGAAGATCTGTATGTTGAGCAACTGTTTGAAACGAAAAAAAATCTGCAGGAAGCTGTGCACCTGCTGGCATTAAAATACAACTTTGAGTTCAAGGTAAAGAAAACAAACAAATTCTTGTTGACACTTGTTTGCCCCGACGATAGTTGTCGTTGGCGGTTTCTTGCGACTAAGATGAACACGAATGAGAATTTTGTAGTTCGCAAGTATACACAAGAACATACTTGCGAGTTGGGGATTCGTCAAAACAATCACAGGCAAGCTCGATCATGGTTTATTGGTCGACAGATAATGCATAAATATCAGGACCCACAGACGATCTACAGACCTTCAGATATCATTAACTATGTTCGACGAGAGTACGGGGTGGTCATGAGCTACCATAAGACCTGGAGGGCCAAAGAATGCGCTTTGGAGGATTTAATGGGCTCGGTCGAGGAGAGTTATGCTATATTGGCCTGACACTGCCATAATTAGGGGACAACTAATCACAATTCCACTTATTCCATTGAGACAGAGGGCGAATTTGCTTTAAGTTTTTATTCATAACTCTTGGACAATGCATTAGAGGATTTAAAAATGTGATGCGACCCGTAATTTTAGTCGACGGTACAACTCTGAAATCGAGATACGGGGGCAAGCTGATTATCGCTACATGTCAAGATTCCAACATCCAGATTTACCTACTTGCATTCGGCGTAGTCGACAACGAGAATGATTTGTCAATGCGTTGGTTCTTTACGAAGCTTGGGGAAGTGATCGGAGAAGTCGACGATCTTGCCTTTGTAACTGATAGGGGTCAATCTCTAATAAATGTTATTGCTGAAGTTTTCCCCGAGGCACATCATGGGTACTGCATGTACGATATACAGGGTAATTTCAAGACTAGATACCGGAGCCAAGGCATTGTGTCATTGTTCAGGAGGGCGGCCGAAGCTTACAGTGTCGAGGAATGTAATAAGTTTATGGTCGAGATAGGAAATAAGTTATTGTCGGCATGTGATTATTTTACAAAAATGGGGATAGAATATTGTGCCCGATCACATTTTCCAGGACGTCGGTATAACTTGATGACGTCGAACAACGTGGAGTCTCTGAATGCATTGTTCAAGAAGGATCGAGAGTTACCAATTCTCGCAATAATTGAGAACATCCTTACCAAGCTGTAGCTGTGGTTTCATGACCAACGTGCGGAATCGCTTAACTGCTCGAGCTGGCTAGCCCCGACTCAAGAGGGTAAATTGTTCAAGGCCGCAGAGGTTACGAGGAGGTTGATTGTTGAACCGCTGGACGAGTCGCAATTCTCCGTACATTGTGCACATCATGTGACATACATGGTGAACCTGACTGACAACACATGCACTTGTACTCGATTTCAGCTGGAGAGTTTTCCATGTGAGCATGCAGTCGCGGTAGCTCTGAACAGAGGATTTGCAGTGAGAACATTGTGCTCTCCTTATTACAAGGCTGAATATTGGAGAGTTGAGTATGCTGAGACTATATTTCCCCTACTAAACCAATTTGAGTGGGAAGTTCCTGACCGTATTCTCCCGCTTAATAGCTTGTCGCCACCGGTAGTTGAACCGCGTGGCCCTGGACGTCCACGAACTTCTAGAATGCCCTCTACTGGAGAGTTTCCTCGACCGCGTCGTTGCGACAGATGTAAAACAGTCGGCCATACTCGCCAAACTTGTACGAGTCAGATTCCCCTTCATGACAATTAATATAGTATGTAATGATATTGCTGGTAAATGAACAATATTTGGATAATCATTTTGATAAATTATATTTAATTATATAAATTATATAAATCATACATAAATAAATGAAAAAAATTCAATTTACAATATTACAAAATTCAATGTACAATGTTTACAATATTTACAAGTATTAAATAAATTAATCAACAATTAAATGTACAACGTTTACGGGTCACACTCGAATTCGTACAAATCGGCCGCTAATTTATTCCTCTAAATTTGTATCCATGCCTGGTTGATTCCATCAACCTTATGTCCTATACTCAAAAATTCGATGTATTTTATTGCAAAAATACCGCAATCGCCCCTACATGTCGAATAATAAAAGTGTTAGTTCAAAAACGTGTTAGATAAAAACTAAGTTTCCAAGTTAAAAACAAAATATCAATACTTATGATCGAGACTGTCTCGTCGTCGTCTGATCCCGCACGATGGCTAGCCTGTTATTAACAATAACACCCGCTCGGGTAGCCATCAACGGAGCGATCACTACAATCGGCTCCAACTGCTGCTCAAGCTGGCCTTGTGTCAGACATGAATGGTCGGAGTCGTACACATATCGTGGAGTCAACAAAAAAATCTTCACGGCAATGGTATGATGATTCACGATCTGTGTACAAGCCTCCCATGCCTTTCCCCCGAGCGTCGGCAACATCTCTACGACCCATTCGGCTATATATTCAGGCAGCACGTACTCAGTACCCATACATTGTAGCGACTGATACTCAATGGTAACAGCACCAAAAAACTCAGTGCTCAGTATGAGTCGGCTGGGCATGTCGAATGATAGCGGATATCGTCGAGCTCGATCTCGTAATAACTCTATGGCCAAATCGATGTCCTGCATCAGAAAACACCAATAAAACATATAGGGGTTTTTTCATTTCATAAAACAAAAAAGTAATGTATACATAATAAACAACAATATGACTATTTTCACTTACATTGTCGGCGAGCCACATCCCCGAAGTGGTGATGTCGTGAAACCATTTATAAGCATCTGAGATCGTCCTCTCCCTAACGATGCGGCTATGTCTGAAAAAAAAACACAAATGTTAAAAAAGATAAAGATGAGTTAGCGTAGCATTCTTTATTGAAATTTTAAAATACTTACCCGGGCTTAATTATCCTCAACTCCGTCTCTAACGCTTTCCATTTGGTTACGTCCACCTCCCTAAATAGATTGGGCTACGTCTCGTCGACGAACGTCCTCCTCTTTGCCTCAGCTGTGAAGGGAGAAACGACATACTGCGAAGACAATCTGACCCTCTTGCCGACCACCTTCTCTGGGTCGTCAACGGTATGCCTTTTTCTCGCAGCCACGTCAGGCGTATGCTCGTTCTCCACCACCTCCTCCGGGGCCACCCCCTCCGTCCTACCACCCTCCGGGGTTACTGCCTCCGGGCTCTCCACCACCACCACCACCTCCGGGACCACCCCCCTCCGGGGCCACTGCCTCTATCCTACCACCCTTCGGGGTCACTGCCTTCGGGCTCCCCACCACCACCACCTCCTCTGGGGCCACTGCCTCCGTCCTACCCCCTCCGGGGACAACAAAAATGAAGCCAACGTAGTATCATCCGCCCATAAATTACCCCCTCCGTCACCCCCTCTGGGGCCCCCTCCGTCACCCCGTCTCATACCTATTATATCACCTCGGACGGCTGTGATCTCATCTTGAAGATCTCCCACATGGTGACGGAGAACTCCAACGTCATTAGATAAATTATCAACCCGTCCCCTAAACTCACGTACCATCTCTCCCATCTGCTCAGCCATATCTCGGCACATCTCATCCATCTGACCCGCCAATTTTCGGCGCATCTCGTCCATCTGATCTGCTATAAATACTGTCGGTGGTCGTACAGATCAGTGGAAGGTGGAAAAGGTGACCTGATCGGAGGCTGTGATGCCCACAGTGGTGAGGCCCTCGGCGGAGGCGGTGATGCCCTCGGAGGCGACGGTGAACCCCTCGGAGGTGGCGGTGATGCCCTCGGAGGTGGTGGTGATGCACTCAGCGGAGGAGATACCCTCGACGGAGGTGATGGTCGATTTATTGGACCGCGCTCCTACACAAATTGGAACATTAAAAAGTAATCAAAAAATTATATTCAATTCACGTACCTCATCCCGGTCTGTTTCATCGTGCGGAGCGACCAATTCACGCACATATCTACGACCCTCCTCCTCTATCGACGGCATCAACTCTGTAATGACTTCAAGCTGGCATACCAACATTTCGACTAGTTAATGATCACGTCATCATATTTTGGAGCTACACACTACATAAATCATTTTATTATCTCACCTGAGGGTCGTCGAGAAGAGCTGATAACTTCTCTTTCCTTGGATGGATGCTCGCCAATGATACATTCGAGGGCAGCATGTCTCCCATCGGCTCTCAAATCGAGCACCTAAGATAGGGACCGTCTCGTACGCCCAGATCTGCAGCACATACAATTATTATATTCATATTTATTGTAAACAATATTTTTATAATAAATTATGTCAAACATTTACCTGCACTGCCGGGCCAATCCTTATGTATCGTATTTACGTATGGCCCCCTTCGGCCTCGATGGTGATTTGGTGAAAACGTGTACCATGTCCTTAAAACATTTCCGGCCCCACGGATATGTGTTGAAGACATCAAGATCGTCGACGATCTACAGATGGAACAGGTCGATCCCAGTCCTCCTATGGTGACTCGCAACACACTCTCAAGGATGTAGACCAGGCCGAGCTTCAGTCTGTCCAACATATAGTCACACCTCCTGATCGCGTCCATCATATCCAACAACAGCACCGTCCCCTGTCCCTGGAAGTAAATCTCGTACAACCTGGTGCCTCTCTGAGTATCAGCATGAGGTGCATCATCACCCGTAACCTCCAGTCTAGTTATTAGGGCAAACTCGAATATGGAGAAACTGGCGACCTTGCCCCCGAGGTCGAAGTGGAGGGCATCGCTGTCGACTGAACTCAGCAATCGACACAGTAGGGCATCGATGATCTTCCCCGAGTACTGTACATGTCTCAACTCGTACATGGGCCAAAGAAATGAACGACGTAGCATCTCTGCATGCTGCTCATCCAACAGCTCGAACAAAAAATTGTAACTGCCAAAGTTACCATTCCAGGTAGCTTTACTAAGCATTTGTCTCAACGTCAACTCCAAGTAATAATCCATGCTGCCAAAATTAATTTAAATATTAGCACATCGACATAAGATAATGGAATATTGCATAATCTTATAAAATTAAGTGAACCGAATTGTAACAACTAAATATTATTCAATTTCATAAAATATTTAATCATATAAATATTTTAATATTCGATTTATTAATAAAATTTAAAATAAAAAATAATAATTTCTAATTTCTTAAAATATAATTTTTAATATTGCTCGATACTCAAAAATTAAAATTATTAATTTAATTATATAAATATTATAGAACTACGTAAAATATTTAATTATATAAATATATTTGATTTATTAAATTATTAATAAAATTTAAAACAAAATATAAGAATTTTCTAATTTTTTAAAACATATTTTTAAAATATTGCTTTATACTCAAATTAAAATTATTAATTTAATTATCTAAATATTATAGAATTACCTAAATATTTAATTATATAAATATTTTTCAATTTCGTAAAATATTGAATTATATAACTTTTATTCAATTACCTACAATATTTAATTATTAATAAAACTTAAAAGAAAAAAAATAAGAATTTCCTAATTTGTTAAAATATAATATTTAATATTTTATCAAATTGAAACTATTTATTTCATTATCTAAATATTATTCAATTTCGTAAAATATTTAACTATATAAATATTTTTAATATTCGATTTATTAATAAAGTTTAAAAGAAAAAATAATAATTTTCTCATTTGTTAAAATATAATTTTTAATATTGCTCGATGTCATTATCTAAATGTTATTCAATTTCTTAAAATATTTAATTATATAAATATTATAGAATTACGTAAAATATTTAATTATATAAATTTTATTCAATTACCTAAAATATTTAATTATATAAATATTTTTCAATTTCGTAAATTATTGAATTATATAAATTTTACATAAATATTTATTTAATTACGTAAAATATTTAATTTTTTAAAATTAATTTCTTAAAAAAAAAAGTTTGTGGGCCTTAATAGCGGCCCAATCAATTGGGTTGCTGTTAAAGCCCAAACTGCTGTTAACAACGGTTTGAATATTAAACTGATGTTAACAGCGATTTGGCTGGAAATGGAGCCAGAAAACTTCATTTCCGGCCACCAAGTTTAATATAATTATTTTATTTTACAAAAATAATGGCTCTAATCACTTATTCTACCCGATCTACAACAAAATCAAACAAAATAAATTCAAACCATTTCAAAAAAATTAGAAGAAAATCACAATAAAAGTTCAAAACTAACCTATCTCGTCGATTCACGGTGTGTGGAGTCCCTTTCTTGCTGTTGAATGATCGGTTTATGTCAAGAAATTTAAAGGTCGGTTTTCTTTTCTCCAATATTTTTGGTCGTTTTCTCTCTTCTTTTGGTAGGTTTTCACGTGTGAAAGGGACATTTTTGCCTTTTTAGATATTTCAAATAAGTTTTGATTTTTTTTTTTTTTTAATACTATTTCTTGATAACTTGGATATTAGCCTTTTCAACTGGCTATTGATGGGTATTCCCTCGCTTCAGTACCCATCAGTTGGTGTCGTTCCTCTCCCTTCAGTTTGTGACTGTCATTCATCTCCTCTCCAGTTCAGTTGCCAACTCTCCGGCTAGAACGCCCCTGCGATTGGATCAGGTGTGAAACTTGTGATTTTTACTGCTGCTTCTCTAATTCTTTTCTTCTTCTGCCCTTTACTTTACCCCGGAATATGTCTCTGTCAATTTAATGCTTATACCATTAAGCATAGTTTTGCAGTGTGCCGGGTCTCATTTCATCCAGCAGTTCATAGAGTTGTGGCATTAGGAACTCTCTGTGGCATTGAAATCGAAGCTGAAGGCAGTGATGTTGGGTAATTATTTCTAGATTTTAAATTGTTCTCTTTCATTCTTGTTAGAGTTTATCTAACATTTGTGACTTTTGGTAGTTTGTTCAACAGAAAATGGGCTGGTTTAAAAGATTTAAGGCCTTTTTTGATTTACTGAAAGATGAGACAGGCTAAAAGCTCAGAGGAGGAATTTTTTTATTTCTCAAGGATTAATTTGCAGAATGAAATAGCAAAATTTGGATTCCAAAAATTTTCCTAGCTAGAGAGAGAAGGCAAAACTCACAGCAAACATCCTGTAAACCCCTCTGTTTGGCTATTTAGGTAGTCCTAGAGACGGCAACGTGGCTCATCGGCTCGGGCGGCTTGTAGCTTTCCCCGAGCCGGGCTGTCTCGTGACTCACCGGAACTGAGCCTAGGCTCGGGCCACACGGGCTGGCCCGTGACGAGCTGAGCAGAGCCAACCACTTTGGTTCCACAAGAAAAATCCAATTCAACGGATATGAGCAATTAAAATCCTGCTTTGTTTCGATAGTGTTTATTAATACATTAATGACGATTGATATGGGATATATACAATAAAAAATGTTTCTGCAGATTGAGAAGGTGGGTGAGGAGGCGGTGGACGTTAGCACAAGGTGTGGAGTTTGGGGGGTGGATGAAGGTGAACTTGGAACAGGGGAGTGGTGAAATTGAGCCTAGTTACAGGCAAACCAAACCCTAGAATATTTGTATTTTGATTCCAGACTTATTTTTATAACATAATGATTTGGCTAATTAAATCTGGATAATTATTTTAAAAATACTAGCTTTACATGTGTGGATTTAGAGAGCTAATATATAAAAACAATGTTTTGTTCACACGTCTCTTCTTTAAGCCATGTTCACTTTAGTTATATATAAAAAAAAAAAAATTAATAAAAATTAAAGTCAAAAATTTAATTACACGTTTTAGGGTACTAGTCTGAGTTAAAAGTGTACTGCGGGTTATTCTGAAATGATTTATAAGTACCGTAAAATTAATATTTAACCCTCTATTTACCAGTTGATATAAGGGCCTGTTTGATATGAAAAATTTTCCCTAGAAGTAAGAACTTGTTTTCCATTTTCCAAGTTTTGGCTTGTTTGATTGCAAAGTTTTTCCTAGAATTGTTTTTCTTGGTTTCCACTCACACGTGTACAATTTCTTGATTTTTGTGAAATTCATTTTCCCGTGGTTTGTGTGCGAAATTGTTTTCCAACTTGGATTTTTTTTTTTTTTTTGGCAATTAGAACAAATTCTAGACCCAATGGTAAAAAAAATATATCACTTTAATGGACAATTTGCATGAAAAACGGAAACCAAACTTTCAACATTTTTCTGGTAGAAAATTATACCAATCAAACAAAATTAATTACAATTCTCAGTAAAACAAATTTTAGGTAATTCAATTCCCTGTAATTCATTTTCTTTCCACTCAAATTCAACTTTTACAATCAAACGGACCCTAAATATGAGAGAAATACAAACTCCAGAAAATAAATGTTAATTATTATATATACATGGAAATAATGAAATGTATACTTAAATGTGAGTATTAGAATTACAGCTAATTACTTAAATGAAGATGAATGATAAATACGATATATGAATTAACGTGAATATTAGTGAATTTAGAATTAATGCTAAGGAATGTAACGTGACAATAAATGTTAAATCATTTATTATATTAAATGAATATAATTTAATGTCAAATTAAGTGAAACTGGATGTTGATTGACATTCATGGATGTGGATAATGAATTGCATTCTTGAATGTGAAATTTTAACTAATATTAATTAAAGGATTGTTATTGTTAATTAATTAATAATTAATTAGTATTTTTAAAATCATATCGGCCTGATCGATTCAACAAGGAAAACTAGGAACCGAGGCCAAAATCGATCCGGTTAGATTTATAAAACATCTAATTAAAATTTGTCCCAAAACTCGTTAAATCGACCGATTTTTGGAAAACATATGACCCATTCTCCGTTCAACCGATGTAAATGTATATTCTTTTAAAATTTTGTTAATATATATTTTTTAATTTTTTAAAAACCGCAGTTCAATCCCGATTCAACCCCGGTTCAACATTTTAACCTTTGACCCTTTCTCTTTTTCGGATCGATGGCCTGATCGATTTTTAAAATATTGGAATTAATAGCATGGACGTAGACGTGAAGGTGAAATTTTAATTAATATTAATTAAATGAATATGAATATTGAAAATTAATTATAGCATTTGTTAGAGTTTGTAAATTAAGTACATATTGAAAAACAAAAAAGTGAAGTATTATCTAAATAATTGAATTGTAGTGGGGATATAATCATTCAAAAAATGATTATCAGTTGATGTGATATTCAATTTATTATAAATTTATATCTTTTATTAATTTTCCAATCATACATTTTATCAAAACATATTAAAAATCTTATTTTTCACAAAATCAAAAAAGGGCTAATTATATCATATTTTGTCGTGTTCAACGTATTATACGGTTACATATAACGCCAACTAACTGATTTTTCTTTCGGAAGTGACACTTTTATAAATCAAAAAATGAAAAACATCAAATAAAAAACCAAATAAGATCACTTCACTAGCAATGCATTTCTGTTGCAAAATGTTATTGATTAATCAAGTGCACCGTCAAATAAGAAAAACAACAAAGATCACTGCCTTTCAGGCTAATATACAAGTACAATATTTATTGACCAAGCATACATAACTCATTTCTTGGGAAATAGGCATAAGATTTATAAATCGATTCACACCTAATAATTCTGAGGTAGAAATATAAAGACAACTTGAGCTAAAATACATAGCATTCTGAAGAGGCAGATGAAACAGTGGATCATCATGTTTTCGAGTCTAATGCTAAAATGGTACTAAGATTCATGGGACTCATGTATTTCTCATCACCAGTCAAGAGCCGTTGCACAATAATTCTGTTGGCTTTCTCAGATGGATGGAATGGATCCCAGAATCCATACAAATCTCTGTCGGGGCACAAGTTGGATAATACAGTGCACAGTCCAATCCCATTGTATGGCCCTTGTCCACAGCATGCTATTTTGGATGTAACAAATCCTGTCCAAACATATAAATTTTAGGGTCTTGTGAGCATTTTTCGAAGTGTTCATAAACTGTTTAAACTATGGAAAAAAAGAAAAATTCTCTGCATAAGTAAAAGATGTTACTTAATTTGACAGAGTTAGACTATATTTTAAACTTTGACCAAGAAAAAATATGTAGCTTATAAGTTTTAAACAAAACTGCTATGCACGAGACAGGTCCAAATCATATGTACTATAATTAATACGGTTGAAGAAAATAAGAGAAGGCTACAAAGAAGTTGAAGCTTTAACTCTTTACGTTCCCTTACGAGATGCCCTCCCACCCCCACAAGAAAAATAAAAAATAGTTGGAAATACAAGTTGTAGTGATAAACAGATTATATACCGTAGGCCTGAGGATTATAAATAAAGTCGAAGCTCATTTGCATTGTGTTAGCAGCAGTGAAGATATCAGATCCAATTTCACTATTAAGTCCGTTCACCATTTGAACCAGTTGTGGATTGAACAATGCAGCAGCCCTCTGTAACTCCACAGCACATTCACCATTTGGGCTCCTTTGTGCCAATTCTGCTGGCACACAACCCATTGGTCCTGTTCCTGACACAATAACCCTTCTAGCTCCCAATTCATAGAGCCTCTGCCATAATGTGAATGATTTAATTAATATTCACGTCCCACGTACTGTAACTATATGACTAAGTTATTTTTTGTTTTTTTTAATCGTAATTCAGGGACGGAAAAGTTATATATAGTATGTGAAACATTACCCTTAAAACCTTGCGATACTCGGAGATGACGTAGCGGACATAATCAGGGAGAGAAAATTGTCGTGATCTAGCCGAAAATGGCACCAAAAAGTAGTTGTTGACAAAGTCATTGCCACCAATGGTAATGAGCACAAGGGCTTCATTCACTAGCCTTTGAGTTCCTGCAGAGCCAATTAGCCTACTAACACGAGTCTGGTACTGCTGAAAGTACTCCAGTTGTTTCCCAATTCTAATGATATTCAGCTGCAAAAAAGAAGAAATATTTCAGTCACCTGATGTTTGAATTATATTTTGAAGGTTATTGATCTACCTGACCAGTTACATACATATATGATCCTCCAATATAAAGGTACTGTAGTTTAAGAAAAGAGATGAAGGTAACTACTCGGTCAGATTTGATACATAACGCAGAAAAAAGGATATTCCAAAATGTTAAACATTAAAATCTGAATTAATACAGGCACTGAACATTTGATTTAAGGAACTGAAGTAGATGAAATCAACATACAAACTGTATTCCAGTGTCGTTGAGTATTCCCACTCCAGCAGAAGCAAAGTTGGCGCCAACAAGAAGATGATTTCCTTTCAGCAATGGATCCAGGTATGCCCTTGTTGGTTCCATTCCCAATTGCTCGCCTGTAGAATGGACATTAAATACATATTAATGTTTCGATAATCACGTCGAAGTGATAAACGCAGATAAACCCAACCATGTCATCTAAAAGCTTATTAAATTTAGTCTCATCGCGGGCCCTTCATGTGCAGGTCGTATTATTTTTTATAGAATACCTTACACGTGTACAATTATCATAAATAAAGACGAACTTAGAACTGAGGTGTCATACTCTGTCTATGTTGAACACAAAACCCGTGCAAAATGAAAGAAACTTGTATGAATGTGATTATAATGTAAAGGATTGTAGAGTTTGAAATTCTACTGATGATATCTGGAATGTTGAGGCCATTGCAGAAGCGGCCAGTTGGACGGTGAGTCGGATAGTCGATGCCGTAAGGGGGTGAGTCTGCACGAGCACTGGTGGCTAGGTAGTTGTTGTTGCCATTGTCAACCAGTGAATCGCCAAACACAAAAAATGCCCGTGCATCAGCTCGAGGTGCCATGGCAAACAGTGCTAGAACAAGGTTGGAAACTATCCATAATGCAGAAAAAGAGAATGAGCAGCCCATTATAGAAAATATTTCTTGGATTTTCACACTTTGTTCTGCTCTGAGTTTAACAATGTAAGACAATGGCCTTATATAAGCTGGAGGAGATTGTTGAACTTCAATAAATAGAATGCTCTACCAAACCCTCAACAGAGAGAGTGTGATGGAGATCAAGATAGAGAGTAAAATAAAGAATAATCTTACCTATACATAATAGAGTTATATAATGATTTACGTAAGAATGATGTATCAAAAAATAGTAGAGAAATTTTTACGTTTATTTATTTATTATTATTATTTTTTTTTTTGTTGAAAAAATTTTGACTCAATCATATATCATCACATCACATCACGTGTATGTAAACTATTATGTACATATAACAAAACTATAAAATAAATATAGAGTTACAAGTTAATTAGGATTAAAATGTATTTTAACTTCAATTAGATTAAATACGATTAGTTTTGATATACTTTAGTAAAAGTTCATTTAATTTTAGTTTCTTTTAGTTTGTTTGCTCTATAAATAAAGGGTTTATTTATTGTAATTTATAACCTTTGATATTTATGAATAAACTGATTTTCGTCTTGTCCTAATTTCTTGCCTTGTTTGCACCCCTTTGTTTTTGTTCCTTATCTTGCTTGTTAACAAATTATACGCTCATGCATCAGAGAGAGAGAGAGAGAGAGAGTCTTATTGAGCCTGTTTCTTTCATTAGCAAATTCATAAAGTTCTTAAGATAATATATAGTGGATTTATTTATTTAAGTTTATATTCAAAGTTAGTATGCCTATATTTCAAATGTCTCATGAATTTGACTTTCTTCTACGATCTAAATTACCTGAAAGAGAGAGAACAATGAGACGACTTGGAGTTGTAACAAAGATCAAATAGGACCCCGAGAATACAGAAGCCATGTGATGTAAATAAATGAGGTGGGCCATTTTTGAGCTACTCTAGCGAGCATGTAATAGCATAGTGTTGAAAAAGCTTTACCCTGTTTGGTGGGGGATTAAAATTAAATTTTTATAAAAATTGATGAAACGTTTTGTTGAAAAGTTACGGATCCCATGAAATATATGGTTAAAATTAATTGTTAATTTTGATTTTGATTTTGATTTTGATTTCTATCAAAAAAAAAAAAAAAAATTCTTAATCTTATAGAATTTCAAGTTTCTCAATTAATCTATCAAAAAGGGGTTTAATTATAGAATTTGGCCCTCAAATTAAGTTAGGGTCATGTTTGGGAGGTGGGGTGTTTCTCATCAAAAAGGATCGCCACAGCCACAATTTTAAAGTTTATTCAACAATAACTTAGCCCCCCAAGTTGTACTATGTGCATGTTTCATTATGCTCAAGAAGTCATAAGACTTACGAGACGATGCATAATGAGGACACAATTGAAGGTAGTTTTGACGAAGAATATGTTCGAAATGAGATGCAACGTGATGGGAATTGCAAACGGTCATTCCACAATAATTGTATTTTATATATATATATATATATATATATATATATATATATATATATATATATATATATATATATATATATATATATGCACTCAGACATGAGTGACAAGACAATTAATACAAGGCATCACAAAGGTAACAATAAAGGCAATGTCTAAGGACGTAATGAGTTAACATTTCTTATATACGGACGAATTAACATTCATTGTGGAGAATTTCTTTTAATTGAAAGTGTATCTAATTATTCAGGCGCTTCAATTTGGATAGTTGACTGAGTAGTGCCACAACCTTGCAATGACTTCACGACCGTTCATGTTACCCTCATTTACGTAAACTCTCTGCAATTCCAGTTACCCAAGTACAACGTTTTACTTTTGCAGCATCAACTCTGCCTACTATTTGTTGCTGAAAACATTGTCTCAAATCATTGCAGAACCAACATTTATTTTCAATAAATCGAGGGTCGGCTACTTACAATTTTTTAGGTTAGTCAAATTTATCACTACATCTACTAGGCCATCCCATGCAATTAGAATAGCCAATTTATAATTATAATCACTATATTTATTTGAAGATTCGATAAAACTACATTCAAATCATTGAACTTGAAAGTGATTAATGTAGCCGAGGTTAGTGACAACCATAATTTTGAAACCAATCTCATGGTTGTTGAACCACTTCATTTATATGATAAAGAAAGAAAAATTAATTAATTTAAATGTAATTTTCAACACATCTCCTTACCCATTGGATAAAGGATTAAACTATATGTACTACAATTTTTACTACATGGGTTACTACATGGCCAAGTGGCGGCACCCTATTGGAGGGTCGGATGTGGGCACATCCGACCCTCCAATAGGGTGCCGCCACTTGGCCATGTAGTACATGTAGCATCTTCCTTGGATAAATTCCCTTTCCATCAAATTCTAGATAGTGTGCAATTTCGTAAATGAGTAATAAAGAATAATTCTAGATATTTCCTTATTTTTATATTATGTTGAACAATCTCATCTAAATGTTTAAATCTTACGTCAGTTTCACCAATTATGGAATTATTGGATTTTTGTGTTTGATTATGCATAGGTAATGCAATGACATGAAAACATCGAACACGCCAAAACTCATCTTTTAATCAAAATACCTAGTAGGTGGATAAACTTAGAAATGGGCATATAATTAACCTTTGCACCATTCGATAATGCAGTATTGGAACTAAAGATCGGAGGGGTCAGGGGCGGGATAGGGTTCCTGACTTCTTGCCTTATTTACCGTCCCATTTATTATTTTAGTTTTTTTATTTTTTATTATCTTTAATTGGTGAAAATCATTACTTTTTTTTTTCAATTTATAGAACAACTCATATTTCCTTTAGAAAATATGATGATTCTTTTCCTTTAGTACGATAAAAAATTTGTATTTTGAAATGAAGTTCTAACGGGATTTCTTCTCCCTTCTCTTCATTATCATGCATTCTGTGAGATAATTGATGTAGATACAGATTTTTATATAAATAATCAAAAGTTATCCAACAATGAACAATTATACGATTTTAAAGAAACCCCTATAATCCCAAATTATTATTAATAAAAAAAATCTATTTCGATATATATATTTTTCTTTAAAGATAAAAACTAAAAAAAATGTCGATGGTCTTAAAACCAAAATGTGTTATATCTTCATCACTTATAAATAAAAAGGCATAATGATATTTATGTCTAATTAAAATTTAATTACATTTGAGTTTGTTACTCATTATTTATTCTCTAAGATCTGATTGCTTCTGAAGATAACAAATAATAAGGGAAAATAAAACCGTACAGAGACAAATGGGGAGCACGTTTCATTGATTACTAAGTAAAATGAATGCATGCAGTGTTAGTTTGTTGATCATTTACTCTGGAAAATAAATAGACTGGAAAAGTGGATAGAGCGTACTGATAGATGATGGATGTTTCACGTGGTAAAAGATAGGTTTGCACAAAATTCTTCCTGTAATTTGGAAATTGGTCGTTACTTTTTATAGACGTAGCGATGAAATGACTGCGGTAGAAAAAATAATATATATATTCGATTTGAGATTTTTTGGGACGTATGAATCAATTTCGGTAATGCAAAATTTGTCTCATACCAACTTTTAGCATGCAATCGCTTTGTCTCCTACTCAAATACACCCTGTAGGCTGTATTGTACTCATACAACTTTATTTTTGTTAAGTTCTTTTCTTGTGCATGTGTATCAATTGAACACGACTTGTCACCTAGTTCTTGATATATTATTATTTCAATTTGTTCCATCTGATATTTAGTTAATGATAGAAAACTTATAAGTGATTATCGATCCAAAACATCAATAATCAAACATTACCGAATTAACCATCCATGTTGAAATCAATGAGAACATCAAAATAAAAGCGGAAACATACCTTAGATCCATAAATTCTGATTCTTTGTATGATGGGGTTAGATCTTCCAATTGATTCATGGTCTCCTCTACAACCTTTTGATCTCCATTGATGGGGAATATAGAGAATCTAGAAGAACCACTAACAATTGGGGACCATAACCTATATATTCATAAGATAATGACTATTCATTATCTTTCATTTGTTTTAAATCGGCCCCTCAACAATATAAAACAAACATCCGGTCTCTACACTTTAATTCCATGAAACTTTAATACTCATTAGTCAAAAATTTGTCTTTTGTGGATCACTTTAATGACTATACTTTAAATAATAGCACTGCACATTTTAATTTGTTACTTGTGGCCCCAAATATTGTTAGAATATTCCAACAATCTCCCACTGGGCCATACATGTAACCTTTCAAATGTGCATAACCTTATGAGCTCGAAATTTTGCTATCGTTATTATGGGTATTTCCAAACAACCTCGTCCATCAATCATATTGATATAGGATCAAAGCGATTTTCGTCACATTTAGAGTGACTAAACCCATCAATGGTCACGTATACCCATACAACCAAATGACATAGATCAATCATGGAGTGTAGCATGGAAATTACATGTTATGTGATCCAAACATGTCTATTTCCAACTGGTCCACCTTATTTCTTAAGCGAGATCAACCATAAACTTCAAACAGAGTGAAACTGAACTGAATACTTTATTTCTGAAATAAACCGAATATCCATGGACAAAAATATGTGTCTAAAATAGACAATATCCAAATACAAACTCCCACTAAACTGGCATATCATCAAAAGATGCAACACCCGTGTGAGTATTATGCTCATGAAAGACCTTGGGTGGTAGCCATTTAGTAAATGGATCCATGATTATGGAGTTTGTCTTTATATGCTTTATTGTAATCTAACAACTCTGATTTCTTTCCTTAACAACTAGGAACTTAATGTCTTTAGACTTTGACATCGTCATGTTCCCGTTGGAATACAAGACTGTTATTATCACATAATAACTTAACTTAAATGGACTTTCAATTCCATTCAAAATATGCAGCCCAGTGACAATATTTTGCAGTCATATTCCATGATCAGAATCAGAATATTCAATGATCTCCAATTGGTCTGTTTTTTCTGAATGTGATCATGTAATCTTTAGTTCTCTAAAGATACTGAATAACCTTATGGCTGCTTTCCAAATTTCCATCCCGAAATTTGTTTAAATATCTATCTAGCATTTCAACAATGAATGCTTTATCCGGATCTGTATAAATATGAGTATACATTAAATTCTCAATTGTTGAAACATAGAGAATTTTACGTATTTCATTTTCTTTAAATTTATCCTTGAGGCATTAATTGAGACCAAACTTGTCTCCCTTAGCAATAGGGGTATCACCTGAATTATATATCTGCAATTCAAATCTTTTAAAAAGCCTTATCGATACATCTCTTTTGTGATAATACAAAAATACACCAAGAGTAATTCTTGTACATCTATATCTTTAATACAAAAGATGTATCACCAAGTTTTCTTTAATTCAAAATTCCATGACTGAATTCTCTTGGTTTCACGCAATAAGACTTTATCATTGCAGACAAGCAATATGTCATCGACATACAATACCAAAAAAAAAGTCCTTACTCCCACTGAACTTGTGATACACACAATCATCAACAGCATTCATCTCGAAACCAAATGAGATAATTACTTGATGAAATTTGTGATACCATTGACGGGAAACTTGCTTGAGCCCATAAATGGATTTCTTTAATTTGCAAACCATATTCTTTGGGTCTCCTGACACAAAGTTTTCTGATTGCACCATATAAATCGTCTCATCCATGTCACCACTTAGAAACGCCGTCTTAACATCCATTTGATGTAACTCAAGATCAAAGTGCGCAACAAGTGCTATGATTGTCCTGAAAGAGTCTTTCGTTGAAACTGGAGAGAAAGTCTCTTTCTAGTCAATACCTTCCTTTTGAGTAAAGCCTTTAGCTACAAGACGCGCCTTATATCTTTCCACATTACCAATCGAATCTCTTTTGGTTTTAAATATCCATTTGCAACCAATGGGTTCGCACCTTCTGGTAATGGGACAAGATCCCAAACTTTATTGTCTTGCATAGACTAATACTCCTTATTCATGGCATCAATCCACTTTTGAGAGTAATTCCTTTGCATGATTTGATGAAAGTTGATTTATCAGGTCTTCTTTCACTAATCCATGCCATCCTTATTTTCTTGAAAAAGACTATAAAATCATCCAAAATTGTCTTTCTCCCTTTTATAGTGGATTTCCTTAATGACTTTGTACTTGAGGTTGTTGAGTTTGAATTCCTGGAACAATCTCTTGATTGTTTATTGGGGATTTGATAATGTTGTCTTGATCCGAAATTGCTTCTCGAACAAGATCTGGAGCAAGAATTTGTCCTTGAACCTGATCATTGTCAATTGCAACAGAAGAATTATATACAAGAATTATATACATATTCTTCATTCAAGACAAACCTTATAACCTTATCTCCCCCCGCAAACTCTACATCCTCAAGGAACCAAACATTTCCCGTTTGAAAATTGACTTGATAGTGGGATCTTTAAAAAATATTGTAACCCCTTAAAAAATTTGCTTTATTTGGAACTGTGTTGAAAATTTAAGCTTCAGTCTTCACTGATCTTTACTAGAAAGATCCTGATGTAACGTGGAATGATTCCACATTCCTCTAAAAAATTTTAGCAAAAGGCCTTGGACGTTGTTCTCCTGATTCGTCATATCTTTCATAGTATTCACCACTAAGGTAAGATCTGACTTAATGAATTCTTTTACTGAGTTGATTTTCAATCTCAGTCTTGTATGCCTTGAACATGTCCAATGTTTGGGATTCCTCATAAATGAGATATATGTAGCCATATTGAGAAAATTCGTCTATGAACTTAATAAATGACTGTTGACCATTCCAAGAAACCGAAGGAAATGGTCCACAGATAACCATATGAATTAGTTCTAAGACGTCCGAAGTCATATGACACTTAATCTCCTTATGTTTGTTTTGATTTCCTTCTAACACAAGATTTTTCATTTTCTTTTGAGAGAAGTGACCTTATTGCTTGTGTCAAAACAAAGTAGAATTTTCATTGGTTAATTTGTTCAATACCATGCGGATTCATATACAAGATTTCTTTACAAGAGGCAACTGTATTAAGCTGATATAGGTTACCGAATAAAGAACTGGTGCCCACAATATTTGAGGTAAGAAAAAGATCATCCTGACTATTTCAAATTGAAAAAGAGTAACCAAATTTGTCCAATGTAGAAATAGAAACCAAATTCCGTCCAAAAGACGGTACCGCAAATGTCTCTTTCAAATTCAAATAATAACCAGCCTTTAATGATAACCTAAAGTCCATATAGCCTCAACCTTAACTGATTTGCCATTACCTCACATAGATGAATCTTTCAGCATCAATTGGTTTTGGCAGATCAGATAACCCCGCATATACACACTTATTTGAATAGTAGTACCGAAATATATTCACCAAGTGTGTCTAGGTATTGACTTTAAATTTACCTCAAAACAAACCAAAATGAGAAGTGTACTTTTCTTCACACGCCAAGCGTGATATTTAGTACAGTCTCTCTTTATATATCCCAGATGTGCTGTTTATTTTAAACCGAACCGAATGCAGCTTTGTTATTCTTTATTATCCTTAGAAGTACTTGCCAAGTGAGTAATGCCAGTTTTTTTTTTTTTTTTTTGCTTTAGCATTTCTTCTTATTGTACATAATACGGAAATGAACTCATTAAGAGTCCACTTTCCCCTTTTGACAGTTGTAACTGCCCTTAATCAGCAGAATTGTGCAAGAAGCGTAATCAATACCAAATGTAAGAGCAAGTCATCAGACAGCTCGAGCTTTAGTGCCTTAAGCTTAGAAGCAATGTGAGATATCTTCATGATGTACTCCCTTATATTTGCTTTACCTTTATACTTTATTGAAATCAAGCTTTGCAAAAGCGTGCTTGTTTCAGTCTTATCGTTTTTCGCAAAACGTTTCTCATTTCGGCAAGAAATCACTGGCATTAGTTACCTCTTCAGATACTGTGCCTCCAAAGGCTTCCGGAATGCTACGCTTAATGATCATTAGACTCATGCGATTTGAGCGATCTCACTTCTCAAAGTTCCCTTTTCCATTAGATGAACTTTCTTCTGTAAGAAAAGCGGGTTGCTCAATCCGGAGCGCATGATCTAGATCTTTGCAGCCAAGAACAATTAATATGTTCTCTTTCCAATACTTGAAGTTTGTTCTAATTAGCACTGGAATGGAGTTGATGTTGACAGATATAACAGAAGTGGATGGATTAACTGAATAGAGAACTTATTCCCAATTAACATGTTTACATTGGAATCCGTATAAACAATTAAGTTATTCAAATAATGGTACGTCCCATCTCAAGATACCTAGCACATCATTAATATCAAGTCTTTGAACAGTAATATTAACTGTAAGTGGTACTCTTGGTGTAGTGATCAAACATTGACAATAACTCCTGTCAAATAATAAACCCATCTTTGGATTGATTTATTATTCACATGGAAACCTTATAATTGTCACACATTTACCACCACAAGTGTGCATACAATTCGACCAAATATTAACCTTCCTTTGGGCCGGCTAATATCCGCATGAACAAGTATACACACGAATTCCTTCTAATATTCTAAGTTAATTAATTTCCACAAGAGAGGTTGCTTTGGCAACATATTGTTTCAATCAATTCACTTTTGAATATTATATACTCAAATGAGTCTTTTATACCAAAATTTGAAAAGCGGAATACTTAATTGTATTTATCTTGAAACTTTAAGGGCCTAAGGGTTAATAATTCAATACTTTAGGGGTCAAAATTAATTAATTCAAAACTTTAGGGACCAATAATTAATTATTGAAAACTTTAGGGACCCAAAACTTAATAGTTCAAAACTTTATGGGTCAATAATAAATTATTGGAAAGTTTAAAAGTCAAAAAACAATTATTAGAAACTGTAGAGGCCAATTTAAACCCATTATGAAAATTCAGGGCTTAATTACAAAATTCAGAACTTAAATGGCCCAAATTAATTAATTTCAGAACTTCAGGGGTTGAATTATTAAACCCAGAACTTTATAAGGCCCAATATGATGAACTTTAAACTTTAGGGGGTTGAGTAATTAAAACCCATAACCTTAAGGCCCAACTTGAACTAACTTAAAACCTTAGGGGCTAAAACATAAATTTTAACCCTAATCCTTAAATTGCAGCCAAGGACCTTAACATATCAAATTTACACAAGAGGTCCCGCCCCCTCCAATCCCAGACCGAAAATTTAATGGAAGAAACCCCTCCATCTTCCCTCTTGCGCCGCCAAGGGCCGGAGCCGCCGCCTGAGTGCGGCGGCCATGCTGGCCGGAAATAGGCCGAAAAGGTGCCCCCCACCCCGGCTCATTCTTTGTGACCAACAGCGTGGCGCCGCCTAAGCTGCTGTTACAGATACAGACATGTCTGCCAGCGTGTTTCTGCCTCTGACCGTGCCGGCAACCCACGCTGCCGGTAGCGTGAAGACGCTGCACCGGCCCGACCATTTCCAGCGACCACATACTGGCGGCGTGAAGATCTTGCCGTGACCCCGTCGCCACCGGCACGGCGGCTGCCACAATTTTTTTTTTTTTTTTTTTTAAAAAAACTGAAACCTTAATTCCAACAAATCCAAAATCCAACAGATCCAAAAAATCCAATCTTTATTTCAAATCCGAATTTTGAAAGAAATCATAGATCTATATAATTATCTCGAAAAATCATATTATAACATGCTCAAAAACATGTAATATTAATCCAAATATTAGATCTATAACATAATATGCTTGAATCCATAATATCATGCTTTAATAACATAAAAAAAACATGACAATCAAATTACCCAAAAAATTTCAGAATTTAGAAACTTGAATTTCTCAATGATTCAACAATAGATCGGCTCTGATACCACTTGATAGAAAACTTATAAGTGATTATCGATCCAAAACATCAATAATCAAACATTACCGAATTAACCATCCATATTGAAATCAATGAGAACATCAAAATAAAAGCGGAAACATACCTTAGATCCATAAATTCTGATTTTTTGTATGATGGGGTTAGATCTTCCAATTGATTCATGGGAGACTCTACAACCTTTTGATCTCCATTGATGGGGAATATAGAGAATCTAGAAGAACCACTAACAATTGGGGACCATAACCTATATATTCATAGGATAATGACTATTCATTATCTTTCATTTGTTTTAAATCGGCCCCTCAACAATATAAAACAAACATCCGGTCTCTACACTTTAATTCCATGAAACTTTAATACCCATTAGTCAACAATTTGTCTTTTGTGGATCACTTTAATGACTATACTTTAAATAATAGCACTACACATTTTAATTTGTTACTTGTGGCCCCAAATATTGTTAGAATATTCCAACAGTTAATTCTTTTATTTTTAAGCTACGTGACTTGCTACGACATGTCCATATCAAAGAAGAAATATATATTATAAAAAAGGCTTGACACTAATATATGAAATAGTAGTTGAACCTATAAATCACTCGACATATCACACTAAATTTGGGGTTTCGCAAGAGGACTCGTCCCAGTGCCAACGTACTAATAAGATTCCTCGATTCGTCGTGTCAATATGGGATCTGCTGACCGGTCACAACATAGGAAGTAATGCGCAGAATAATGTTGAAGATGATTAACACTCCAAACGCTCATTGATTCCAAAGTTTGATGAGGTTGTTCTCAACCAAAGTTTGATTGATCATTTTTAATGGTGGCAACAAATGAAAGTCGGATCAATCCTCAAGTTTGTTATTGATGAACTTTTATCCAGTCTGGTATGTAGGTCCCAGAAGTCCTCATATTCTAGGCCTAGGATCTCAAGTCCCATGCCTTTTTAGTTATCGCTCGAGAATAGATTCAGAGTGACACGAACGGTATGGGATTAGATGATTGCAAAATTAATGTTGAAGATGATCATCCATCCGTAGATAGTATAACAAGTTCTACGACTCGACTTGCATACACTTCTATTTAAAAGTTTAGCTAGATTCAACATGATGCCCCACATTCCAATCTGTCATCTAGTGGAGCTCCCTCATCCACACTCTCCCTCTACTAGTTATCGTGAGTATGTCGGGAACTCCCTCATCTATATGCGAGCACTCCCCATCTACTAGTTATCCTGAGTATGTCGACATTATGATGAAGAAACATATTGTAAAATACGTATGATGACCTCAAGTATGACTAGATCAAGGATGAATCCTCATGAGTTTCATTGATTTATTTCTTTTGTTTCATTGTACTTCCCATCTTCGGATGTGATTATTTACTGTTCTTATGCTTCTAGCGTTTATAAATTACTTGAGCTTTATAAACTCTTCCCATTAATTAATTAGTTAGATTAGTTATGATCTTAGGTTGTTAACATAAAACTCTTCCAAACTGTTGTTGTTCAATTAAGGTTTAGTTTAATAAAACTAGATTAAATATTTAGTTTTCCAGGAACGATTCTTTACTCGTTCTTTATTATTTGGCTACACACTTGCTGGATTTTAGGCTTTAGCAATCAATCGTGCTTAGGTAATATCTCCACGGAAAGAATATTAGATTAAACTCGACCCAATCCATCTTAAGATTAATCCTACGTGATCTCCTTATTTTAGGATGAGTCTATCGCATTCTGCCACATGTCCCCCTTCAAACCTCAAGTTGGAAACCACAAGGAGGGGAAACTATGTGGACTCTCTTTGCAGTTGGAATCTCTCCGAACTTTCAAAATCAATTGTCTAAGATGGAAAGATTGGCTTACTCTTTTCATTTCCTAGCTAAATAACCACTGATGCTACAATTTAGAGAAACAACTAATAAATAAGAATCAAATAATCTGAGCGGCAATCACACCTATGCTTCCTAATTAACCTCTGTGTCCTCGATTTAAGGGCAATTATTCTCTGTCTATCAGTGGAAGGCCGTGATTTAAGGGGCAACATCTTGATTTTCATCAATGTGTCCCTCCCAAAATTCTAAGATCTTGTGACAAAGTCTCACAACGATTCATAAATCTTTTGCCTCATGTCCAGGGTAATTGTCCATATAAAGGGTGATAAATGTAGTTTTTACACTTATTCGAAATCCTAAATGATGATATTTTATAGTTTTTTGAACAAAATACTACCTAACTTATGTTATATTACATTTTGTGTGTAAAACTCGATATTTGATGAAGAATTGGAGAAAAGAATGCAAAAATAATGAAAACATTTCGAGATCCAAAAGCTGGGGACTAAATTGCAAATAATTCATAGATGAGACGGGCGAAAAAATGAAGATCAAAGATGCCAAGGATTTAATTGGATACAATTGGAAGATAAATAAACAAGATTACAAGAGAAAAAGAGCCGAAATAAAGCAAATTCAAAGTTCGGGGACTTAAGTGAAAATACTCAAAAGTTATGCTGAATATCAAGATGAGGAATCGAGAGTCTTAGGGGTCAATTGAATGAAGAAATAAGTCAAATTGATGAAATATAGTCAAAGTATTATCACATATCAACTTATAGGCGAAAAAGTTACGCTTCGAATTTTCAATGTCAGTTTGAGACTCATTTTTGGTATAGAAAATGTTCGAATTGGAAAATAATATTTCAAGAAAATTGTATTCCTTTGATTTAGCTTTTCAATACATTTTGAATCACTTCAATCTAATATCGGAAAAGAAAAATATAACAAAAACACTGAAAACTGTTTGCGGGAAAAAAATTATACCTATGCAGCCGCATCTATGCCTCCAGAGCTCCTGGGTCTAGCTATTATTTTTTCTATGCACCCGCTTCCATTTATACTATGCGACCGCATAGTACTTTTAAGAGGCGAGATGTTGCTACATCTTCCAAATTCTACTTGGTAACAATTTTTGGGGAATCCTTTAAATACCATAATCCGTCCAGAACACACATGAATGTCGCTTGACTATCAAACAAAGACGAATTACTCAAGATTCTTGAACATTATTCAATCAAAATCAAGATTTCCATCTTTTCTTTATCCGGATGATGTATTTTCATATTATCTCATATAATTTAATTAATAGGATGATGATGATAGTTTCTCTTTTGTATTGGATGAACGATGAACCATATTGTTTTTTTATTTTAATTCAAAATAGTTAGTTTAGTATTTCTTGATTTTTGTTAATTGGTTTTACATTCTCATTGAACTATTTGATTGCTTGATTACCAATTAGATAGTAAGTTATTTGTTGTAGTGTAGGAATACTCATAATAAGTCTAGAATGTGGCAAAATGTGGGGAATAATTATTAGGATTAATATCTATGGCATGTGCAATCATGTGTGATAAATCTTGTAAATCAATGCATATTTTCATATAAATTCGGACTAGGAATATGATATGGTGGTGTTAAATATATGTTTAATATATATTGGAAAATAATATTGAATAAAAGTGGATTATCGACTGTCTTGAATGCATGAATTGGTTAAATTACAAATTAAAAATTGAAATAAATAGCAATAGGGGGTTCAAAATTCCATTAAAAACATTCACATATTAGATAAATACTTTATTTGTTTTCTTAGTTTATGATTAGTATAGAAAACAATACAATCCATCAATTTTGATATTACATGACTTCGAATTTGATAATAGCTATTAAACTAGATATTAGATCTTATTCTTTGTGTGAACGATAAATTCGAAACTCATTGATTTCTATTATTTGTCAACGATCCATTTACACTTGTGGGTTTCAACGTAACAAAGGGCCAAAGCACTTGTGGGTTTTAATCACCGTGTGCCCCCATCTTGTGAGGGGTGTGTACACGAGAGTGTACATTTAGCATTTTTCTATTATTTAAACCATTGATCGATCCAGTTCGGGCCACAACGATAATTACATAAACGCGCCTCCTTATAAAGTACATTGGAGTAGTTCAACTAACACCCACAAAAGCTGTCAAGTCAAAAACTGAGGACCAAATATTCAGCAACTTCATGCACGAATTATGAGTGTGAAAAATTGGTCAGACGCTGTACATGGTACAACACCAGCAAATATCTCATGTTATATTGCATTAGATCCATATGTTTCGTAGAAAATCAACTATCTCCATAACTTTTTTATTTTAAAAAAAAATCAAGAATTCTAATATTTGGACTTTTTGATCTGTAATTAAGAGGTAAGACGATGCGTACAATTTATTTGAAATATAATTTCTTGCATGTTGTCGATGAAATTTGGAAAATAGAATCTCGTATTTTATAATTGGGTGATTATGTTGTCACTACCATTTTTATTTGATACAACGCATTATAATTGCAATTAAGATCCTTAATTTTTGGTCATTGTAGTAATTAATTCTTTAACTTTTTTCCATCGAATTCATATCTTCAACATTTCATTAATTCGTAAGTCTTGTACTCGATGATGATTTATATCAAAATATTTTATTTTCATGCATTGAAATGTAAGAAAAATATTTTTTCGCACTTTTTATTTATTTACTTTTTAAAAATATGATAAAAAAAATAAGTTATTTTATGTCATTTCGACTATTAAATACAAAATATGTTAATTAATAAAAGTTTGAGAATAAAAACGACATAAAAAATTATTAGAAACATAAGTGTTATAATGAGCATAGACTGGGAGCCTTAAATGCAATTAAAATGTGGTGTAAGAAATAAAAATTGTAGTGTGAATATAGTTAGCCTTTATAATTTCTTAGATTCCATAAATTTTCACTTCAACTCCGAAGAAATTAGATTCTGCAAAAATAATAATAAATAAATAAATAAATTTCAATACTAAGTTTTAATGATGCAACCTATGCAACTATTGAACTTTATTTTTCATGACTAAATCGCTATTAATTTTTTAAATTTTATTACTATGTTAATGACATTTCAATCAACGTGACAATCGAAAACATTGGTATGACAATTGATGAGCTATATCTGTCTAAGATCTATATATATGAGAAAAATAAAATTTAGGAATTTGAAAAATATATATTTACTTAAAATTTAAATATAACTTCACTATATGATTAGGGTTCAAGAAAGCTAGGAAATTTAGGAATGTATGATTTTTCTTGACCGAGAATAGGGTTAATAACCCAATTTAACAAATAAATACTCACTTCATACATATGCATTCATTCAGAACGGACCATTGTCAGGACATAATTTTAATCTGAACTATTATTGCAAGAACTAACGGCCTGTTTAATAACACTCAATTTTTTAGGGAAGTTGGAATTCATTTTTCATTTTCCACATTTTAGGCTGTTTGATAGGTTAAATTTTTCAGGGAATTCATTTTCCACATTTACCTCATTTTCCACCCAATTCTTGGTTTTCAAGGAAAACCAATTCCCACTACATTGGTGAGAATAGGTTTTTCAGGCTACTTTTTCTATTTTTTTTATTTTTTAGCAATGAAAACAAATTTTATGGACAATTATAAAATTTTTTTTCCCTTTAATGGAGAATTTCCACAAAAAACAAAATCAAACGAATATCAAAAGATCCAAAATTTCAATATTTTTCAAGTGAAAAATTATTCCAATAAAGTACAATTAATTACAATTCACAGTAAAACAAATTTTAAACAATTCAATTTTCTATAATTCATTTTCTTTTCCACTCAAATTTGACATTTACAATCAAACGGACCCTAAAGGTTAATGACAGTAGACACTCAAATTTCACATTTACAATCAAACGGACCCTAAAGGTTAATAACAGTAGACGCCAAGTGGTGCCTCCTATAGGTGAGGAGCCTGCAAAGTACGTGTAGCATGATTGTTGGCAGTAATTGTATGTCCCATCTCCTTTAACCTGCTGCAATAACCTGCAGCATTTATACTTGTTATTTCTTGGTAGGCAATAAAACCATGGATCCCACACGTTGAAGTATCAATTTCAAGCCAGCTTTTGTATTTAACTACCTACATTGTCAGTTGAATTTGGATAAAGCCACTCAAACAGATAAAATTGACAGGTTTCCAAACAGACTGACTTGGCAAATTCTGATTGGCCCGTTTTTCTTAAAAAGCTGTCCACCTCCCAATGAATTCACGCCAAGTCAGTCTGTCACTATTTTCCTGTCCATTTTCTCTGTTTGAGTAGCATGGTCCGTTGAATTTATACTGGATGATAAAATTCTGAGCTTGACCTGTTGGAATGTTATCCTTTGTCAACTGAAATATCGAAGTTCGGTCCAACTAATATTTAAAGGGGATGAATAGATATTTTATGTCCAATTTAAATCTACCAATATTTAATACAAATGAATTCACATGAAAATCTAACCTAGATGATGAATTGCCGCAATTTGCAATTTGCAAAAAATAAATAACACCAAGGAATTGATCACAGAGAAAAACCCTTTGCAGGATCAAAAACTTTGAGCACACTGTCAGTAAATTCTACTATAAGTGAATTGACTTACAAAATGATCTAGCTCGACTAATTCCTAGTACTCTCTGATTTTTTGATTGTAATCACTTAGGCACACCTTGAACTGCATGCTCCTGCACCAGTTCTTAACTTTTGGAATTGTCTATCTCCTGTGGATCATTGATAACTTTTTTGTTCTCCTCCAATCAAAACTTTGGTCACCTTACTTGATTTTCAGAACTATGATAGATTATACAAAAGTGGGTGTTTTGGCAATATGGATTTGATGTTTTCCAAAGCATGGTTAAATCAAGAGAAGATTAGAAATTGATGTAGGATGCTTAGGATGTGTTTCCTCTTGTAAAATATCATTCAACCAACCATTTACACAAACTAAGGCTTGGGTAATTATAGTTTAGAGAGTTTGAGATAATTTAGGATAGATAAAACTGTTGAAAATCGTAAACTAAGTTTTTTAGATACCGCCGCTTGAGTGCCAACCGAGCGAAAAGTGCGCCACTTGAACGATGGGAGGGCGCCAGGCAGGCGGCAGCTTTACTGTTCTAAATGCTCGAGCATCAGTTGGTGCCAGACTATCATAATTACAGTTACTTTTTCTACTTGTTCCATACTTGAACCTCAAGTACTCCTAATTGACCTATTCAACCTTTCAATTGACTCTTTGACTTTTATAACTTTACTTTTGTCTAAAGACATGCCAATTACAATAAAACCTAACACGATTATATTTTCTTATACTTGGAATTTGAATTGAATAATACAGCATAATATTGCTATATTAATTTTTTTAACAACTAGAAAAACTATCGGTTCCATTCAATTTTAAAGATCTATAGATATCGATAGGAGTGGAGCCTCGATTTTGGCCTGACGCACAACAAAAAATGAGCTCCCCACTATCACTGACGAGACATTGGTTGGTTAAGATTGGACCAATTTTTCGTGCCCTATTGTGATCAGAACTTTATAGCTAATACACCGAATCAGTGACCAAATATCATTTGGTCTCCCAAAGATTAGGATAGGATACTGTATTTTTTCACGTGGGAGGCACTATTATCTACCAAACATTGGTCTCGAATATATTGTTTCAGCAACCAAACATGTTTTGGTCCCTAATGCCGTTGGAAGGATGACAATGCTCTTTTTTCGTTGGGTAATTGGGCTTTTAGCGACAATTTTTGGGTGATGATTTGTTTTAGCAATCAACTATTATTTGATCGTTAAGAATGTCTTATAGTATTTCTTTTCTTGGTTAAATAGTTTCTATCGACCAATCAATAATTAGTCTGTAGAAAGGTGTTAGATGTCCTTGGTTGATTGCTGGAGGCTTGTACATTTGCATTAGCAACCATGATTTGGTCGTTTACATAAATAAGCCTCGCTCTTTTTTTTCTTTCCTCTCTAGATGATTTGGGTTTTAACGATAAATCAGAAACTGGCCGGTAAGATTTTTGACTAGTGACCAATAGTTGGGCACTGCTAGTTTGTTTTAGTTACGAACTTTGATGTGTTAGCTCACGGATGTTGCATATAATTTTTTTTACTAGTTAAATATTTTTTTACTAGCCAATTACTAATTGGTCGGTAAAAGATGTATTAGGGACCATTGGTTGGTTGTTGGAGTACATATTCGGCAACCAAATTTGTGTTGGTCGCCAGAGGCCTGTGCATTTGCATCAGTAACCATGCTTTGGTTGCTAGTAAATTAGTAAAAAAATTAAAAATACAATTGTTAGATTTTTGGTAATAAAAATATCATTCTTAATACTAATTTGTTTTGACTAACATTTGGTCGTTGAAGGATGTCGCATAGAATTTTTTTTCATTCTAAATAGTTTTTACTAGAAAATCAGTAATTAGTCGGTAGAAAGATATGTTAGCGGATATTGGTTGGTCGCTGGAATGCATATTCTGATCACTTGAGGCTTAGACATTTGCATCAACCACCAAGCTATGGTCGCTAAAGCCCTTGGCACGAATAAGCCTCGCTTTTTTTTTCTTGGGGTGATTTGGGTTTTAACGATAACTCAAAAATTTATCGATAAAATTTTTGATTGGTGACCAATAATTGGAAGATGCTGGTTTGTTTTAGAAACCAACTTTGATGTGGTTGCTAATAGATGTTGCATAGAATTTATTTTCTCGGTTAAATAGTTTTTACCCACCAATCAGTATTGGTTGATAGAAAGATGACCTAGCAACTGATTGTTCGTCGCTAATGGTTGTTTTAGCAAGCAAACTACAATTTAGCTATTGAAGGACTATGATTTGTTTATTGAAGGATGTCGCACACAACTTTTTTTCCCTAGTTAAATAGTTTTTACACACCAAGCAGTAATTTGTCATCTAGAAAAATGTATTAGCGACGATTGGTTGGTCGCTGGAGTACACATTTAGCAACCAATTTTGTGTTGGTCGCTGGAGGCAGATGTCCATCTTGTGTCAGCAACCATACTTCAGTCTCTAGTACAATTAGTAAAAAAGTAAAATAATTATAAAGAAAATTGCTAGTTCTTGTAGTAAAAATAATATTATTAATACTAATTTGTTTTGACTTCGTAATAATAAATGAAGAAGATATATAATGTTATGAAACGGGGTCGCTTGTTATGATTTATATCACTTGTTGTGACACCAATAATCAGATTGAAATGTTGAAATTATATGGTAAATAATAATGAAGTATATGATTAAACAAAATAATAATAATAACAAGAATATGACAGAGGAATTAAGAGATTTTATTGATTCAAAAATAATGGAGAAGAGAGAAAATTATAATAGATCCTATAATTCTATTAATCTATTTTCTCACACTTAAATTATATAAAATTGTATAGAAGAACTTAACATTTATAAGGAACATGTAGGGGACGTCCAAACCCTTTTGATAGGGTTGTTGATGAAGTAGAATGCTCAAAATACGAGTCCAAAACGAAGTAAGAATAAAAAAAGCGGAAATCCGGATATCTACAAGTGGCGCCTAGGCGCTACGCCCCAAGCGCCTAGATGCTGGGGTAGGCGCTGCGACCTTGGTGCCGGCGCAAGGTCTGGGGCCAAAAACATCCAAAGTGCTTCCAATGCAATTTTTCTCCATTCCGAACTCTTCTTCAAATCCAATACCAATTTCTAACTCCCAACAGGCTTCCAAAATAGAACTTCAACTTGATATAAGACTCCAATAGCATTTCAAACTTGAATTCTTCTTGATGTTCATTACAATTAGAATTATTCAATACTTCAACAAAAAAATTCGATTCTAACAATCTCCAACTTGAAACGAATTCCACTCAAAGAATGAACCGACTTCTTCAACAATAATCAAAAAATTAATTACTCCAACAAAAAATACAAAAATCCACCTCTTCTAATGAATCCAAGCACTACCCTTGTAGAATTATCTCAGATTCCCAAAAAAATCATATAGATTTTACAACTTACCAAAATGGGGTGTGACACACCCCAAAACAGAATCAACACCAAATGCTTCTAACGAAGGCTCCTTGCTAGATTGAACACATTTTTTCTTCACTTAAAACATGCTCAACAAAATCAACATCCACATACCTTATTCCACGGGGTCTAACTCTAGCAACTGAATACCATGGCACCGCAGGTGATGGTGGCAAAGCGGTATTATCCATGTCTTCAAAACTCCACTAAAATATATTCTTCAAATTTGACCCTTTATGAGCTCCTAAAGGTATTGTACCAAACTGAATGTCCACCATGGTATTGAACCTGTGTTGATTGACTCTTTCAAATTCTACACGACCATACAAGATGTATAACTGAGACATTTTCTGTCCCTCCAAAATAACTTGGGCACCCTTACAAACCTTCAAAGCTTCACCTCCACCTCCACCTCCACCAATGAACTCATAACCCTTTGAATCAATGATAGACAAAGATATGAGATTTTTCTTCAAATCTGGAAAATGTCGAACCTGGTCAAGTATTATAATTGTTCCAGCCAACAGCTTCAATCTGACTGTACCATTTCCAGTAACCCGACAAGATATGTTGTTTCTCATAACCACGACACCTTTGGAAATGGTTTTATATGTAGCAAACAAGTACTTATTAGGACACATATGAAATACACAAGTTGAATCAAGAATCAAATCCTCTTCTGGTTTAGACTCGACGTTAGAAATAGCCAAGAGATCTCCATCACTTGCAACGTTCTCCACGAGGTCTGCTTTACCTGAAGTATCTGAATATCTACTTACAGCCATATTTTCTTTATTCTACAATTCATAGCAATCCTTCTTCAAGTGTTTCTTCTTCTTGCAGTAATTACAAATTTGATTACTAGACTTCAACTTCAATCTGCCCCTTCTACAACCACCACGAGCAACCAGACCCTCTCCATCTCTAGCCTTAGAAACCAGATGCTACATCTTTTCTTTTGAAAACAAAGCATCATAAACCTCCTCAATGGTGAGAATATTACGACTATATAAGATCGTGCCTCTAAATGAAGAAAGAGAAATGGGCAACTAACACAATAGGAGTAAGGCCAAATCTTCTTTATCATACTTAACTTCCAATGTTTCTAAATCAATGACAATCTCCTTAAATACAGCTAGGTGATCTTCCAACGATCCTCCTTCTGCCTTGCAATTTGAGATGTAATTTGCTTGAAAGACTCTTGGTCATGCATAATTGCTCCAATTTCAACCACAAAGCAACTGCTGACATCTCCTTCAAAACGTCCTGATGAATGGAATTTGATAGATGAAGATGAATGTGAGAAACAACCATTTTATCCTTCCGTAATTTCTCTTCCGCAGTCAAAGTTGCTGGCATCCTGTCAATACCTAGCAATGCATTATCCAAATCCAACTGTGCGAGTACTTCACGCATCTTAACCTGCTATAGCAAAAATCTAGTGCTTCAATCCAAAAGAGGATGTCATACTTCATGGTAGCCATTACGAACAAAAATTTCAAACAAATAAAAAAAACTCTAGCGCTGCGGAATTGCTGAACTTGTTCTCTGATACTACTTGTTATGAAACGGGGTCGCTTGTTATGATTGATATCGACACCAATAACCAGATTGAGATGTTGAATTTATATGGTAAATAATAATGAAGTATACGATCAAGTAAAAGAATAATAAAGATAAGAATATAACAGATGAATTAAGAGATTTTATTGATTCAAGAATAATGGAGAAGAGATAAAATTACAATGGATCCTAAAATTCTAGTAATTTATTTTATCACACTTAATTATTATAAAATTGTATAGAAGAGATCAATATTAATAGGGAATATGTAGGGAACGTCTAAATCCTTTTGGTAGAGTTGTTGATGAAATAGAATGCCCAAAATACGAGTCCAAAATGAAGTAGGAATCAAAAAATCGAAAATCCCGAATATCTACAGGTAGCGCCTAGGCGCCACGTACCAAGCGCCTAGGCACTGGGGTTGTCACTGCGACCTTGGCGCCTAGCCATCAGTTCTCGAGCCAAAAACATCTAAAGTGCTTCCAAAACAATTCTTCTCCATTCCGAACTTTTCTTCAAGTCCAATACCAATTTTCAACTCCCAATGGGCTTCCAAAATGGAACTTTAACTTGATATATGACTCTAATAGTATTCCAAACTTGAATTCTTCTTGATATTCACTACAATTATAATTTTTCAATATTTCAAATCTTTAACAAAAGAATTCGGGTCACACCCAAATTCTAACATATAAAATAAAATAATATATAGAGACCATAATTTAATAAAAATATTATGGTATTTCGTTACAATTTTGAGAAATTATTATCCGAAATTCTTAATTTCAACATATTTTGGGTGTTGAGGCCATTGGCGACAATAAATCCTCCTTTTTTGGCTGGTTGATCAGGTGTTTAGTGTCCAATCAGAAATTGGTTGGTAAAACAATGAACTGGTGACCAATTGTTGATTTGTTTTAGAACCAAACTTTAATTTGGTCGTTGAAGGATGTCATATGGAATTTTTTTTCCTGCTAAATAGTTTTTACCAACCAATCAGTAACTAATATGTAGAAAGATGCCTTAGATGCCATTGGTCGGTTATTATTCATCAACCAATTTTTTCGTTTATTACTGTAGGCCTTGGCCTTTGCATCAACAATGATGCTTTGATCGTAAGTAATAATGAGATACGGATATCGTTATTACGAATAGATCATCACGTGTTTCATTTCTTACTTGTAAAGTAAGTATCTGATCTCACAAGTTAAAGTGTAGTGACACTTAAATGAACACGTGTATGTTTCGTTATAGAACGAAACATTGGACACTCGTTGGGGAGATTCCATTTGGATAACTATCTGAGTGTCAATAGTTAATCTCTGACGTTCGGTAGTGAAATTGGTCATTTGACTTCGGGTCATCATAGTGTTTTATATGAAGATGGTCATACTTTGGTGATATTGGATGTTGTTCTGTCAAGTGTCGTTAATACGGCATTATTCGAGTATATCAAAAATCATATGAAAGTTTTAAATGACCATAGAGGATTCGTCACTCTTAGATAGTAAGAGATTATGATCTACATTTCAAGTTGATGATGAAATCCTTAACTAAGGTGTGCTCATAAGTCGAAAAGAAATTTTCGACTTACATTAGCTTAATAGTGGGATGAAAGATATGATCGATAATTGAGATTGACACATCCATATCTCGTAACTAATCAGATCATATTGACGAATGGATTATAGTTTCACGGTAAATGAACAACTTTGGTTTTGTCATACCCATGACATTTTCTATTATATGTATTGTCCTTATACATTGCTAGATGTCAATTTGGGACAACCCATAATCGAGAACCTGATGGTCACACACAAAAGGAAAACTAGAAGAATGAAATTCACAAATTAATTAATTAACAAGTATTGTACAGTTAATTAATTAAGTTCTTTGTTAATATGCCCAAATAAATTAATTGAATTAATTAATTCTTTGACCAAATTTAATTAATTGGATTAATTAATTATTGAACATGGTTAAGTTTAACATACTTGATAAGTCTACTCAGACTTATATTAATAAGTCAATAGGATTTCGAAAAATAAAACATAACACAATTCGTATTCTTGCTAGCACAAGAAAAGAAAAAACATAATTCCCTCATTCTTATTTCCTGTGTGAATTTTCATTGAAGGCTTGACAACTAGACAGCTGTGGATTACAGATTGTGATTGTTCATGTTCCAAGATTAGTAAACGAGTTTAAGCTTGTGTTAAGAAATACAGTGAAGTCTGATGTATTTGAAGTTTACAAAAGTGAGAAGGAGAAGTTATACAACCACTTGGAGAAACTTCCAGGTAGAATCACTTTAACTACTGATCTTTGGACATCTGATCATCAAGATATTAGTTATATATGCTTGACATCTCATTTTATTGATGATGATTGGGAATTGAACAAAAAAATAATTGGTTATAGATGTATTGAATATCCTCATGATGCAGAAACACTTTTCAGATACATCACTGATATGATTTTGGAATGGAATTTGGAGAAAACAATTTCACCATGGTGGTTGACAACGCTAACGTTAATGATGCGATGGTAAGAAGCTTGAAAAGTTGGCTTTGTGACAAGTCTGTGATACATTTGGAAGGTGAGTTATTTCATGTGCGTTGTAGTGCTCATATTCTTAATTTGATTGTGCAAGATGGGTTAAAAGTGATTGGAGAGTTTATTCATAAGGTTAGAGAAAATGTGAAGTATCTGAAAAGGTCTCCATATGCAACACAGAAATTTACTCATGCAAAAAATCAACTTAAGTTGAAAGATAAGAATAAGGTGAAGATGGATTGTTCTACTAGGTGGAATTCCACTTTTCAAATGATTGAAAGTGCAATAGAGATGAAAGAAGTGCTTTGGCCTTAGCACAAATAGATCGTAATTATAAACTCTATCCAAGTGATGAAGAATGGAAAATTGCTAAAGTTTTATGTGATTGCTTGAGAATATTTTATGATGCAACAAATCATTTTTCTAGTTCTCATTTTCCCACATCAAATGTGTTTTTTCCTGATGTTTGTAATATTCAACTACATTTATCTAAGTGGGAAAGTAGTGAGCATAGCTTTTTGTGTATGATGGCTGGCCTATGAAACTGAAGTTTGTTAAATATTGGGAGGAATGTTGTTTGGTATTAGCAGTTGCTGTTGTTTTTAATCCAAGATTTAAAATGGATTTGATTGAATATTATTATGTTAAGCTCTATGGTGTTGGTGCGCATACATACGTCGAAAGAGTTCGTAAGGCAATATTTGACCTTTTCAATGAGTATGATGATAGTTCATCTCAATCTCAAGTGGAAATAAGTCAAGAACTTGGTTCTAGTAGTGATCATGGAATGGGGGCTTCTCCAGAGGACCAGTTGAGTGGGTTTGATTCTTGGTCAACACAATCTCGAGCTTCTAATTTTTCATGTTCTTTTAAAAGTCAGAGATAGCGAAGTACTTGGAGGAGCCATTATTTCTAAGAACTGAAAATTTAAAGTTTTGAATTGGTGGAAGGTTAATAATGCTAAATTCCCTACTCTTGAAAAAATTGCTTGTGACATATTAGTTGTTCCAGCAACTACTATTGCGTCCGAGGCTACGATTAGTGTGGGAGGAAGAGTAATTGATGATTTTCGTGCTTCATTGCTTCCGGAAACCGTAGACGCTTTGGTGACTACACAAGATTGGCTTCCCTTGAAAAAGAAGAGTAAGTATGCTGATTAATGAGTTTGGTTATATTTTTTTTCGAGTAGATATATATTATTATTTATTCCTTACAAGTAATTAATTTGTAATGTCCTTGTAGAACTTGACATGAATGCTACAAACAAGGTCACACAAAACCAAAAATAATGTTCCTTAAAGATTGAAATTTATGTAAGTTTTACTTATAAATCTATGTTTTTAATTTCTTGAAATGATATCTATTTGGTACACCCTTTATTCTTAAACGTCTTTTTTGTAGGTGCGGTGGAATGATAGGCGACATAATATGGAGAAAGAGCCAAAACTTCTAAAGCTGCACTTGACATTTTTTTTGTTTTCCTAGTTTTGACATTTTGTTGCTTACTTCTATCTAGAACATTTGTTGTATATGTATTCATTGAAATATGCATATTTTGGTTCGTTTTAACTTGGTATTATCTTGTGGATTGTTCTTGAACATGCCAATTAGTCAATTACCAACACGTTAATATGATTATTTCCTTATATTGCAATAAAAACGAATGTGTAAAATATTTCAGATCGGATATCCGATAATATAGCAAATTGGATATGGATTTAACATTCAAATATCCACCGGATTATCAGATCGGATCGGATATGGGTAGATCTGGTCCATATCCAATCCATTGACAGCCCTACTAATGACCCTTATTATCACTTTGGAATGATTGGTCATTGGAAAAGAAACTACAAGACTTATATCTATTTCATTATCTTTTTAGGTATTAGATATCATATATGGATCTCATATTTATAAATGTAGAAACAAAATAGAAGTAGACCACTGCAAAATGGAGAAATTGACCTACACGTTGAAAATGAACAAAGGTTGCTGCATTGTCTATAGGAGCATACTTATTTCCATTGCCTTTAAGCTTAGTATTAAAATTAAAGAAATGTTATTTTGTTCTCACCATTACCAATAACATTATTTGAATTTCATGTTTGAATATGAATTATTTTAACATTAAGACAATTGTTGTTCCTTTTATTTTGATAAGATCTTAATGGCTATGGTAAATTAGAAAATGATATTTATATTGTAATATTGAGTATTTTATAATGAGTATAAAAATTGAAATGCATAAAAATGATAATTTAGATAACACTTATAATTGGTATTGCAGATTTGGTTACATAAATGAGAATGCAATTCCAAAATTACATGTAGATGTATATTTGGGTCAAATGATTTTGAATCATTTGACAAATGTGAAACAGCATGTTAAGTACAACGACTAAATCCCATTTTACTTGAAAATGTGAAAGATCTGCACAATTACTGGTTCTAATACATAGTGACATATGTAAACACATATCAATTAATGTTAGATGAAGTTTATCTTATCTTATGACATTTTCTGACGACTATTTCAGAAATGGTCATGTATATTTGATGATATTTAAGCATTAAACTCTTAAAAAGTTCAAAGGATTCAAGTTAGAAATAGATAAACAAACAGGTATATGTATTCTCACACTAAAACTTGATTGAGTAGACGAATATCTAAAAGAGAGAATTTTAGATTATCTAAAAGAGAATGAGATTCTCTAGCAGTGGATTCATCTACATACATTGCAACATAATGATGTATCTGAAAGAAGGAATTGTACACTATTAAATATAGTGCAATTAATAACAAGTTATGCAAACCTTTCAAAATTGTTTTGAGGTCATGCACTGATTGTCACGTACTACACACTAAACTGTATCTCATCTAAGTCGGTTGACAACAATTCCATACGAGTTATGGAAAGACGAAAGTTTGACTTGTCTTATACAATGTATATTTGTGGGATATACAAAAGAGACAATTGGATATCAATAATATAATCCCGTTAAGGAGTTAATCTCAAGATATGGCATACTACTAGAGAAAATGCTTATTCTAGGAGAGGACAGTGGGGACAAAATTTACACGTTAGCTCAGTGTAAATTTTGTAGGATCATTCGACCTTCTGGAATGTACAAATTCATTATTATTAATTAGACATTACTAATCAAAGATGATGAACCTACTAGTTATACATAAGCAAAGTCAGGTGTTGACTCAAAGAGATGGTAGAAGGCTATGAGATCCGATATGAACTTAGTGTATGTAAATAAGGTTTGGACCTTGGTCGACACCTAATGGATTAGAACCCATAGGTTATAAATGAATTAAGATGAGCTTGGAAGGATTCATATACACATGAATATAGGCTTTATAAATACCTACGTTAGTTCAACAATTAAGAGGAGCTTGGAAGGATTCATATACACATGTTATATAAGCCAAATTAGGCTCTTATGATTTCAACTTCATAATTTCTTCATAGACGAAAGTCAAAGAGGAAGCTTTGTTCTACAATATCATACGTCCATTCAAGCTTTATAAAAGCTCGTTACAAAAAAACATTCAAACCTACATTTATACATCTATTTCTGGGATGAAGAAGAAGAATGAGAATTAAAAGGTGATGAAGGAACCATTGAAGATATTCAAGAACTTCAATATTTCTTTCTATCTTCTTTCCAATTGTTCAATTATGGGCGAGGTTGTATCAATTACTTTGTGTTCTTGTAATTAATTTGATGTTTATCTAATCGTATAGATGTTAGGATAACGTTGAATACTACTTTTGGTTGTGAGTGATTGTTAGGTACTCAATGTTTTTCAATTAATTGATCAATAGTTGAATTCCTACATGATTTCTACAGATATTCGAGATAAAAAAATAGAAATTTGGCACATGGTAACGATCATTGTAAAGTCCGATAGGAAATAGAAATATATCAGTATACTTTGCAAGATCCTTTTAATATTCTTATGATTTAATTCTTCTTTACATACTCGCATTTTTCATAGAGATATAGAAAGGTCACATGTGAGGATATATTTAGTTCTACTTGAAAGAAATTATTAAACAAATTAGGAATATTAATCTTGATATCCAAATATGTGCATCTAAATTATGTGTTGATATTAAAATTGATGAAAGCTGGGTGTTGGAGAAGAGAGATATATGATGATATTTGAAGAATATTTGCTAATATTGGAGAAAATATTATGGCGTGATTGGAGCTATTTGGAGAATATTAATTGACGTTCATTGGAATATTTCCATAATTTGTTATCTTGTTTCCTTGATCGCCTCATCCGTAATAAGGCAACCTTGATATAATGTGACAATATATATATGTGTAATTGTAAACTCAACCAATTAGAATAAAATTCAAACGGGCAAAAAAAACTAGAAAACATGAACAGCTGACTTTGAGGACAATTTTGACCTACTAAACGTCGTCGAAAATAGCCCAAAACCTGGAGGGCTATATACAGACAATACAAATCCAACGGAACCGACCTTGCGCAATTCTGAGTTACGAATTGAAAGATATAACCGTTTTCGTGGAATTGCGCAAAGCTGAAAAATAGAATGGCGCAAATAGATTGAGAAATCATTTCTGCTTGCGTGTTTTGGAACTATGGACCGGATCAACACATCCGCTCTAATACCATAAAGAATTCGATAAAACTAATAAATAAGAACACAAAAATTTACGTGGTTCAGCACCATTATGGCAAGCCTACATTCATGGGAAAGGGAGAAGAGAGAAGATTGTATTCACTTATATTTGGAGTTTACAATGACGCGGGCCCGTGCACACACACACACACACACACACACACACACACACACACACACACACACATATATATATATATATATATATATATATATATATATAGTCACATTACATCAAGGTTGCCATATTATTGGATGAGGCAATCAAGGAAACAAAATAACAAATTATGAAAATATTCCAATTATCGTTAACTAATATTCTCCAATTCACGGCATAATATTTACTCCAATATTACCAAATATTCTTCAAATATCATCAAATATTACTCTTCTCCGAAATAGGAGAATTCGTATTTCTAGTATTTATCAATTACTTGAGTTTCATGACGCTTCCACATTAATTAGATTATATTAGTTAATTTAGTATAGATATTACACTTTTAATATGAATACCAAATCTCATCTAATTTTACCATTTGATTAAAGTTGGCATTAATTGAAAACTATAAAGTACTTAATTCTCGTGGGAATGATACTTTATTCACTATTTTATTGCTTAACTACTATATGTACACTTATGGGGTATCGTCGATCACCTAGGAAAATGGCTCAAAATGACCTACGCACTTTAAATTACTTTCTCTTGGTGTATATCACATATGACATTGAACCATCACTCGAGGTATTCCAATCTTTGTTTGATATAAAACTCTTACATCGATAAAATTTCGAGTTGCAGAAACTTGAATGTGCATTTTTCATTTTGTATTACTCACCTAGGGTATGTTTGATGGATATTATTGAGAAAATAATGTATTTTAAATAGTGATATGATGAAAAATATGTGGTCAAAAAGTAAAAAAAAAAAGTTATTAATATAATAGAAAATATTATTTTATTGAATAATGTGTGATTGAAAATGAGTTTTGAAAATATGTATTTTGAAAGAATGTATACCAAATAGGGGCCTAATTAGAAATTTGAATGTGTTTTTCTCCTCTACTTTTTAATGAATGAAAAGAGGAATAATAAATTAGAAACTTCACTAGCAAGTAATGCTAATAATGCACAATCTTGGATTGTTGATGGCTATGATGATGTGGAAAAGGTTGACAATGACATATTATCATCTACAAGAGGTAATAAAAAATTTGGAATTAAAATAAGGGAACTCGATTAAGATGATTTTGCATCAAATGACAAGGAAGATGACTTTGATGAAGAAGACGAAATTGAATTGAAATCCGATAAAGAGTTAGACAAGATTTAAGATTTTATTATTTAAAATCTGGTTTTCTATGTCTAATCTAATTGTATGAATTGATTATCATGATTTTGAATAATATTTTTTTTTTTTCAAAATTTAAAGAATATGTATAAAGTTCAAAGAATGCATTATTTTATTTATTTATTTATTTAGAATATTTAAAATAATAATAATTATGCATATGCTTATAATCTCAATCGAAATGTATTGTCACGCATTATGCATTTTAAAACTTTGAAAATTATTAAAAGAGTTTTAACACCATTGATAATTAAAACATATCTTGATAACAGCGAATAAGTTAAGAATTATAAAAATTAAATATCTTTGAAGAAGTCCATCGATAATAAATATACAGATTAAAATTTTATTTAATAATATTTATATATTTTTTTGTCAATAATCTTAAACAATAAAATATAGTAAGAAATTTAATTCCTTATCTTTTGCTATATAAAAGTAACACAAATGAAAGAAATTAAAATAGTAACAACTAAATAATATGTTTAGAAAATGACTGAATATTTAATCAATAACTTATTAAATAAATTAACATTAAACTTTCGTATCGTCAATAATTTTTATCACGACAATTAGAATTAAAATTTTAATTATTTGGAGTCGTATTATAATATTATCATCGTTAATTGTCGATAGAAGTGTCATTTGAAGATAGTAATGCCAAAGTCTTTTAACCAATAATGATCAATGAAAACTAATACAACGATTGTCCTCTTGCCAATAAATTTGATGAATATAATTTGTAAGCAATAATAGATTAATAATATGGGAATTATATAGAGAAAATGTACACAAAAATATCTTCTATATATTAAAAGTGGCTATGTAACGAAATTTCTTGTTTTTAACGGAAAAACTAACGGAATTTGTTGTTTTAACGGATTATGTAACGGAATTTCTTGTTTTAAACAGGCAGCTGCACCTTCCTTCAATGTTTTTATCATAACTTTGTATTCTGATGTCCGATTGAGGCGATTCAAAATGCGTTGGAAAGCTAACTCATCTGGCTACAACTTTGATTCAGACATCATTCTCCAATTCGATCACTTTCTATGCCAAAAATAGGTCTCAATATGAGACTAAAACATCGGAGCATAACTTTTCGGTTGGAAATTGATTTGTGATCATCTTTTGCCTAAATTTGATTCCATTGACGTCTTCCTTTATCCAATTGACTCCGAGCACTCTCAAATCTTCATCGTGAGGTTTGGCACAACTTTTAAGTATTTATATTTTAGTCCCCGAACTTTGGATCCCTTACAATTTAGCCATTTTTCAAAATTTGTCAACTTTTGCTTATTTTCTTCGATCTTACCAACTTACATCACAACATCAAAATCACACATCTAATTATTTATCAATTACATAAACATTACATCATTAATTATTTAATTAACCAAAAAAATTATATCTTTATTAATAACAAATTAATTCTTAAACAAAACTATTAAATATAAACTACGCAAACGTGCATTGCACATTGCTTGCACCTAGTATGTATATATATATATATATATATATATATATATATATATATATATAGAGAGAGAGAGAGAGAGAGAGAGAGAGAGAGAGAGAGAGAGAGAGCGAGCGCGTGGAAAATAGCTAGTAAAACTCTTTTCTTTTCCTTTCTTCCACTTCTCTTCCATCACACACACACACACACACTCTCTCTATATCTATCCCTGTAGAACCTCTTAATTTCATTTTTATGGTAGTTTTCTCTCTCTAGAATTCACATTCATTCTTTGCTTCACTCTTTAAAATCACGAGATCCCCGTCTCTTTCTCTCTTTCCCACTCTCTTACTTCAATGTCGTCTTCAAAACTGTTTCGTATCTCTCTATTTTCTCTTGACTGTTTTTCTTCTTGCACTTTGCATTGGTGAGTTACATTGTGAAAAGTATACAAAAGGAACGAAACCTAATAGAGAAATATTTGTTTTTTGTGTGATATATAGAGAGAGTGACGAAGTTGGGTGGGAAGTGTGAAAATGTCGCATTCACGGAAACCTATGTCGGAGCTAGGGTTAGAGGAGCTGACAGATCGGTTGAGACTGAGCTTTGCTGATGAAGATTTCGGTGTTAATGTTAACAAGCAGGATTTTCAAGAACTTGATCTGGGCTCGCCTGTTTCGATGTTGAGGACTCGTCAGGCTGGGCTCACTGCGACCGCTACGAGCAACAGTTCCAACTCCTCTAGATCGGTTTCGGGAAATGTAAGTGTTATGCCCTAGATCCAATCAACTTTGGACATAAACACTTTAAATATATAAAATTAATGCATACATATGGTAATATCTATTATTTAATTGAATTAATATTCTAATAAATTAAATAATAGAATCCGTAGATTCAAGTTTTGGTGATTTGTTAAACACAAGTATTTGTGATTGTGAGATACAAATTACATATGATCGAATCTTAAATCGTCCGTGGTCGAAGTAATAACAAGATACGGATATCGTTATTACGAATAGATCATCCCGTGTGGCATTCTTACTTGTGAAGTAAATAGCTGATCTCACAAGCTAAAGTGTGGTGACACTTGAATGAGCACGTGGATGTTTTGTTATAGAACAAAACATTGGAGACCCGCTGGGAGATTCCACGTGAATAACTATCTGAGTGCTAGTGGTTAATCTCTAATGTTCGGTAGTGGAATTGGTCATTTGACTCGAGGTCATCATAGTACCTTATACGAGGACAGTCATACTTTGGTGGTGTTGGATGTTGCTCTGTCAAGGGTCGCTAATACAACATCGTTCGGGTATGTCAAGAATCATATGAAAGTTGTGAATGATCGATAGGGAATTCGTCACTCTTAGATAGTAAGAGATTATGATCTACATTTTATCCAGTTAAGTTGATAATGAAATCCTTGGCCAAGGTGAACTCATAAGTCGAAATAAAGTTTTCAACTTACATTAACTAAACAGTGGGATAAAAGATATGATCAATAATTGAGATTGACACATATCTATATCTCATTATTGATCGGATCATATTGACGAAAGGATTATAATTTCACATTAGACGAACACGTTTGGTTTGTCACGTCACGTGGCATCACTACAAGAAAAATGGGTTTTTGCAACATTTAAAAGGCAACATTCATTCATTAAATGTTGCTAAAGGGGGTCTATTGCAACGTTTGGGTGAGTGAATGTTGTCAAAGGGGTCTATGGCAACATTTTTTAAATAAATGTTACAAAAAGTGACTTTTCGCAACGTTTATTGAATGTTGCGAAAAGTCCCGTATTTAAACGTTGCGAAAAATCTCACTTTTCGCACTTTTCGCAACGTTTAAAAAACGTTGCAAAAAAGCACTTTTCGCAATATTTTTTAAACGTTGCAAAAAAGAGAAATTCATTATTTAGCCCAATCAACCAAAAGAGAAGTCCGTTATTTAGCCAAAACTAAATCCTTCACAGTAGAAATCCCTAAGTCTAATGGGTAGAATTTCCTCCGCAGTAGAAATCCTCGAAGATCGTCGCCGCCATAGCCTTCGAGAAAATGGCTGCTACTCTACTGAACCCCATAATTACCACCGTCTTAGCCCTAGCCGAGGCCGCAGCATAAGTCGGAGCCGGAGTCCAAGCTACAGTCGAAGCCATAATCAGTCTATTTCTGGGTGTGGAAGCTTTTATCGTTTTCTTAAGAGAAGTGAATGTCCTTGCATTTTTTCTTTTGAAAGAATTGCTTTTTCTTACTTTTTGTTGGGCTCTTTGGAAAGAGGGACTGAGAGTTGGAAGGAAGAAAGAAAGCAAGAAATTAAAAAGATCAAAATAAGTAGAAATGATGCTGGCGTTCGGAAGTCCGTGTAACAGTATTCATACAAACAGTACTTAAAATGCTTTACTCAAGGAACTTCAGGTCTCTTTCTCCCTTCGTGTGTATCCTCATTTGATAATTATTTTTGTCGAATTACTTTTTACTGTATTCTGTATCTTTTATAAAAATGCAGTCTTCTCTAATTTTCACAAGTTAACTAGATTTTTTATGTTTTGCTTCCTTGAGGTTTTTTTCGCCCCTTGGTGTTTGAATTGAAGAGGGTTCCTTTTCGTTAGAAGAATGAGTAATTATTTTCGGTTTTCTTCACAATCTTACCCCTTTTTATTCTTTTTCTAACAGTAATTTTATGGTTTTATGGGTAAGGATAAGTTCAGTCGCTCTCTTGGAGTCTCAAAGAAACTGGGATAGAGGTTGTGTTATGCACCATATATAACGCTTGATGGTCCCCTATGAAATTTTGACTCCACTATTGGCCTTAGACTATTTTTGTTTTTTCATGTGTTTATGTTTCTAAATTATCATTTTCCCTTTATATGAAGTTTGACTAAAATTGGTAGCCTATGGTGGTTAACTATAAGTGATTCTTTTCAAATTTGTGTGATCATGATCCTAGTGATTCTATGGAGATTTTAAGGGAGAATAGTGCTTATGGCGTGATATTACTTGTTTTGAAATTGGTGTTATGATAAGCAGGAAATATGGACTGAAATTGGCGAGCCTGAAGCTGATAAAGACCGCATGCTTTTGGAGCTTGAGCGAGAGTGCTTGGAAATTTACAGAAGAAAGGTTGATGAGGCTGCCTCTGCAAAGGTTCATCTTCATCAATTTGTTGCCACCAAGGAAGCTGAGCTTGCAATGCTCATGGCTACTCTTGGAGAGATCCATGTTAATTTTCCGGTAATTGAAAGTCCTTAGGAATTGAAACTAGCATCATGAATTTTTCTTCTGTGATGCATTTACTTTTCCGATGACTTAATTTTAATATTTTTTTTCCTTAAACTTCCATACTGAGCTTAGCATGGTAGAATTTGCTAAAGAATTAGCTAATATGAACTTTGAGATTTGTTTAATTAATGACATATCAGAATATTCATATTGAAATATTTGTTTTCTTCCAACTTTTAATAGCAGTCCCTGCTAAATCAAATGATTCTCCATATGCTTCTGGTGGCATGGAAGTGAATATGCACGGTACTTTGTTCGAGTCATTTTCTTCAAATGCATTAGCTCTCGTGCCTGCTGCATCGTTAGCCACAAACTCTGAAGCTAATGCCTCAGGAAACTCCAGTACTTCACCTGTATCTACTGGTGCATTTTCAACATCAACTATTTCTAATCATGTAGTTTTATATGAAGATTTCTTGTAACACCAAAACCTGAACTGATTTTAAAATCAACATCTATTTTTGGTTGGCCGAGTGGCCTTGTATTGATATCAATTCAAACAGGCAGTATGCTTGAATTGTGTCATCACTGTGAGAATGACCTTGTGGTACATTAGTGATTGTCTGAAATAAATCATTTGATGGGCTATTAATCACATTCTAAGCAGTTAGTATTCTAAATCATTTACAGAATATTAGATGCTTGCTGTAGCCTTCCATTCTAACTTTTCTCTACCTCTAAATTTCATTCTCTTTGATACCTCTGACTCTTCTATTTTTCTGAGACAGACACAATATAATGAACAAAAACATACAGAGCCGTGGTAAAAAGAATGTGAAGTAAGCATTGAGTCTAGGTCTTTTTTCCTGAAGAAAATATTTTTGCCAATTGGAACTAAGATTGTACAGTACAATCAATGCTTGTTGTTTCTTATATGTTCTTGGCTGCTTACTTTTCCTGCCCTCATTTCATTGATTTCATGTTAATAATATAGTGTAACTTTGGAGTTGAAATATGTCGTTTTGTCTGCAGCCATTTGATGATCCATTTGGAGATGGCCGTTTTAAAGCACTTTCTTCCCAAGATAGTTAACCAGCTCAACAACAGATAATAACCTCTGCAAGTTCCTTCAGTTCAAGCTCCAATCAAAGTTCTGATCTCCCACAGCCAGTTTCAACTTTTCCTGGTTCAACTTACATGCCATCAGATCCTTCCAGTATGCAACTTCCTGCAATTAGACAATCTTCACAACAAGAGGTGTCCACCATTGATATCTTAGCAGATATTCTCTTACAATCTGAATCTTCGTCTTTTGTCAATTCACAAACTAGTAATCCAGTTCCACCCAGCCAACCTACCCTACAGACTGGGTTTTCACCTCAATCCAATCAACCCGCTTTGCAGTCAGGTTTGCTGTACCTAACTGGCCAGACTGCACCCCAAGCTCAAACTAGCCAGCCTGCAGGTTTTCCTGCTCAACAAGGCCAACCTTCATCTCAAGTGGGTTTTCCATCTCAAAGTAGTCAACCTGTGTCACTTGGAAGGTTTCCATCTCAAACGGATTCTTCACAGACTAGTTTTCAGGCTTCTAGAATTGGCCATGCTAGTGCTCTCAGGCCTCCATCAAGCCCAATGATGGGTTCAAGTATGGGCATGGGAGGTTATGGAGGAGGAAACCAACCTATGAGTATTAGGATGGGGATGAATACACCAGGAAATATGGGAATGGGAATGAACATGGACATGGGTCGAGGAGTTCAAATGCAATAGCAGACTGGTTTTCCTCCAGGATCTACTATCTTTGGAGGTTATAATCCCATGATGGGACGGTGTAATTATGGTCAACAACCATATGGTGGTGGCTATCGGTGAGTCTAGCAACTTTATATCACTGCAAGTTGATTGAGAAAGCTGTAATTGAAAATGAGTTGCCCCTGAAAACAATTTTATTTCATTTTGAAACTTCTTTTTATTTAGGTCGTGTTGTATCACATTGTAACGTTCTAGTGTATGGATTCAAAAATTTATAATGAAATTATCAATTTTTATGCAATTCCAAAATGTGTTCACAAAGTGTTATTTTTAATTTTGTGGGTCAATTACTTAATTACCATATCTGTAAAAAAAAAAAAAAAACTACCACAACGTTGAAAAAACGCTGCAAAAGGGGTCTATCGCAACGTTTAAAAAACGCTGCAAAAGGATGTTACCGCAACGTTGAAAAAACGTTGCAAAAAGGTCTTTTGCAAAACGCTGCAAAAGGATCTTTTGCAACATTTAAAAAACGTTGCAAAAAAGGTCTTTTACAACGTAAAAAAAACGCTGCAAAAGACCTTTTTGCAGCGTTTTTTAAATGTTGTCGTATCTCTTCCCTCTTGGCAATACTGGACTTTGCAACACATGATAAAATGTTGTAAAAGGCCTTTTGCAGCGTTTTTTGGCCATTGCAAAAGGCCTTTTTTGACGTAGTGCATTTCCCATCACATGTATTGCTTGACATATTGCTAGATGTCAATCTAGGACGACGAATATGAATTAGTGAAATTAAAAGGGGCGTTTTATTTTATCGATTTTGATTAGATCAAAATAATAATTCACGTCGTTAGATATCGTGATCGAGAACCTAATGGATCACACACAAAAGAGAACCAGAAGAATGAGATTTACCAATTAATTAATTGACAAGTGTTGAATAATTAATTAATTGGATTGCTTATTCATAGGCCCAAATTAATTAATTGGATTAATTAATTCATGGACCGGATTATATTAATTTGATTAAAGGAAAATTAGGCCAGCTACCCTATAAAAATAAGTATTTTGATTAATACCTTTTAAACTAATTAAACATTTTAATCAAGTAAAATATACGTCATAATCCTAAACTATTAACTAAAACTCCAACCCCCGTGACCCAAAACAAACCCACTCTTTTCCCCAGAAACGCTCTCTCATCCTCAGAAACGCAGGAGATTTCTCATCTCCGAGAAATCTCGATTTGTAATCTCCATTTCCGACCATTTTTGGTCGATTTCGTCTTCATATTCCTTTGTCTCCGTTCATCTTCAATCTTCTCCTTCTCATTCCGTGGAGATCTTAAACACCGATCCTAAAACCCTAATCTGCTCCGATCAAAATCCAGAAATCTAAGTTCGATTCTGACTTATTCACTTCGACACCGACACTGACTTAGATACCGGACTCCTATTTCCTGAATGGCTGGAGAAAGTGGGTTGAAGAGGAAAAGAAATATTGATGAAGAACCGAAGAAAAACAAAATATCTTCAACATCTTATAAACCCAAGGTAGCATTAACTTCTTGAATTTCCCCTTTTGTGTATACGATTTATTTTTAGTTCCTTGTTGTGATTAAGAGATTTCTGCACTTCACAAAAAATGATCTGCCTTCGTTCGTCCTGTATTTGGCTCACATTTTATTGATTAAGAGTATTTGTCCAACTGGTTATGGAATGACTCAAAATACTAGTTACTCATTCACATTTTATTGCTCGTGAACAAAACCTCTTCAGTTCATGAAGAACATGCAAAAAATTGATTGATTTATAGTCTAAGATGTTCTAAGAATGAATCTTGGTATTAGCAACCCTTGAATGCAAATTTGAGTTTACAATTATCCAGAATTTGGAAAGAATTATTTAATGCAACAATTATGCTTTCTACTTCTCAATGAGTTGTTTTGTAGTATTTGAGGAGAATATTGCACCATTTTTCTCTTTTGTCCTTGACATGATTATGCAGTCGACCAAATCTGCCTTTGTTCGTCCTGTATTGGGCTCATATTTATAAATGGATGTGTAATATATGGATGTGTACTGTGGGATGGGATGGGGTGGGGTGGGGTGGGGAGCTTAATTAAGATTTGCTTTTGAATTTTTCATTAATAAATACTAACATGGAGCTGACCCTGTCTCTTTGTGGGTTGGATTACTCTAGTTAACAATGTTGCTATGTAGACCCACACAACAAAAGATATACATTGAAGCACTTTATACTAATTGGCAGTAAAGATTATTGATGTGCATTAATCAAGGAACATGTCAACTCATATGTGTATACCAGCTCAGACATAACATGTTTTATTATCTTTAACAATCTTAAATACCGCAAGAAAACGAGTGATTTTAGGATGAATTATTTCTCTACATGCATGCATCCAACCTGATAAGATAATTCAAAAGTGTGTAGCTTTATTATGTTTATGGATTTTCTTATCAGTCGTTACATTCTGTTATATATGAGTAATTCTAAATAGCATGTTAAGTTTTATGTCACTTTTTTAAGTTTTTGTGACCTTTTTAACTTTATGTCACTTTTTTATTTATTGTCACTTTTTTGAGCGTATGCACTCTTTTAGTAGTAGTATATTACAAACATGTTTTCAGTCATAATAACATGTTACAAACGTTTAGATTTTCCTAACTGTATCTTTTTCCTTTTTTGTAGGATTGGGATTTGTTAATTCCTCAAAGATGTTGGTTTAAAGGAAAAGTGACGTTATTATCTCCACATGAAGTGATAACTGCAATAAATGAAAAATTCAGTTCACATCAAAGGACTTTATTAAGAAGACATGCTTTGGTTCCTTCATTCATTTGAAGGAGATAGTATTGCAACCGCAGTTGATACACCAGTTGTTGCTTAGACAGGTTAAACAACCTAATTCAAATGAAATGTGGTTCAATATATGTGACAAGTTTGTGAGGTTTTCTATTGAGGAATTTTGTTTGATATCGGGCCTAAAATGTACCGGAAATGGTGACTTTACTCGATATAGAAAGAATAGTCGTTTGAAAGATCATTACTTCAAAGATTACCAAAGCATCTCAACCAAAGAGGTTCAGAAAGTGTTTTTAAATTTGCCTGATGACACTGTAGATAAAGATGTTGTTGATATAGGCATAGTTTATCTGATTGCGTCATTCCTTTTTGGTACATCGTATCATAGGGTGGTTGATGATTCATTTTTTTATCTTGTGGAGTCTGAGGAGTTGAATTCTTTTCCATGGGGTATAGAAGTTTTTAGTATGACTCTATCATCCCTAAAGTGTGCATTTAATCAGAGGATGAAGAATATTTTTATGGAAAAGAAGTTTTTAGAGTATAGGTTGAATGAGTTCCTAGTTGCTTTTCAAATATGGATTTATGAAACTTTTCCCGCTATTGCTCAGAAGAATTACCGCATAAGGCATATTCCTTAGCGTCCTCGGATGTTGAGTTGGAGTTGTAATCAACATGTGACATTGTGGGGTTAAGAAAGAGCATTTTTGATTTGATTAAAATAAGTTTTGTACCATTTTATTATTTATTTTATGCATTTAGTTTTTCCTGTTATTAATATAATTATGTATTTTTCAGTTGGAAGTAAAACGAATTGTGCCCCTTGAGGCAGAGAAGGAAGAAGAGTATTCAACTGGTTTATTTTTTGAAGGTTTGGGGGTTGAGGAGGATGATGATGATTTTGAGCATCCCATTGTTGAAAAGAAAAAATTATTGGTTGAAGGAAAAGCAAAATCTGTTGACAAAGCCGGAAGGTCTTTAGAAAATAAAAACAAAGGGAAGATTGATGATGTTTGTGAGCATTTTTTTTTTTTACTATTTCTGTCATTTCAATTTCTTACTTCTTATTATTCTATGTTTTTTTCAGGAAGTCCAGCAATCAAATGTAGAACTTTTGAGACGGCTGTCGGAAGTTGAACTGAAAGTAGTTCAATCAAATGATCAAATTTTAAAACGTATTACAGATCTTGAAATTAAAATTCAGTCAAACTCAATGGAGGGCCGACTAAAAGATGTTGAAGAAAGAATGAAAACGAATGAAGAACTAGTGGAGCGTCTACAAAATTTGGAACACAAAGTAGACAAGATGTTAGCTGTTAATGAAGAACCAATGAAGGTATTTTAGAGTTTTTTTAGTGTAAAAGTTATATTGGTGACCTTTTGTCACTTTTTTAACTTATTGTCACTTTTGAGTATGTCTATGACTTTTTTGTGTATCTTTGTGACTTTTTTGTAGAATGGTGTAGAGAGCTTACCCGATGAAACAGACAAGGTGTTTAATGACTTCCCTAGTTTTTCTTTAGGCATAGAGTTTGAAATGAGTGGTGGGGAAAAAGATGTCTAGGTGCCTGTCAGAAAAAGTGACAAGGCAGTTGAAAAAAGCGACAAAGTAAGTGACAAGACAGTTGAAAAAGGTGACAAGGAAATCGAAAATAGTGACAAGAGAATTGAAGAAAGTGATAAGGCACTTGAAATGAATTTGAATGATGAAATAGAATTTCATGAAGATGATTGGTTAAGAGTTACTGATATTGTTAGGGGTGGGCGTGGGTCGGGTTGGGTTGGGTTTTTACTCAACCCAAACCCAACCCAACATGTTCGATTTGGTATAAAATCAATCCAACCCAACCCAATTACGTATTTAACCCCAACCCAACCCAACCCAATCAAGTTCGGTCGGGTTGGGTTAGGTTGGTCGGTTTGGAGTTCACTTTTTGTTCATGATCCACAGTGAAGACGTATTGTATTAACTAGGGTAGCATCATTGATCAATATAAACAATTAAAGCTTGAGTCCCAAAAATTGAACAGAATAATAACCAAAACCAAGCATTAAATGGAGGATGATAAGCTGTTGGCAAAAACAATAGTTGATGTATATCAATAAGCTACTGGCAAAAACAAAAGTGGAGGAAGATAAGCTGTTGGTAGAAATGAAATTGGGGAGGGTAGCACTTGCAATGTGAATCATTAAAGGAGTGTCAAATGAGCAAAATTGAAGCATCAAAGAAGCTTTGAAAGTGGAAACTAATAAAAAAAAATACCAGGAAACTTGCAAAACAAACTAATCATTTATAGTTAGGCACTTGATCATCTTCAGTCGTTGTGCACATTTCACACCTGCATTAGTACAACCACAAAAAAGATTAATAAAATTATAGAAATGGGATAGAAACCAGCAGCTTAATAAATTGTGTAAAGCTCCTCTCAAACTCTTGCACACACAAACCTAGACTCAAATGGACATGTAGAAACAAACTAGATGCCAGTTTACAATTTGACTTATCACACTCAATAATCTGATATTGTTCAATGCTTCCAATTTTAGTAGTTTCTCTTTGTTCTGTTTTCTTGGTGGTATTTTTGTTTCTAATTTCTAAGTCTTAGAACTATATCATCCACTGGCTTTGAGGTTTTTCCTAATGGGGACTCATTATCATTCCCCAATCAGCGTTCTAGTAATGTCATGTTAAACGAAAACACTAGATGAGTCGTTGCACATATATTTTGTCTGCCACAAAGAAGAGGAAAAGGACTTAAAGTTACCTTCGAGTACCAGTGCAAAAGAAGATTTGCTTCCTTGTTACCAATTGAGAATGCTTTCAAAGTGTTTCCTCGAATATGTGTCCGGGTAGAGTCTTTGACCTATCTAGGTTCATGGGTTACTAAAACCAAACCCCTCGGAGGAATCAAGAGCTCCCCTGAAGAGACCACAACTTGACGAAGCAAAAATTGTGTCAAACAAAGGACACTTCCATGTTAAAAAAAAAAAAAAAGACAATTGAAGTAATCGCTAAAGAAGTAGAGCAGATATATCAACTAAAACACACCATGTCTAGGGAAGCATTACCTCGCACTCGTAGTCTCAAATATATCCTCCTCAAATAAACCACACATTTGTCCCAAAGAAATCTAAATCAGGTCACCAGGACCAGAAAATCCGCAACCGGCGTGTGATGGTGGTGAAAAAATAAGAGCGGTGAAGGCGACGGCGACGGCGACGGCGAGTGGAGTGGATCTGGGACTGTGGTTGTGAGAGAGAGAGAAGATTGAGGTTAGGGTTTGTGTCGTGAGTCTTATGAGAAAAGTTGTGCCTTTATTAAATTGTAATTGTTTTTTTTCTTAACTAAGCCTCGGGTTGGGTTTGGGCGGGTTAACTCGGTTTTTAGTGGATCAACCCGTGACCCGACCCAACCCGACCCGCCTCCTTCACCTACAACCCGAACCCAACTAAAAATTAAAAAAAAACCGACCCAAACCGTTCGGTTTGGGTCGGGTCGGGCGGGTTGGATTGGGTTTTGCCCACCCCTAGATATTGTTGCTCGTAGTTTAGAAAAAAATCGAGTACTTGTGTTTTCATTTTATTATGTTTTTTCCTCATAACTTATGTCTGTTTTTACATTAATATAATTTGACATCTGTATTTTTGTTATCGTTCATGTTCCAGCATGTTGCATCACCAACTGATGAAGGCAGATTTGAAGCGTTTGACAACGAATTTGAATTGAAAGATGAAGTCTGGGAAAAGGTTGTGGAAGTCACGGCTACAATTGAAGCTGAAACTGGAATGGAAGAGGAAAATTTAGAAACTATTGAAATTGATGATGACGTGACCCCAAACATGCCACTAAAGAGAGAAAAGAAACCTGCAGCACTTCTTCAGTCCCCCTGGGTCAATGAATATGATTCTACTTCGGAGACTAAGAAACGTACTGTAAAAGGCACTTTTGCATTCCGAGTTGGTTTGCGCCCTCCGATGGTAAATGATGTTGATGCTTTTGAGCTTTGGATCATGAAAGGATTGATAAAAAAAAATAAGTAAGTTGTTAAATATTTGTTTTTGTGACTTTTTTCTATTAAAGTGACATTTCATGTAACTTTGCATTTATATATGTGATGTAGGCATAAACATTTCAATGATGAAAATTCTATTATCAATCATTGCTTCTACTTTGGTGATATTGCTGTATCTACAAAATAGTGGTGGTATGAATTATTTATTCAGAACGAATGCCTTGAAGACACAGTAATTTATTTTGTTTTTTGGTGTTTTAACATTGTTTTATATAATTTTTAGCACAATTGTTCATTTTGTAATTTTTCCCTTTTTTTGTAGCATATCGATGTGTGTTTCTATTACTTAAGGAAGATATTAAGACATGGAGAGGGTATAAGCATAAAGGCTACAACAACCGACTTTCCTTTTGATAGCCAAATTAGAGGGCTTCATGTTGAATTTTGCTAAGATAAGTCAACTCTAAAAAAACAGACTTCTCTTCTTTCATATGTTATCGGATTGTATATGCCGTGTAATACAAGTTGGAGACTTGTGGACCATGTGCTTATACCAATTCGAATGTCAAATTCAGCCCAATGAATTCTCTGTCATTTTGACATCCAGCATATGTGCCTTAATGTATATAATTCATATCATAATATTGTGAGGAAAGGTTTAGTAATTGAGGCTGTTAAACCATTTTCTGATATAATTCCCCATCTTCTTTTTCATACTGGCTTCTTTGAGGGAAAATGTATTTTAGAAGAAAATGCTTTGAAACCATTGGTTGTAAATATGGTTCCAAAACTTCCACAGCTGAATAACGGGTTAGATTGCTTTCTAAAATTTTTTTTTTGGTTTTGTTTTCATTTGACATTCAAGTGTATAATTGTCTAAATTCATTTTCTTTTTTGCATGCAGTGGAGATTGTGGAATATATGTAATTAAGTATGCCGAGTACTTCATCAATGGAAAGTTAAATGAAATGCCAAAAACATTTAACATTCCACAGGTCAAAAGAGATTTGGTAGCTAAATTATATGCTTATGGAAAGAAGAAGCAAGATGAGAGTTATGATACAGATAATGAATGGGTGTCAAAAGGAGACTGATTTTGAAGAAGAAGAAGAAGTTGATTTTGAAGAAATGGACATGTCTTGTTTTGTAATGACTGATTTAGTTAGAATATTTTGTGGATGTACAAAAATTGGTTGGTAGTTGATATATGTAGTGACTAATTGGACAAAAAAGTGACAATGGTTCACTTGTTAATTTTTGTAGTTTTGGACATGTTTTCATTACTATATGAATGGATTAGGGAAGTTGGTTATGCTAGCAGCTGATCAATATTAGTACTAGTTAACTATAACATACAGTCAACCCTGGTTGGAAAAAAGGTCCACTGGTTGATATATGCCATTCTTTTGATCAAATAGAGCATTTGAACGTCAAGTGGTGTGTGTTTGGGTTGTGTTTCTTTCTCTATTTAGTAATTCTGAAGCTAGATTAAGGTGCATATCTCGACTGTTTGCACCAGTTGAGGTGCACATTAAGTGGAACGGTTTTGTATCAATGATATGTTTAGTACGGTAAATTAAACAAATGTGTGTGAATGATACATGTCAACAACCAAATACGTGGCTAGAAAATCACGAGGCAAGAGACCTCCGAGGGGACCAGTTTTTATTCAATTCTGTTAAAAAAGTGACAATTCTGTTAAAAAGTGACAATTCGTCACTTTTTTAACAATCGTCACTTTTTTTTTGTTAAAAAAGTGACAATTCGTCACCTTTTTGTTAAAAAAGTGACACAGTGTCATTTTTTTGTTAAAAAAGTGACATTATGTCTCTGGTTGTTAAAAAATTGACAATTCGTCTTCTTTTTGTTAAAAAAGTGACACAGTGTCACTTTTTTGTTAAAAAAGTGACATTATGTCTCTGGTTGTTAAAAAAGTGACAATTCGTCACCTTTCTGTTGAAAAGGTGACACAGTGTCACTTTTTTGTTAAAAAAGTGGCATTATGTCTCTGGTTGTGGTTCATGCTGAAAGGCTGAGTGGATGATGCTGAAATCTGATCGATTGATTAATTAACAATGCTTCTAACTATGGATACAATGTCAATGATGTGATACATAATAAACTTCACACAGCATACATACACACAACATAACATTTTTAAGAAATTCATCTCCATTAAAATCCATCCAAAGTGACATACATAATAAACTTCAAAATTGACAGTTTACTTAGAATATTTGAATTGAAAAACATTCTAAAACAAAAAAAATCAAATAATCTTTTTTCATATGTCTTCCAACTTCCGTTTCTTTTGTGGTTTCTTTTTCACATTTGTTGGATTTTGACATGATCTTCGATTGTGGCCATTATTCCCACATCTTCCACATTTTGCACTTTGAATTTTCTCTCGTTTTGATGGTATCCTTTTTTCTTTAGGTCTTCCAGATTTTCTTTTTGGATTAGGAGCCAAGACTACTCTTGCTTTTACCTCATTCGGTACATTCCAGTCATTGTGATCTCCAAGTGGAAAAATTGTTCCACTATAGGTTTGAATATACATATTTGTTGTATAATATATCGAACAATATGAATATGAATCTCCCTTTATTTTTGCAATAACCGCAAGTGCGTGTGCACACGGAATCTTGTCCACTTGGAATTGGTTGCATGTGCATGTTCTTTCTTCCATATTCAACAAATATGTGGCACAACCATCATTAACTTGGTACAATATCGAACTTGAAATTGATACCTGTGTGAATAATACAACAAAATACTCTTATCAATAAATTTGTCACTATTTTATATTAAAGAAATATTTAAAGTGAAAACATGTTAAAATAGAAATCCCATCATACAATAACAACAAAACAACATATTTATAACTTGGTACCTTCATTTTCTTTGACTCCACAGATTTTTCTATTAATTTTTTCTCTTGTGTGATGGCAAGTGTTGTGAAGGTTGCCTTTGCATCATTTATATATTTCACAAACCATTGTTGTAACAAGTATCTTAACGATTCCAATAAAGGCTCTACGGGACAACCTTTTGTTGCTTTTGTTACCGAATTTACTGATTCAACTATATTTGAAGTCATTGCAGAAAATCTGTTGTTTGTCATTTAGGCCCTTGACCATTTCTCATAACCAATATATTTCTATACAAAAAAGATTCAAAATATTAATATTTATTTAACCGAAAAAGTGACTATCTGTCACCTTTTAAACTCACTTCTAAAAAAAAAAGTGACAGAATGTAACTTTTTGTTTTATCAATGCTTACAAACTTTTTAAACAAAAAGTGACATCATGTTACTTTTAACAAAAAAGTGACATTCTGTACTCTGTTTAAAAAAGTGATGAATTATTATGAAAGTTAACAATGATAACATACCAAATGTGATCGAATCCCCGTATTGATTTCATCAAGTTGTTTTATATGGAACTCAAAATCATTCTTAGAATATGCTCTTACAGCCCTGTAGAAATGTTCTGCAATATTCTTCCCCTCTTCTTCCCACCAAAAGACGACTTTAAGTTCTTTAACAAGTGATAGGAACATAGACCATGCATTGCATTCTCATATACTTTGCAAATTGCATTTTTTATGCTTGCATGTCCATCTGAGATTATACACAATCCTTCACGCTCACCATAAGCTTCTTTTAACATAATTAAGAACCACTCCCATGAATCGTTAGTTTCTAAATCACCAATTCCAAATGCTAATATGAAGATATTGTTGTTGGCATCTTGCGTACATGCAGTGAAAAGTGTTCCGCCATAGGTGCCTTTTAAGAATGTAGCATCTATTACTATAACTGGTCTACAATACTTCCACCCTTGAATAGATGCTCCTAATGCCATGAAAAGGTACTTGAATTTGTTGTCCTCATATGTCTCTATTTTTGTAACTGATCCGGGATTTGTTTGTTCTATCATGTACAAGTATTCCGGAAGCTTTTCATATGAATCTGTGGGATCTCCTCTCACCAATTCCAATGCTTTCTCCTTAGATCTCCAAGCTTTCTCATAACTCATTGACACTCCATATGTATTCATCATGTCACTTATAATGTCAGCAGGAGTGTATGTTGTTTTTGTTGAGATATACTTGTACATGATGAATTCTCCAACTATTGAGCTGGTTGCTTGACAATGATCTTCTAAAATGATGTTATTTGAACATATATGATCATTTTTAATATACCTTACCGTTCTATCAAGTCTTGAAGCTCTAAAAGTTCATTTAAACTTATCATCAATACACTTCAACACATATTCTTTCTTGTCCGACTTACTTTGAATTGAAAGTTATTGTATATCGCATATATCGAAATACTTCTCTTAGCCAATGTCTTGTTCCTGAATACTTTATCTTTTGAAATTCCATCCATAGTGATTACTGAAATGATATCACTTCCTCTTTCATTCGTCGTTTCTTCAACTCCCGATATACTATTATATACATCAACATAAATTTCTTCTAGACTAGGTAATTTTTGAGTTGATATCACATAATTATCAGTTATAACTTCACAAAATTGTAGTGCATTATATCATTTTTTTCGAAATCAGCAGCATCCACATATTGTATATCGTGACTTTTTGATACCGTTGTCACATCTACACACAATGGAAAGCTTGCAAGATCTTTATCCTTCATCTTTAGCTCCAAATAAAATGTTAGAGAAATATCATCTAAAATCTCCATTAAAGGTAGGTTTTTCTTCACCCTATATTGCATTTTTATTCTTTGTGTTGATGCACTTAGTTTTATCACAGAAAATATCATGCACTCTAGGTTGTTGTATGTGCAATCCATTGGTACAACAATTCCAGTCATTTTCTCACTTGTATATTCATTATCTTGTGACCATTTGCCTCCATAACAAATGAAAATATTAATTTTATACATACCTACAACAAGATTACAAAGAAATTGTGTGAGTTTTTTTTTTAAAAAGTGACAGAGTAATATGCATCAGTTAATCAGACAGTGTAACTTTTTTTGAGAAAAAGTGACAGAGTTCACACTCTAATTCAGCAAACACCTTGCATGCATGAATGTAATTGATTCAAAATTTTCTTTTTCATACGTATTAACATAAAACATGGCTAAAAAGGGTGGCAAACACCTTATTCGTACATTCAAATTTCCAAAACACACATGCATAGTGTGTCTCTTTTTGAGAAAAGTGACAGAATGTCATTTTTTTTTTATAGAAAAGTGGCAGAATTTACATTATCGGCATAAATGATTTAACGGATTCAATGCTATTTTGTCATATGTATTGACACAATCCATTCTATCTGAGATTCAATAATATTATTTTCAAATATGTTTCCAAACACAATAACAAAGGGTTAAAGGATCACAAGAGTGGGGAGAGCGTGTGACTTTTTTGAGAAAAGTGACAGACTTTTTCATGGAAAAGTGACAAAATGTCACTTTTTCATAGAAAAAGTGGCAGAATTTGGACGAATTCACATTATCATTTTCTCAAACACCTTATATACATCAATGATTTTACGGATTCAAAGCTATTTTTTCATATGTATTGACACGATCCATTTACACTATAAGGTTTAAACTAAACCTAATCACGAAATCCAAATAAAATTGGAGAACTAATGCATTTTCATCTTAAAATCCTTGGCTAATAAAACCTTAAAATTCAGCTTATTGGCAACTGATTCTAGCTTGCTCATGATTATAGAAGCTGAACATTTGGACGTAAAAAGAGAACAAACTCGACAAATCGAACATGGATGATATAATAATTGAACAAGGAGTCAAAAACATGAAAAAGAAACCTGTTTTCTTCGGTCAGAAAGCAATCAATTTGTAGATGATTTCTCGATTTTTTCCAAAGCTTCGAATAATGAACGAATTTGTGGATGATTTCCTCTTTCTCCTTCAGATTTTCCCTTGTTTTTTTTTTCCAGTTTGGAGGCTGGTTTCTTTCATGCCGTAATCTTCCAAGTTTGAGCGTATTTCTTATGTTAGTTTTTACCTAATTACCACCTAATCCAAGTTTATCATGTTTTTTCAAAACTACCCCAAAATATAGGGTATTTGTGTAAGTACCCCTTTGATTAATTAAATATTGGACCGGGTTAAGTTTAGAGATGGGTCAAGCCCATTTAGGCTTATATTAATAGACTCTAGGGTTTGTAAAATGTATGAAATTTTTCATTATTCTTACTAGCACAAGAAAAGAAACTCTAGCCGTCATTCTTGTTCTCTGTGTGGATCATCATTAGAGCCTAGATAATTGGACATCTTGGATTACAGATCGTGATCATTGGAGTTCGAGAATCAGCAAATGACTTTGCATAATTCATCAAAGGTATAATTCTTATTACAGTTTCTATCTAAACACATTGCAGATCCTTGGTGGGAATTGAAAATTGTTTTATTTTCGCTGTGCATGATTAAGTAAATTCCCAACAGTGGTATCAGAGCCTACTTTGTGCTTGTTAGAAGCTGTTTTGTATTTTGAAACAATCAAAAGTTGATTGTTTAATTTTTCTTGAATTTAGCAATTTAGAAAAAAATATTTTTCATCTTCAAAAATCTGTTTTGAAAAGGAAAATAATTTTTGGTCAAATTTTGGATATGAAAACATTAGCCACAGAGGCGCCACCACTGGACCCGACGGCGACACCATCGAGCCATCGTAGCTTGAACGCGATGCTCGCAAGGCAGCGTGTCGACACGACCCAAAATCAGCAGCGACCGTCGCTGCCGCGTGTTGTAGCAGGGACTGTCGCTGCTGCAAGCGCCACTCGCCATCATTGTTAGAGAGTTGCAGCGACGAGCGTCGCTGTTGGAAATCGCAGCAACGGTGCGCGCTTTTGCGGTTATTGCAACAACGCCGTGCGCTGCTGCAATACCCGGTGGTGCAGTCGTGCACCACCGTTACTTCATGGAGGCGCTGCCAAGGAGAGTAAGGGGCATTTTCAGTTTTAGGGTTTCACGAGACGGGGTGGGAAGATTTGGGGATGGGGCTTGTCATGCAATTTGTGAAATTACGAGCCCATGTCTCCAATTATGATTAGGGGTCAAGTTTGCAAATTTTTAATGAAGGACCTATCATGCAATTAAGTTAATTGAAGGACTTGTTTTTAATTTTAAAATTGGGTCAATTTGCAATTTTTAAAATAGTTTTTAATTTACATATTAAAATGGTTTTAATTTTATTTTCAAATGGGTTTTGACCCATATTTCAATTTTGACCCTGTTAAAATTTTCGTTAAAATTGGATTTTAACTTAAATATTAAATTTTGACCCTAAATTGAATTTTATTATATTTAGGAGTTTTATCCTAAATGAAAATGTTAATTCAATTAAATTGGAGTTGGACTCTAATATAATATTTAATTAAAATTTGATTTTAATTAAATCATCCACCTTAGTATATCAACGAAATTAGAGTTAGACTCTAATTTGTCATTTAATTGAAATTTGATTTTAATTAAATTGCCCGACCCTAAATTTTTTCTTAAAATCAAAGTTGGATTCTAATTTGGTATTTGATTAAAACTTGATTTTAATTAAATAAGTTCGCTTTAATGTCTCAGAATTAGAGTTTGACTCATATTTTTATTTAATTAAAATTTGATTTTAATTAAATTCAACCGTATTAATTTGATTATAATTAGAGTCAGACTTTAATTTGATATTTAATTAAAATTTGATTTTAATTAAGTTGTCTTGCCCTAAACTTTAATTGGAATTAGAGTTGGACTCTAATTTGGTATTTAATTAAAATTTGATTTTAATTAAACAGTCACGCCCTATAATTGTAGAATTAGAGTTGGACTCTAATTTAATATTTAATTGAAATTTGATTTTAATTAAATCAGTCCGCTAATTTAATTAATTAATTTGATTAATTAATTATTTAATTTTTCCGATCCATTTGTCTAAATTAGTTTAGATGACTTTAATTGCTAGAAACTTGAAACATGTTTGCATATAATATTAGATATTATATAGAAATACATTTATATGATGAATGTTTTATTAGTAGATGGTTATGGACTCGACCATGCGGATGTGTTGAATGGTTAGTTTTGTTCTTGTTGTTTTATGGGGGCCTGCGAGCTCTAATTTATTTTGGACCTGCGAGTCCGGTACTATTGTTATTATTATGGGCCTACCCGTCCAATATTATTTAGGCATGAGTGCCAACTAGTATAGGATACAAATTGCAGCTGAACTAATTGAAGATACAAGAAGTGGAGGAGACCATAGAGATGGAGTATTATATGAATCAATGCTATACTCCCTAGGAACTAACCGACTTGTCTTCCTTATGGCTCGGGAAGACTAGATAGTATAAGTCCATAATCATCCACACTATTATATGTATATTTATTTGCATGATAGATGTATAATAGAAAATATATAATTATTACGATGAGACCTTTGCATGCAAAAACCCCTTGTTAAAAATATTATGTCAATGTGTTGTTCGCCTTCCATCATTGTAGTGAAAAACGAGAGTCTTAAATCAATCTCAGCTTGTTGTGTACACTCAATGCTAGTCTATTAGGGATATGTTTGACACTATGAAACATTAGATATTTCTGTATGATGGGTTTGACTTAACTAAAATTTATCTTTTGTAGAGCACACTCAAGAAGATAAATTTTAGAGGCATGTCAAAATATTAAGTCATATTTATATTCGCCTTCCACCATTATAGTGAAAAACTAGAGTTCTAAATCAATCTTAACTTGTTGAGTACACTCAAGACTGGTCTATTAGGGATATGTTTGACATTATGAAATATTAGATATTTCTGTATGATGAGTTTGATTTAACTAATATTTATATCTTGTTGAGTACACTCAATGAGATAAATCTTAGAGGCATGTTAAGCTAAAGCTAATACATAAAATGTGTGAAGATAAAGAGTTGTCAGTTTAATGATCTGGGAGTTGTATGTGATACAATTGATAATAGTATCTATCCAAATGTTTTATCAGGGCTTGTTGAGTACACTCAAGATTTTAATATAACAAATGAGATCCCAACCCACTGGGAATCAAGTACGGATTCCATAAATTTATGTGAGATGGTCATAAATTTGAGTTAAACAGTGGGAGCGAAATTAATTTAATAAAAGGCCATGTTAAATCAATTGATGCTTTATATATATTATTTCTTTTACTTTTCGTCGTTTACGTTTATTGAATCATGAGTATATATATATATATATATATATATATATATATATATATATATTTGATAGGTATATTGGATGTCAACAACCAAACCAAATTTTCTTGATTGACACCGCAATCTGAGAATTGTTCTCATGTATGAAAAATTAGTTATGTACTTGAGTAGCCCTTTGTAGAGACACTTGCTAATGACTCGAAAAAGAAAGAGGTGGCTACTATAATAAACACATTGATGACGATAGTACTACAACATGTGTGATGTTTCTGACTGTCACCTGAGTTACAAAGAAACATAAGAGTATAAATGCTAAAACATGATTTTTCATCTCAAGGTGTCGAATGATAAACAATCGCGTGTGGAAAGATATGAGATTTCCTAGCAACTATACAGGTGCATAATTGCAGAAGAATCTTCAGTCAGTGCTCGTGTGCTGAAAGTGCTGAATACTTTGAGAAGTTGTCTCGATTGCGTTCAGTCATGAACCATGAACTAAGTAAAGACTTGGTTCTGCAATCTCTGTCAGAGAGTTATTCATAACTAATTATGAATTTAACATGAATAAACTCGTAGCATGCTCATTGAGTTGCTGAACATGCTTAAAACTGTTAAGTCCAACATCTGTGTTTGTAGTGGACAAATCTTATTCGTAGATTCCTATAGGGAAGTCTACAGAATGCTTTATGAAAGCAACCAAGATGACTAAGACAGTTAAAGCGAATGAGGACAATACCAAATTTGATGATCCTTATTGTCATTTTGGAATGATGGGTCATTGGAAATGAAATTGCAAGGCTTATATCTACTTAATTAGTTTCATGGGTATTAGATACTAGATATAAATCTCATATTTGTATAAATATACAGAAACTAAATAAAAGTATATCGCTGTAGAAGGGAGAAGTTGACCTACACGTTGAAAATGAGCAAAAGTTGTTGCATTACCTGTAGAATCATATTTCTTGTCATTGCCTTTAGGTTTGATATTAAAATTAGAGAAATGTTAATTTTGTTCTAACCATTACCAAGAGTATTAAATAAATTTCATATTTTGACATGAATTATTTTAATGTTAAGGACAATTGTTGTTCTTTTTTATCTTGGTAAGATCTTAATGGTTATGGTAAATTACAAAATGACATTTATATTCTAAATATTGAGTATTCTCTAATGAGTATAGAAATTGAAAGGCATAAAAATGATAATCTGAGTAACACCTATATCTGGCATTACGAATTTGGTCACATAAATGATAATGCAATTCCAAACTTATATAGAGATGTATATTTTGAATCATTTGACAAATGTAAATCATGTCTGTAAGACATAGTAATCAAATCTCCTTTTACTTGAAAATGAAAAAGATCTGTAAAATTATTAGGTCTAATACATAGTAATGTATGTAGACCCATATCAATTAATGTCGGGTGAAGTTTATCTTATCTCATCACATTTACTAATGACCATTTCAGATATGATCATGTATATTTGATGAAATTCAAGCATGAAACTATTGAAATGTTCAAGGGATTCAGGTTAGAAATAGAGAAACAAATATGTAAATATATTCTTACACTAAAACTTAATCGAGGTAAAGAATATCTAAAATGGAGAATTTTAGATTATCTAAAAGAGAATGAGATTCTCGTGTAGTGGATTCCTCCACATACATTGCAACATAATGATGCATCTGAAATGAGGAATCGTACACTATTAGATGTAGTGCAATTAAGGACAAGCCATGCAAGCATTCAAAAATCATTTTGATGTCATGCACTGATTGCCACTGCTGCACACTAAATCGTATCCCTTCTAAGTCGGTTGACAAAAAGTCTATAGGAGTTATGGAATCACCCAACTTATCTCATATGAAAGTTTGGGCTGTGACGCTTATGTAAAGCGCACTGAATCGTATATCAATTCTATAATCCCATTGAGAAGAAGATGTTCGTCTCACTAAATGCCATACTCCTAGAGAAAGTGTTTATTCTAGGAGAGACGGTGGGAGCAGAATAAATCTTGAAAGAGTTCAAGAGTCCACAGATATAATTGATCGAATAGATGAACCTGAGTCTTATCCCACACTAGCTGAAGGACATACTCTTGATCAAGAAGTTGAGACTTCTGAGGACATGTTAGCTCCGTGTAAATCTTGTAGGATCATTCGACCTCCTAGAACATACGAATCTATGATTACTTATCAGGTATTACTGATCAAGAATAAAGAACCTACTAATTACGTAGAAATAAAGTCAAGTGTTGATTTAAAGAGATGGCAAGAGGCCATAGAAATTCGCGATGGACTTGATGCATGTAACCAATGTTTGGACCTTGGTAGACCTACCCAATGGATTTGAACCCATAGGTTGTAAATGAGTTTACAAGAAAATGTCAATATGAATTGAAACAAGCCTCTTGGAGCTGAAATCTTTGATTTGATGAGAAAGTCAAAATGTCTGATTTTATCAAAATGAAGACGAGTTGTGTGTTTACAAGAAAATAGTGGGATCATTGTTGCATTCCTGATATTATATGTATGAGACATATTATAGGAAATGATGTCTCTATATTTCAATTGTTGAAATTGTGGTTGTTAAATACTTCTCCATGATAGATATAAGAAAGGCAAGTTGATTTATAGAGATAGATCTAAATGATTACTTAACTTATCCCAATCTATATAGAAAAAATCTCGAGAAGATTTTATATGGAGAAAATGAACTGAGAGTTCATGGAAGAACTGATGCTAACTTCTAGTCAGACTAGAATAATACCATATCTTAAATAGGATGTTGGTTTACTCTTAAGAGGTATGTTGAAAATGTTCCAAATAGGAAATAACCGTTGATTCAATAATGGAAGCCTTATACATCATTGCTTTACAAAGCAACAAAAGTTGTGGTCTGAATCAGGAAGTTCATTAATGAACTTAGAGTAGTTCCTGACATTGTTGATCACACGCTTCTGCATTGTGATAACAATGGAGCCATCGTGTAAGCGAAGGAACTAAGGTCTCATCAATGATCTAAACATGTGTTAAGGCGGTATTATCTGATTAGAAAGATAATACAATGAAATGACGTAAAGAAACAACGAATTCCCACAAGTTATTAAATTGCAGATCCACTGACAAAGAGTTGTCGCGGGATAAACATGATCTTCATGTAGACTCTTATGGTATAAGATACATAAGTGATTGGATTTAGTGCAAGTGGGAGTTTGTAAGTGTCATGCCCTAGGTTCAATCAACTTCGGACATAAACACTTTAAATATATATAATTGATTCATATGTATGGCAATATCTATTATTTAATTGAATTAATATTCTAATAAATTAAATAATAGAATCCGTAGATTTAAGTCTTGGTGATTTGTTAATCACAAGCAGTTGTGATTGTGAGATACAAATTACATATGATCGAATCTTAAATCGTCCATGGTCGAAGTAATAACGAGATACGGATATCGTTATTACGAATAGATCATCGCTGTGGCATTCTTACTTGTGAAGTAAGAAGCTGATCTCACAAGTTAAAGTGTGGTGATACTTGAATGAACACGTGGATGTTTTGTTATAGAACAAATCATTGGAGACCCGCTGGGAGATTTCACAATAATAACTATCTGAGTGTTAGTGGTTAATCTCTAATGTTCGGCAGTGGAATTAGTCATTTGACTTGAGGTCATCATAGTACCTTATACGAGGATAGTCATACTTTGGTGGTGTTGGATGTTGCTCTATCAAGGGTCGCTAATACAGCATCATTCGTGTATGTCAAGAATCATATGAAGGTTGTTAATGATCGATAGAGAATTCGTTACTCTTAGATAGTAAGAGATTATGATCTACATTTTATCCAGTTAAGTTGACAATGAAATCCTTGGCTAAGGTGAACTAATAAATCGAAAAAGAGTTTTCGACTTAATGGGTCACACACAAAAGAGAACCAGAAGAATGTGATTTACCAATTAATTAATTGACAAGTGTTGAATAATTAATCAATTGGATTGCTTATTAATAGGCCCAAATTAATTAATTGGATTAATTAATTTATGGACCGGATTTAATTAATTTGATTAATTAAATATCGGACCGGGTTAAGTTTAGAGATGAGCCAAGCCCATTTGAGCTTATATTAATAGATTGCTAGGGTTTGTAAAATGCATAAAATTTTTCATTATTCTTGCTAGCACAAGAAAAGAAACCCTAGCCGTCATTCTTGTTCTCTGTGGGATCACCATTGGAGGCTGGACAATTGGACAGCTTAGATTGCAGATCGTGATCGTTGGAGTTCGAGAATCAGCATAGGAGTTTGCATAATTCATCAAAGGTATAATTTTTATCACAGTTTCTATCTAAACACATTGTTGATCCTTGGTGGGAATTGAAAATTATTTTATTTCCGATGTGCATGATTAAGTAAATTCCCAGCAGTAAATTCTCGAAAGAAACTGATTCCCAAAAAAGCCATTCCGGCTAGCTTTTGGGCTATTCCGTGGAGACTTCCCCGTCGACGGTCCGTAACTTCAAACCTGGTCATACCCGGTCCTATTCTGGAGGTATACTCCCACTAATTCACTCCTTTGTTGGAGGTTCAGTCAATTCTCCGTCGGTCAATGTTCTTCCAACCAGGAATATTTGTCCGTCCAACAGGATTTTGAAAAGCGGCCAGTGGCCACCAATGCCACCAAATTACTCGAGGGGACAAATAGTTGGCGGTAAGCCAGTGAAGAAAAAGGGAATGCACATTTGTAATGATCCAGAGGAGTTGAAGAGAATAGGAAATAAAAACTACAAGAAAGGGCATTTCGTCGAGGCCTTAAGCTTCTACAATAAAGCCATCGTAACTTCTCCGAGCAATGCCACCTACCATTTCAATCGTACTGTAGCTTTGATGGGCTTGAAGTATTTTCCAGAGGCGCTGAGGAAATGCGAGGAGGCGATTAGGTTAGATCCGGGCTATGTTCGTGCACACCATCGATTAGGATCTTTGCTTCTCAGGTGAGTCTATAAATGAAAGATCAAATCTTGATTATGTTTATGTATCAATTCAAATATTTAGTCTTGTTAATTAGTTTGATTTGAGTTTGTATGTGATACTGATTTACATTGATGAGAATGAGTAATGTTCGTAGATCTGATTGGATTAGATTTCAATTCTTTGTGATTTTGACTTTTTTGTTTTGTTGTAGCTAATGTTGCTATTACCTATTCTGTCTGTTCCCCATTGTGACAAGGATTTACTTGATCTTTTACTCTATTTACTGTATGTTTTTCCTCTAGTTTGTAAGGCTATTAATAGACTGGAGGACCATATTGATTTTATGGGGCGGTGGGTTACTTTTTAGGTTGAAATAATAGGTCTTGGAATTTCTTTTACATTGAAATTTGAATTCATTTAAGTACGATTTTAGTAAGGGGTGAATCAAGTGTAATGTCTGTTTGCAGGTTTTATATACATGAATCAATCTAACCCATTTACTTGTTTCAGTTTAGGAAATGAGAAACACAAGATTCGACCTTACTACACCTAGAAGAAGGTGATTAGGTGTAAATGCGAAATTAAAACTTTAATCAATAAGCAACAAGTCACAAGTTAATTATGTTTAGGTGATTAGTCAAACAATTCAAATTATCATATCTTTGAATACCGCAGTTTATATAATAAACAATAAATATGAAAGCAGTACATAAATAACACCAATATGATGACGGAGAAACCCAACTGGGAAAAACTCCGGGACCAAGCCAGTTACCTCCACTATAGACAATATGGATTACAGTGTGTTTCCAGCTATCAAACTTCACTAGTTCCCGCTGTTGTAATTCCTGCAATATCCAAAATCTGTTGTTCCTTCCAGACTCACGACGTACTACCGTAGATACTATCTAGCCACCTTGCTAGACATCCTGATCTACCTCCTGTAGCTTCTTGATCTGCTGTACTTTCCAGTCTCACGATCTGCTACCGTAGACACTATCTAGCTAACCTGCTAGACTTCCCGTTCTACCTCTTGTAGCCTCCTGATCTGATGTCTCCTTCTAGCTTCTTGATCTTCTTCTGTTGTCTCTTCCAGCAGTGGCGGATTTACTATGAGGGCAATGCCACAAATGGTTTGTCATTCATAAAATTTTCATTGAAAGGTCAAAATTTAAAAATTATGAGGACTTTTTTGAAAATCTTTAATTAAAACCTTGGACAAAATAAAATATTTTAAATTTATTGTGGGGGCACTGCCCCATGGTAAATCCGCCACTTCTTCGAAGAGAAATTGAGTAATATTGAAGCGTAATGATAATGTTAGACTGGTTTTGCTTAAATATGAATCGATTTTGGTTATTAAAATTAAGAACAAACTGATTCCTGTTAGCTAGAATCAATATATTCAATTCACCTTACTTTTATTTTTAAATATATCACATGGTATGGCATTAAGTATATTGGGTGAAGCCTATTCAAGATTCTAGCAGTACAAGTAAGATTTTGGTCATTTACGACTTTTTTTTGAAGTTAAAACGTGAACTTGCCTTCCCAAATTGCCAAACATTCAGCAAGATATTTTCTTTATATTGTTATAGAACTGGAACCAAATTGGAACAACAAAAGTTCCTTTTTTGTTTCAATTTTTATTAGACAATTGGGTGATCAAAGAGACAAACATTGATGTATTTTTGAATTGAGCCAGCATACACAAGGAGACTTATTTTATACTAAGTGGAAAGAAACAAAAAATACGAATGAGACCGTACTAACTGATATAAAAATTAAAAATTAATATATAATACTAGACTGATGACTAAAGATAAAACATCGACTCGTTTATGGTCAAAAAGAGCTTCAGTCAACACAATTCTAGAATCTCCATTCATGCCCATTTCTATTCCTAAGAGATCATCATTCTACTCAGGAGGACGGAGGCTACTTTCGGGGACATTGGTTGCACCGGTCTCTCCTCATAAGTGTCTTCATTGTCATCATATATAGAACAAGAGTTGTAGAAATGTCTACTAAGAAATATTAAACACTTCTATTGAACTTGTATACACTAAGCTAAATAATTTAAATTAAGTGCTCTTAGTAACCATAAAAACCTTTCTTGTGACTGTTAAAAAAAAAACTTTCTTCTCTAATTGGAAATTCAAGTTGTATTTAGGATTTACGTTTCAAGTTCTGCAAAATTCAAGCAACATTTATTTTCTTAAGAAAATTTTCACATTCCACTTGGAAATATAGGTATATTGGTGGACAATGAAGTTTCTGAAAGATGATTATTTCTTTCGGATTATTATAAGAATGCAAGAAAAGACTTCCAAAATTTCCACTACAAATGATAAAGAAAAATCTATACATCCAATGGTATAATTTTTCTACTTTTGTAATCAAGCGAAGTTTGTCTTATTTATGGAAAAATTGGATTCCATAATGGAATAATTTTTCAAGTTTTGTAGTCAAGCAAAGTTGAAAGTTTGTTTTATTTATGGAAAACTTGGAGTCCATAATGGTGTGATGAGCACCACTCCCTCGAGATAACCTTATGTTTTAAAATTAACAATCCATTATGTTTTAATGTCCACGAATTAGATGTCAATTTTAGTAATGGGAGCTAACATATTTATTAAACTTGAAAGTAAATTGAATTTCAATGATTTGATGGAGACAAATTAAAGAAGAGTAACCTAATTGAGATTTTCACCTAAGTTTAGTGACTAAAATGCAATTAACCTTATAAGTAGAGTTATAGATGACAGAATATCCAAGCAAAGTAAATGAGAAGCCCACGGCTACATATTCGGCAAGGGTTTTTTTTTTTGGGAAAGAATATATAAATCAGGCATTTGCTTTTATCCATTTCAAAAATACCAAAACATGTTTTAAATTTCAAAAATCAGGTTTCTTTAAATTTTTAATTATGAAATAATAATTATTAAATTAATTTATTATTAATATTTAATTCTACTATAAAATAATTAACCTACCCCACCTCCACCACCTCTCTAACTCCGGGGCTATTCCGGCGACCGTTCCGATCACCACTCTTCTCCGACGACTGATCCGATTCCGGCGAATATGTTAAGGTCACAAATCTATACAATTTGGTCACAATTCAACATTTTTTAGGTCACAATTCAAAATTTTCATAGGTCACAATTTGTTTATTGGCCACAACTTAGAAATCTTAAAGTCACAATTTGTTCATCGGTCACAGATCCCAAAATTTATAAGTCACAATACTTCTCTAGGTCACAATTTATCAATTTATTGGTCACAATTAAATTTTTAGGTCACAAATTAATAATTTTTACGTCACAAATAATAATTTTTTGATTACAATTAATAATTTTTTGGTCATAGATAACAAAATACTTGGTCACATACCACCAACAATAACCACTACAGTCGCCGCCCTCGCCACCGCCTCACGGCAACCAGTACCAACACCACCGTCGAAACAATCACCACCCCATACAAAACCCCACTACCTCCATACAAAAATACTACCACCACCGATGCATCCAACCACACAAAAACACCACCACCGCAGCCGGATGGCTATCAACACCACTGCCGCTTGCATCCGTGCACAAAAACCATCAAAAACCACAAAAATACAACGAATTTGTGATAAAAACCAACAAAAACCACAATAACCACTACCGTTCGCTACGGATCTGCTGTGATAAAAACCATACAATAGATCTGCTGCGAGATCGCTGCTACAAAATGCAGCAGCGGCGTCGCGAACGGCAGCGTCGACGCCGACGCTGCAGCAAACTGGGCAGCGTCGACGCTGCTGCTACTACGAGATCGCTGCTGCAAACTGCAGCAGCGGCGTTGCACTGCCTCGAACTTCTACGCAGAGAGGAGAGGAGAAGGCAGCGGTTGGCAGAAAAGAGGGAGGAGAGGAGACGGCGGCGACAGCTTCACATAGAAGAGGGAAGATTGGGTGAGAGACTGTGGAGGCGGCGAGGGGTGGAGGTTGAGGTGACGCTGTGTGTCAAGAGAGTGGAGAGACGATGGTGGCGGCGGGAGTAGAAGAACAGTGAGAGAAAATGGACGGATGAAGAAAAATGAATTTGGGAAATTTAGGTTTGATTAGGTTTAATATAATTAATATTTAATAAAATAAAATAAAACCTGTTTTTTGAAAAGTTAAATTAGTGACCTGATTTGTGAAATTGATATTTTAAAAACCTGCCTGGGTGTAATTTCCTCTCTTTTTTTTTTTTTTTTTTTTAAATTCCCCCATTTACCTCTAAAATTTGCTAAGTCACACAATACTCACTAACCACTTAAAGCAGGTTATTACATTTTCTTTGTTTTTTTTTAATTGTAAATGATTTTGGACTAATGTATTGTATACATTTGCATTTACAGTTGTGAAAAATTTTGCATCAGTTACAAGAAATATAATAAATAAACCAATAACGAGTGTTTGTGGTTGATAATTTTACTGTGTGTTTTGATAAACATTTACTAAACCAACATGTGCTTTTTTGCATTTTTGTCAGTTTTAATGTTTTCTCTTTAATTTTTTCTTTGTAGTGTTATAGAACTGGAATCAAATCGTAAGTCTTTTGTTAGACAATTGGGTGATCAAGGAGACAAAATTGAGGTATTTTTCGAATTGAGCTACCATCCACAAGGATACTTTATTTATACTAAGTGGAAAAAAGGCAAAAAGTTCGATTGAAACCGTACTAAATGACATACAAAGTAGAGAACACTAATGAGTCTAATACTAGACTCGTAACTAAAGATAAAACATCCGGCACTAGATCTCATATGCTTTGTTTCTTTGTTCATGAACCAAGATAGCTTCAGTCAACACAGTCCTAGATGCTCCATTCATGCCCACTTCTATTCCTAAGAGCCCATCATTCTACTCAAGAAGAATTTAAACTAATTGTTTCAGTAACCATAAAGCCCTTTCTTCTGGCTGTTGAAAAAAATTAAAGGAAAAGAAAACCTTCCTTCTATAGATGGAAATTCAAGCTATATTGCATAAGATCAAACTGTTTAGGATTTAAGTTTAAAATTTTGTACACTTTGAGCCACTTCTATTTTCTTAAGAAAATCTCCACGCTCTACTTGAAAATATGGGGTATTGGTAGACAATGAAGTCTCTAAAAGTTAATTATTTCTTTTGGATTATTAGAATAATGCAACTTTGATTTTTGGAAAAACTTGCCCACTTTCCACAATAAAAGATAAAGAAAAATCTCTGCCTCCAATGGAATAATTTCTCTGGCTTGGTAGTCAAGCAAAGTTTTTTTTTTTTAGGAAAAGTGGAGCCCATAATGGGGTGATGAGCACCACTCCCTTGAGATAGAAGCCCATCCAACTCTTAACCATAAATTACGTTGTTCACTTATCTTGCATGAAGCTTTTATTTTGTGTGTGTATATATACACGCACACTTGTATCAAACTCCTCATTACAAGCTCCCTCCTAGTTTTCTTTATACATTTCAAATTATCCATGGGACAGAATGTGATCTTTACGCTGCTGGCAATGTTTTGCTTGCATATTAACATTATTGCATCTCTAAAAAGCTACACTGATGAGCATACTCTTCTAGCCTTCAAATCTCAAATAATTTCCGATCCAAATAATATCTTGGTTAAAAATTGGTCACAAGGAACCTCGTTCTGTAATTGGGTTGGCATTACTTGTGGCAGGAGACATCAAAAAGTTAGGAACTTGAATCTAGCAGATATGGGTATAGGAGGTACTATTGCTAAAGAAATCGGTGAACTCTCTTTTTTGAGATCCTTGATTATTAGCAATAATAGTTTCCTTGGATTTATCCCTGACAAAATTGGTAATTTAAACCAGCTTCGAGAAATAAAGATGCAGGACAATGAGCTAAACGGTCCTATTCCAACAAGTCTTGGATTTCTTGAAATCTGCAGATGCTAAATCTCTCCAATAACAGACTCTATGGGGAAGTTCCTAATACGGTTTTCAACCTCTCTTTTTTGAGAGTAATTAGTTTAAAAAACAATAGTCTCTCAGGATGTCTTCCTACAAATATCTGCAATAATCTTCCAAATATGGAGCGGTTTGGAATTTCTTATAATCAAATAAGTGGTAACATTCCTCCAAGCTTGGGAGCATGCAAGAAGCTTCAACTACTTTTTCTGGCGCACAATAATTTTTCTGGAAGCATTCCAATCGAAATCGGAAACTTGTCAAAGCTTCAATCTCTCAATCTAGAAGGAAATAATATGATAGGTATGTTTAAAGTGGTTTTCATATACATAAATTTCCCAAAACATAATGTTTTCCAAAAAATTGTGAAATTGAACAATATAGGTAATCTTTCACATCATAAATATTTCATACATTCATAGTGACCTGTATATTGTTTATTGAATACGCCCTTTTACGTAGCTACACTAAAAATTAAGTATGTACTTGCCCCAGGAAATCTCAATTGTGCATTTTGAAACTGGGAACCAATTTTGGCCTATAAATTAATCATGCAAAAGCATGAAGAAACGTTGACCAACAAACTTATCTTTAATTCCTACATAAAGAATTAAAGTTGTCATCACACCATTTTAAACAAAAAAGTGATGCAATATTGAAAATGGCTTGATGGCACAATGAATAAAATTAGCTTTGACAAATATTCCAAATGAAATTGGAAACCTATCAGAACTTGTATATTTAGATTTAAGGTTCAACCGTTTCAATGGTACATAATTATATCTCCTAAATTAATTTTATATATTGAATTCAACGTTCTAAAAAGGATTGAGTGTGTCTAGACACCAAGCCAAAACTTCAAACTTTTACTAGCCTAAATGGACTAGGCATAAAAAAAAAAATAAAGTGTGGTTAGGCGGCAAGGTCCATCTTCGTGCTTAAATATGCTTTTTAAAATACTTACTAAATCTGTTTCAATTTGTTTATTTAGTGTCCTCACTAAGATTTATACCAAAATTTAAAATTGTCATCTATAAAAAAGATTTTTATTTCTGATGGAAAATTGAAATGAACTTTAGGTTGCCACCTATGCGTTTTACACTCTTCTGAAAAATGTTTTTCAGCATGTATGGTATTTTTCAACTAATTATTAGAAATACATTGTAATAACATCATATCCTACGTACCCAATCAGCTTGGGATGAAGATGGATACCGCTAGAGGCTCCTAATCAATATATTTAGTCAATATTTTAAAATCTTTTCATTATTAGTTGGATTAGTTTTGTTCTATTTGTTAGTTTGAGGACCTAGGATGCAATTTCAGTTAAGCTTAATGATTAGGTGTATCTTTGTTAGCTGCAAAGATGTGCTTTATACTGTGTAGTATTTTGATTAAAACAATATGAAAGTTGTGAGAGTTTTTCTTTTACAATTTTTGACCGCAAATGCTTTGTTTGGAATTAACAATTTGTCAACTAAGATTAATTATTCCATATTCTATTGCAATCAATGAATTATTGATCTTCTAAATTCGTACAGATTTTAAGAATTAGTGTGGTTTCAAGTTTATTATTTATTCTAGTATATTTTTCCTGTTGCTCTGCATCACCCTGTTCACAAAATAATTTAATATTTTTAAATGAATTTGTACATTTGTCTTTTAATATCTTTATTATTTTAATAATATATATCATAACCACCAATACTTGAATTTGACTTTTTTCAATTAAATTTAACTCTTTACAATTTTAGTATTATTATTTGATAATAACTTTTTGAAATTCAAAATATTTGACTCCTAAAATGTATTCAAAGGGCATGTTTGGGTCCATCAAATTCAATTGCTAGTTTTGTTCACTCTTTCATTTGGGGGTAAATTTCAACTTAGTAATTATTAAGAGGGATTACTATGCGTCTGTTTTATGTAATTTTGAGGATTTTTTTTGGAGACTCACTTTCAACCATCTTCAAAATCTCTTCTCTACTATCAATATCCATTGGGATAACTAATTTTTATGAAAGATTGCTAAAGATCCATGCAACTGAACTAAGATGTTTCGTGGAGAGATACTTTCAAATCTATTGCATTGCAATGAACTTCAGACTATTAACATATTTGATAATGAATTGAGAAGTACTTAATTATCGACTTCCAAATGAAATTGGAATCTTATCTGAACTTCAAGAATTAGGTTTGATAACATTGACTTCACAAGTTCTTAATTATCGACTTCAAATTAGTTGCTATTTCTTTTCTTTCATTAGATCTATTTCATATGAATTTAAATTTGATATATTGAAACCTATATGCCTAAATGGTTGACAGGAAGTATTCCAACCGAAATTGGAAACCTATCAGCACTTGAATCATTGGATTTAAGGGACAACGGTTTCAGTGGTACGTAACAAGATTTCCTGAACTTATTTTATATATTAAATCTGTTTCGTGTATAGCATTTTTTAAATAATTAAATACGTCGTAATAACATCAAATCGTAAGTACCCAATCAGCATGGGATGAAGATGGATACTGCTGGCGGCTACAACCTCATTATAAGAATTCGTCAGTATTTTATAATTCATTATTAATGGGATTTAATTCACTTTTAATTTGTTAGATTGAGGACATTGGATGCAATTTTAGTTACGATTAATGATTAGGTGTTTCTTTGTTAGCTACAAAGATGAGCTTTGTACACTGGAATTCTTTGATTAGAAAATTAAAAAGTACTTAGAGTTTTTCTTCTAAATTTCCACCAAAATTGGTTTTTGGTGGACTCAATGATTTTACCATCTAAACCAACTATTCGGTATACGATCGCAAATCAACGAACTATTGATTTTTTGAATTCAAAAGCATTGTAGGAATAGACGTGTTTAGGTTCATTCTCCGTTCCTTTTGCGCTACATTAGCTTGTTTATTTAATAGTTTAATATTCTAAATTAAGTTATACATCATTCATTTGTCATTCTATAATCATTCTTATTTTAATAATAAAATTTAGAGCCACCAATATTGGAATTTAAAACCTTTATATTTTAAATTTAATTATCTAATTCCAGTATTATTATTTGATAATAACTTTTTGAAATTTTAAATATTTGGCTTCTGGATTTCAATTTTTAATATCCTAAAATGTATTCACAAGAAGCATTCCATATGGAATTAGAAACACATTAGTACCTCAACATTTCAATTTTCCATCAACAATAGAAATCTTTGTTCAGTTCAATATTTTAAATGGTCTCATGTGACAAAGATTTTTATTGTTGATGGAAAATTGAAACGAACTTTAGTTTGCCATCGACGCATTTTGCACTCTTTTGACAAATATTTTAAATGGTGTTTTTCAACTAATTATTAAAAATACATTGTAATAACATCATATCCTACGTACCCAATCAGCTTGAGATGAAGATGGACACTGCTAGAGGCTACCCTAATTATAATATTTAGTCAATATTTTAAAATCTTTTCATTATTAGTTGGATTCATATTTTTGTAAAATTGTTAGTCTGAGGACCTATGATGCAATTTCTGTTAAGCTTAATGATTTTGGGTATCATTGTTAGCTGTAAAGATAACATTTGTAATGAGTATTTTGATTAAAACATTATAAAAGTTGTGAGAGTTTTTGTTCTACAAAATTTTGACCTCAAATGTTTTTATTCTGTATTTGATTGCAAATCAACGGGTTATTGATCTTCTAAATTCACATGCATCGAATTATTGTTGTTTTTTGTTTATTCATTGTTTTCGAATATTGTTCCTTTTATCACTTTGTTTACTAAGTAATTTAGTATTCTAAATTTATTTATACATTGCCATTCTAAAATCGTTTTTATTTTAATAATATATATTAGACCCACAATATTTGATTTTAATATTTTTTGTATTTAATTAAATTTAGCACTTTACAATTTCAATATTATTGTTTGATCATAATTTTTTGAAATTTTAAACATTCAAATTTTGGATTTTAATTTTTAATACCATAAAATGTATTCGCATGAAGGATTCCATATGAAGTTAGAAACTCATCGGCACTTCTATATTTTTATTTGGGTTCAAATATCTTAATAGTTACCTATTACTACTTATTGACTTTTGGTATTCATTAATTTGATTGTGTTGACAAACACCACAATGCAGGGGAAATTCCGCATTCAATTGGCAGTTTATCAAAGTTGAAGTTTTTGTCTATGTCCAATAATACGCTTAATGGTCAAATTCCCAAATCTGTCTTCAATCTCTCCATATTACAAAATCTTGATTTTAATACCAATAGTATATCCGGCAATCTTCCATCATCAATTGCCAATGGGCTCCCTGATCTCGAAGGTCTCTATCTTGGTAGCAATCGATTGAGTGGGGAAATTCCTGCCTCTGTTTCAAATTTTTCTAAGCTAACTGTCTTGGAACTTTGTTGCAACTCTTTCAGTGGGCGAGTACCCATGAATCTTGGGAATTTAGAGAACCTACAGTGGCTAAGTTTTGTTGATAATGAGTTGACAAATGATCCTTTAATGCTCGAATTGGATTTTCTTATTTCATTAAAAAGTTGTAGGAATTTGAAGATCATACGGATGGGATACAATTCTTTCCACGGAATATTACCGAAATCCTTGGGTAATTTGTCAACATCTGTAGAATTGTTCGCTGCCGAATATTGTGGTATTAAAGGTATCATTCCTAATGAATTTGGTAATATTAGCAGCTCGATAGAGTTAGACATTGGAGGCAATGAATTGACAGGAACAATCCCTGACACATTGGGTCAGTTAAGAAAATTGCAAAAGCTGAGACTTGATTTCAATAAACTAGGGGAGTCGGTACCTTTCAACCTTTGCAAATTGACAAATCTATATTATCTAGGTTTGAGCAATAATAGGCTTTCTCAACGGCTACCAACTTGTTTAGGAAATCTTACCTCTTTACGAGTAATTGATTTAAGTAACAACTCATTGACTTCCACTATCCCATCCACACTTTGGACTAATAAGGAAATTCAGATTCTGAGTTTAGGTTATAATTTGCTGAATGGTTCACTGGCTTCAGAAATTGGAAACATTGCGAGCATGAGAGAGTTATATTTGTCAGGAAATCAGTTTTCAGGTGATATTCCAAGCACCATTGGGCAACTTCAAAATTTGGAAAATCTAGCATTGTCGAACAATCAGTTACACGGTCATATACCTGAGTCATTTGGGAATCTGATTTCATTGATAAGTTCGGATCTATCCAAGAACAATCTCTATGGTGCAGTCCCCAAGTCATTGGAGAGACTAAAGTTTCATTCAATGAACTCAGTGGTGAAATTCCAAATGGAGGGCCTTTTAAGAATTTCACATCAGATTTTTTTGTAGGCAATAGAGAATTGTGTGGAGCATCTCAATTTAAGGTCAAGCGATGCAAAGATAATACAACTAGCAATACCAGAGTTTTGAAGTACATTTTACCATCAATTGATGTTGCATTGAGTTTGGCCATTACTATGGTTTATGTAATAAGATGCCGAAGCAAAAGTACACTTCTACCAGCTCACTCTACTTCCCCCATCACGGTCAAGAGGATTTCATATTATGAAGTTCTAAATGCTACCGATAATTTTGGTGAAGAGAATCTTATTGGCAAAGGCAGTATTGGTTTAGTGTACAAGGGAATATTTCGAGATGGAATGATAGCTACAATTAAGGTTTTTAATCTAGATTTGGAAGGTGCAAACCAATGTTTTGCTACTGAGTGCCAAATATTGTGCAACATTCGTCACAAAAATCTTGTCAAGATAATCACTAGTTGCACTAACCTTGATCTTAAAGCCTTGGTGCTGGAATATATGCCTAATGGAAACCTTACAAAATGGCTATCCTCGAGCAACTATTTCCTAAATATGGCCCAAAGATTGGAAATAATAATAGATGTGGCATCTGCACTCGAGTATCTACATTATGGGTGTCCCTTTCCGATTGTCAATTGTGATCTAAAGCCCAACAACATACTTTTAGATGAAGATATGGTTGCCCATGTTGGAGACTTTGGCATTTCCAAGCTTTTAACTGAAGACCAGAGAATTTCAATTACCAAGACGTTGGGCACCATTGGATATATGGCTCCAGGTAAATGATTATGTCAACTACTTATATATATTGTTAAATGCTATGCACTATGTTGTATTAATATTTATGTTTAGACCCAATTATGCAGAATTAACAATAAAAAGCAACAAGTCACTATTTCTTGATTGCTAGATAATTAAGATTAATTAATCCAATTAAATTAATTGTAAGAGTAAATAAAATAAAACAATCAGATAAAAAACAATAAATAACACCAAAATTGACCACGGAGGAAAATCCCAACTCAGGATATAAAAACCTCTTCGCACAATAAATTAAGAAGTATACCCATGAATTATGTGAAAAATAATCATTGGTCCATAAGTGAAAAAAGATAACCATGACTTGAAAGAAAGTAGATAGAAGGACAGAAGAAAGTAAAGAAGTCAATAGACTTTTGTATATTAGAACCAAATCTCCATATTTATAGGAAATAAATAAGGTTGTAAAAGACAATAGTCATAAATTCATAATAACATGTAGGAGTATAATGGTCATTTACAAAGAAACATATAATTTACAACATACACGTAATTATTAAACATTATTTCGCATGCTAACAATTTTAGTGTATTAGTATTGGTTCTCATTTATTTATTTGTCATTTAACATTTCACTTGTTAGTTTGATCACATATGCCAATTTTGTAGAGTATGGATCCACTGGATTAATATCGACTATGGCGGATGTTTATAGCTATGGGATTGTGCTCATGGAGACATTTACCAGAAAGAAACCAACAATGATATGTTTGTTGGAGAGTTCACAATGAGAAAATGGGTGTTCGAATCATTCCCAGATGCTATAATGCAGATAGTGGATGTTGATCTAGTGAATCCAGTTGAAGAGAATATTGGAGCCAAAGAGAGTTGCCTTAGATCAATCATGGGACTAGCACTAGAATGCACAGCTGACTTGCCCAACGAGAGGCTCAATATGAAAGATGTTCTAACAAGGATCGAGAAGATCAAAACTGTATTTTGTAAAGCATAATACTGACTTGGATTAAGATGAAGAGGTTCGTTTCTTAATTAAATTTGTTTTTTCCATCTCGTAAGAACTCAAAAAGGTTAATATTTGAGCTAAAATTTTATTAATGAAAACAAAAACCATTTTTAGTTTTAATTGTCGTAGAATCCAGTCGTCATATTGACTACTCCTTAAAACATACTTTGTTTGGTGACTAAATAATTTTTTGAGGTTTTATGCATTTGGTTAATCTGCTGTGAGTTGATGCTGTGTAAGAAAATCTTGATATCATTACTGATGAGTTGAAAAGCAGATTTAACATTTTTTTTTTTAATTCTGAATTATCATTTTAGTAAAGTTGCAATGTCCTGTTTGATTTTGTTTCTGATGACATTCTTTGTTTCTCAGTTAACATTTTCCAATGAAAAACATTCTCTTTTCTTTGAAGGAAGGAGCAGACCATCTTGAAGAACTAAGGAGCGTTTCTGACTGCTATGTTGCATTCAGTCTATTCTCAATTGTCAGAGTGCCTCAAGGCTTTACCTTTATACCGATAACACTCATTATTTATTTTGCAATCTATCTTTTAGTCATTAATAAGTAATTTTTCCCACACAGATGAAGAAGTGAATTGTGTTTCTGTTTCTGTTCATCTCTCCTCACATAAGGAGTAATTCCCTCCAAGAGACATGTTTATAATGATATTCAGGATGAAATCAGTGTGATTCCTGCTGGATAAAAAAGCGAGTTTTCATCTCTTTTCCTCCTTTTTTATTCCTATTGCTTGTGAATCAAAGATCTAACAGGGCCATAAAACAGAAAGCCAAATGCCAAAATTGCTAACAATCAAATTAATAACCAAATAATTCAGAAAATCATAGTTTATATTGAATTATGTTTCCTTTCATTTCTTGACTTGTGAAGGCCTCAAGCTCTCAACATAGGGAGACATTCCCACGGTGAGACATGTTTATATTGGTATGTTCTGTTGGAAAATTTTTCGAATCTTTAATAATTTTGTTCCGTAAGGATTAATTTTCATGTTGATTTTGTTGTGTCTAGTAAATGAGAAACAATAGAAATTTTTGTTGATGTGAACAAATAATTTACTGAAATTCACTAACCATAAAGATGTTACATGAACGAAATGAAAAACGCACCAACAAATTCAAACACATCTTATAATTTCCTGTTGATTTGTGGGAATATCAATAAAGCTAAACATGGAAGACTGTGTGATTTAAAGAATAACAAAAAATTAATAGAAATTGGGACAATAGCTCCATATGCATTATTTTTTTGCTTTTTGTACAGGCACTCTTGTACAACCCTAAATTAGTAAGGGAACTTATGGCTTTTAATTGTGCCTGTACTTTTAAAGTCACTTTTATTACATAAGTTAGGATTTCATTGTCAACTCAAAAACAAAATCAAAAGTGTATGTCTATGTTCTTTAAGTCTGCAACCATCTTCATTCAACGAAAAATATGTTTATGTTGTCAATGAGAGATCGTATGCTATGGTTACTGCCAAAACCGTCTGCTACTGCCGAATGTTACTCGGTATTTTTATTGAACACCTCATCTTTAATAAGAATCTTGTCACTACAGATTGCTAAAGTGCATTATTACTAACTATTGTGAATGTAGTGAAATGAATTGTGGTAGACGAAAACCGATATCAATTCGCGGGAATAACTTGTAGGGATAAAATGATTTGATCGAATTTTTTTGTTTGCCAGAATCATTGGTAGGGATCAATTGGTTCAGCTGATTTTTGATTTTCTTTTTGGTAGAAGAAAATTATAATTACCCAAAATCGATTTAATTATCCAAAATCGATTTAACATCATCACCCGAGATTTATTGGGTATCAAACCCAATAGGGTGTTTCTCTCTTTTTCGTTGTGTATACATTGCGTCTGTGGTCAGAGCAACCTGTCTTGTGTCACTCTGTGTGTTATTCAGTAGTTCATAATGTTGGCTACTGGGTTTAATTAGCTTGGGTTGTTTGTTTAATTGGGCTTGTTGGATGTTGGTTTAATTGGCAGTTGGCTGTTTGATTTAATTCGTTGGACTAGTTTGTTTGATTGGGCATAATTTATTTAGTTGTGTTGTGATTAATTTATTGGCTGGACTATACAAGATTTCATAGTGTCAACTAAAAAGAGTGACTTCGTTTGCATTCTCTTTACTGGCAAGAACTTCTCTTCATGGGCATTTTACTTTTGGGTTTTGATCGAAGGAAAATGGCGATTTGTGGGGACATATTGATGGAAGTCTTCTGCGTCCTAATCAAGGGAAAGACAAGGAGAAGTATCTTGCACAAGGATTCTCGAATTATGGTTTGGATCAATGGATCTGTTGATGCCGAGAATGTTTTTAATATGAGGCCTTACACGTTAGATCATTCTATGTGCGAGTATTTGAAGAAAATCTACATTCAAAGCAACAATGCTCAGCCTCGAACAACCCACTTTCGTTTGTTTAATTATTATTTTTCTTCAGCAATAAAGAATGGTAGTATCTAGCAAGAACTGCAAGTTTTTAGTTTTTCACTCTGCTTCCCCTTCAGTTATTATTTTATGTTCTTCAGAATTTAGCAATCACAGGCAATTGTTGTTCTTACAAATAAATCGTCAGAGCATTGACTATAATCCATATTCCGATTATAGTGGTTGTTAAAGAATGACCCAAATTCTATCTTGTATTTATGGATTTGTTGAAAGTGGTCTCGAAGAGGTCAAAATATGGACTAAAGGAGTTTTGGGACAGAGATTGGGTGCCTAGTCCAGGCACCTAGGCGGCAACCGAGTTGAAATATTGGTCTTGGAATAGAAATTTAGCACTTAGCCCCATTTGAAGCGCTATGCCACTCGCTTGCTTAAGGGTTGGGCGGGGCGCTTGAGAGTCACTCGTCGCTCGCTAGGCGCGAGCCTGGCTACTGGATCGGCCATCTTATCTGGATAGATTTTGTTCGCGAGTTTTTACACTTTTTTTATACTCTTTCTATCTAAAGCATATTATTTTGGATTGTATAAATACTCTACATGATTTTGGCTTTGTCTAACATTTTAGACAATATTAAAAACTAAAATCATTGTTCTCTTTCCCCACCTTTTAGTAGATTCTCCTCCTCTACCAATTTCTTGTGTTCTTGTATTGTGATTTCTATTATATTTTGCCATATATTTTGCCTATTTGTAACGGAAGTTTATTATTTATAGCTAATTATTGCAGTAGTTTCCTTGCATAGCCTTGTATCCTTATATAGCTTTGTAATATTCTATATATTAAGGAGAACACGCATGAGAAATTCATTGAGCAAAATTGGCATGGTATTACGGCCCTAAAATTACCTTCTCGAGAGTGAAGTTGCTTTTTTGGCTAGGGTTTTCGTCTGGCGAAAGCACTCTGCTCCCTATTCATCATAATATGCCTCATGTGGTCACTACTCACATTTCTGACGATGGGTATAGATAGTTGTTCCCTTATTGTAGTTAGCATCTGTGGTCGGGCCTTGCGTTTCAAGCTTCGTCTGAGGGTGGTCCTCATCGTAGTCAGTATCTGTGTATACATTGCATCTATGGTCGGAGCAAGCTGTCTCGCTTTGCTTCTGTGAGTTATTCAGTAGTTCGTAGTGTTGGCTATTAGTTTAATTGGCAGTTGGCTATTTGTTTAATTGGGCTTGGGCAATTAGCTATTTGATTTAATTTGTAGGGATGGTTTTCTGATTGGGCAGAATTTTTTTAGTTGGTTGTGATTAATTTATTGGCTAGACTGTACATGGTTTCATAATGTCAACTAAAAAGACTGACTCAATTTGTATTCACTTTACTGGCAAGAACTACTCTTCATTGGCATTTCACTTTCAGTTATTGATTGTAGCAAAAAGTGATCCATGGGAAAATATTGATGGAAATCTTTTGTCTCCTGATCAAGAGAAGGACAAGGAGCAGTATCTTGCTTGGAAAATCAAGGATTCTCGAATTATGATTGGATTTGTTGATGCTCAGATTGTTCTTAATCTCAGGTCTTACTAGTCAGCTCGTTGTATGTGGGAGTATTTGAAGAAAATCTACACTCAAAGCAACAATGCTCTGTGGCTTCTTTTGCTGGAGTTTGAATTGGCAAAAAATTTCCCAAGATTCTTGCCCCATTGAAGAATATTATAAACTTGTGCTTTTTGCTTGTAGTAGATGCTACGTGATGTGCATGTATACATTTGAAATCTCCATGATGTGCTATTGCTTTTAGTAGATGCTAGTAAACCATTATGTTCAAACTAAATTAAGCTCAGTTTGAGAATCATATTGTACTCATTTTAACTGTACTTTCTATTCAGACTTTATTTCCTCAACTATGCAAATCGATTTTGAGTTTGCTTTCTCCATTTTACCTCACGATTTTTTTATCAACATTCGATGATAACTTAAATCTCGAACTGAAAACAATGATGATGTGTTTCTTTCAGATCAGAATTCCCACGTCTGAACTATAGTGGGTTTTATACTGTGGTTTTGGAGGAAGATGATATCGTGATGTCTGTAGCATCCATCAGGTAAACTACGATGTATGATTTGTTTACATTTCTTTAATATACTGTCTTTGAGTACCTTTCAGTTGTGCTATCATCTCCCATCTTAAAGTTTACTTAGGAAACTGTACCATTCTTACATCTAATACCACGTACTTCTTGTTGATTCCTCGTTGTGGGTGTTAAAAGAAACATTCTAAGTTGTTTCAGTTCCAAAAATTCTAAAGCCCATATTGACAACTTCAATTTAGTATCGTATGCTGAATCTCATTTTTATAAATCTTATTTTCTTCTGTGTCAATTAGGAAGCCCTTCAACATTCTTGTTTAATTTTATACAAGCACAAGGTGTTTCAGGGAGAAAATATTACTGAAGCTTCAAGACGAGTAGTCTTAGTAATATTTTGATTGTCAAAGCCCTTCTTCAAACTGACACGTCTTGGTTCATTTTGAAACCATATAGCAGTTTAATTTTTATTTATTTTTATTCTATGGACATCTTTATTATTTTTTTACTATAGATTTTATCTACTCTGGCTCTTCAATTATTATTTGTCCTTTCATGCTATCCCAGTAATTCTTCAATATTTGTTTAATTCGTTAATTGTGCTGCTTTTCATTACATGTAACTTTGCAATATTTTTTATAATGTGATATTTGACCTTGATGCAGAATCCATGGAGTTAATGTAGCAGAGCTTCCTTTAGTTGCAACATCCAGTAATTACCGTCGAAAGGGACTGTGTCGGCTCCTTATTGATTCTATAGAAGAGGTAATTTATCATCACCATTCATAATGCAATGAGTTTGAGAAGCGTTCATTCTCCACTTTGATTGTTTACTAATTTTTCATGTTGTATGCACGTGTGTCTAACAAAATAGTCTGCACCATATTGAGTGGTTGCTATTTTTTTGTAACAAATATAATATCCAAGGAATAAACTAAAAACTTAAAGCTTTACTGAATTGGAATGAAGCAAATTGCATATGTTCCTGGAATTCAGAAGAGGAAACTTGGAGATGTCTGGTTCAAAAAACTAGCAAATATGATATCATGGAGTTGATCTTCTCAGGGACATTCACCTTTTGATTAGAAAGATTTTTTTGGTTGGAAAATCTCTCTCATATTGTGGGTTTCTTAGGTAATTATATATCTCAGATCTCTGTAATTTGGACTGTTTCTTAGTGTTGGTGAAGTACCCAAGAGTGATGTTTCACGATTTTTTCAAGCTTTAGGGGAAAATCTTTTGTTCAGATTGTATTTTGTTAAATGTGATGGTAGATTTTCCCTTTCAACTGAGGGAATTTCCCAAAATTTTCGCATATTATTTTTTTACATTTCGTTTGTGTTTATTTGGCTTGGTTTACTGTGTTTGGCATATTGTGAAATTTCCTTTCTTGATGGGAGCACATCCCAAATGGAATCTGATTTTATTTTATTTTTTATTTCTATCTTCACACAAACATCTAATATATGTGCATTTGTTATTTCTAAAGAGTCTTGAACAATTTTTACAATGAGTGTCAGTGTCTACTGCTTCTGTATGAATGTTAGTAATTTCAATTCAATTGTGGCCTTAGATGCTAAAGTCCTTGAAGGTCAAGAAGCTCATTGTATCTGCTATCCCCAGCGTAGTGGAGACGTGGACTAAGGGTTTTAGCTTTGAACCCCTAGAATACGATGACAGACATAGTTTGAGCAAAGTCAAATTCATGGTGTTTCCAAGATCTGTATGGCTGAAGAAGCCTTTGTAGCAGAACAACATGGATTCAAAAAATGGTGAGGATTCTTTATGTTATAGATTTGTTCATGCTTGTTTGAAGAGCATGTTTGGCTAAGCTTAAAAGTGAGAAAAAGCAATACACCTAAACATATTGGGAAAGGAAGCCAAGGTAAGCATGCTTTTTATAACTTTTCTATTATTTAAAATGAAGGATCTCGTCTTTCTAGTAAGATTGAGAAATAACATTTGTATATCAGGACCAAAAGATGCTTCAACTTCAGGAGCAATTTAATCTAGACCTGCTTACTCTCAGAATTTGCAATCACGTGAGCAACAAGATCCCGGTACTTCGTCTGATGAACAAGATGGCATACAACTACGATCAGGCAAGATCTTTCTGTTCAAAAAGCCAAGACTGAGAAAGAAATCATAAACGGTAACTATATTTGCAATCTAGAGAAAAACAAGATTGTCACACTTTCCGACTTTCAAGACTAAGTATGTTTTGACAATGAAATGCTTTTGTGTTCAGGAGGTAGCCAACTTGAAGTAGTTCCTTGTACAGAGGCCAAGGAGATAACCACCTAAGTAGAGGCAATTGTTTGTAAATGTATTAGACCAGAATGTGAAATCAAATTCTTAACATGAAATCAAAGCTACAAACATATTTTGAATGATAGTTCAAAATAAGTTTTTCTTTCATCTGATTGCAAGCGATTTTTCTTCCGTTTCACTAGTTTTCTCTGCTTTTGTATACCCCCATACAAAGAAGAATAATGCTATTCAACAGCAGTAACAATGGTGATGAACAGCAGCCAGCCGCAATGGTATTAATGTCACATTATTCAATAAATAAAAATGCATAACTTCATTTGACAATATGGTAGCGGTATCACTACCCCATAGACTAATGTTCATCATCATAATAGGATTACTCAACTAAGAACAACACCACCCCAACCACCCTACACACACCTGACAATGACATCTAAAATGCCTCTTTATTGTCTTTTGTATTAGCAGATATGTTTTCTATTTCAGTATCCCAAGGATTTTTTCTATAACACTTTTAGTGTGTTAATGGAGCATAATAACTATAAGGAGATTCATTATAATGAAACCCAAACAAGCATATTAGTAATGAATCCCACAAAAGGGGCTTACTAAATGGAAAAAAATCATCTTGGTCATTTTTATTGCGAAAATTATGTAATTATTTGTTGTATTACTAGTTTTATCATGGAGTACTTTGATTAGTTACGATCAATAAAATAAAACTATACTCTTATGCTATGAATTTGATTAGTTAGATATGAATTAGACCACCAAAGTTGCTCCCATGTCAAGTTCCATGCTCCCTATGGTTTTGTTCCATCCAATCTTCTCTAATTTCAACTATCGTCATACTTCAAAAATGTAGACAAACTTTGGATCATAGTTTGATGCGAATTTACAGTACAGAGTTAGCTTTGAAGAAAAAATTGAAATGTACAGAATTCAACACCATGTAATCAGAAAAAAGCTTCTATTTCAAAAACCTCACTCGAAAATCTCAATCCACCGGGTATCTAATCCCTTTTTAAATTCTTTAGATTATCCAAAAAGTCAAATATCAGTGAATTGGAAAATTCCACTCAAATTATTTTGTTCTCGTCCATCTTCCTACAGCCACTGATCAAAGTTCTTGATATTATCTCCTCATTGGACTATCTTAGGATTTATTGAGATTTAGCAGCAGATTTTGGGTTGTAAATATAAATACATAAGCCACTGTCGGTGTCTGTGATGTGGGATAAGTCTGGCACTTCATATAATGAAGAGGATGAGGGGCAAAATAGGTACAAAGTGATGGGATTTGCAGGCTTACCAACCAACTTCAGATCCGCCAGTCGACCACAGACCCTGTGGAAGACTTGGCTTCTCTATGAACACGGAGGCCTTCCGTTCTCTATGAAGTGCGCTGGTCGCATTCAAGTAATAAAGTGAACTTTTTGTGTCCGAGCTGTTAATCCCTCGAGGAATATTTACTTTAGACAACTTCAATCAATTTAGTTCTAACTATAAGAACAAACACACAATAAGGATTTGATTTTGGAAAATAAGGAAAATAACTAAAATTCTACAAAATAAAAAAAACATAAGTACTTGGAAATTTTGCAGGGATTCATGGTTTCGCTTAACCGTCGCCTAATTAATTTCTCCACAAGTCAATTAACAAATTACTCATTTACGATGTTAGACCTGATTTTCCAATTTTAGTTAATTACCCATCTCGAGCAAAATTAACCATAATCGATTGGTTTAACCTACTATATTTCTATGTTGATTAAAACCAAATAACCACATTAAATCTTTGTGAAAATAGCTCAATGGGTCACTTAGGGTTAAGGGTTATCTCTATCTCCTACACAAACTTAAGGTTTCTACTATTTGGTCTAAAATGTACAATCTTCTCTCGAATGATGTACATATCACTAAATACAATCATTCATTAGCCACATAAATGAAAATGTATGAAATACAATTATAGATATACATGAAAATGAGCATTTAAAAATTAAAAAGCGAATATTGAAATTAATCCAAGCTAAGCTAAGTTTCAACCATAAATCCCAACAAAATAACTTATCCCATTTTATATATTTGATAATAAAGGAAAATATTCATACAATATATCACAAATAAAAGAAAATAATGAAGAAACGACAAGATTGTAAATAAAACCCTTGTTTGGTTGAATTCTTCAAGGTTGCAATTGATGAATCTTGAGTTCTCCAAGTATTTCTCCAATTTCTTGATTGATTCTCATTGATGTGCTCTTGATTTTGCCTCCAAGATACCATGAAAATAAGAAGGAAAAGAAAACGAAAAGAAGAAAAGAAAAGAAGGAAGAAGTCGTAGACTCCCTCAAAGTGGCTGCGTTTTTTCATTTTTAAAACCCTCAAACCTTTCAAAAGTTACAGCCAAGTCCCGAAGTTTTGGAAAAAAACATTTAAAATGGATTTGGGCCGAATGGGACGCCGTAGTTCTTGTAATAGGCATCTCGGCGTCCAAAATCTACAAAGGGACAGCTAGTGGGCACATATCCCCATATTTAGAAATTCGTAACTCAAGTCCTCCAATATTTGTGCACTAGGTCCCTCAACTATAATTTTGTGCAATTTGATCCTCATATTTTGATTTTTCTTTCAATCAAACCCTTCATAAATTGCAGCCCAAGGTCCTTCAACTTTTTACTTGTGCAATTTGATCCTCAACTTAATAATTTTGTACTTTTTTAGTCCCTTTTCACTCCCTTTGCCTTGTTCTCTTTCCATTTGGAATTTATGACCTACAAAAGTCAAAATCACACAATCGTGAGTCGATATCCGCTCTTTTCATCAATAATAAACATATTTAGGTATTAAATAAGTGTGCAAAAACACATTTTTCAAATACCTCCAAACTTAAGTTTTTGCTTGTCCCCGATCAAGATTATTTACAACACAATCAAGCAAACATGATAATAATCAACATGTTAGATAGCTTACCAAAAATATCGAAGAGTGTAAAATTGTATAATCAATTCACAAATATACTCCAAATAATGCTAGCAAAAATAATTTAAGCTTATCCAATATTCGATCGGTGTATGTGTATGCTTAGTCACTTTCAAACATCATCTAAATTAGGTAAAAGTTGTCAAGATTGAGAATTTCTCAAATTGGCTCCAACCCGACCCTTTGTGGTCAAATATTTCATTTCCCACTCGTGAAATTTACTCTCCTCAAATAGATATTCATTTTCTTTCCCCTTGTGTAAATCTAAAGGTTACTCTCAATTCACTCAATTTTTTTTGGCTCTAGTTCGGTTGGGTCTAACTGGCAATATCAACCTCTAGTCATGTGATGATTCTCCACCAGATGTGTGCTTTGACATTTGAGCTTATACTAACTAATTCAAACCCACTAGTAGCCTAAACATCAAATATAATTGCACAATTTTTTTCCTTCAAAATTTTCAATAAAAGCTCATGATTGACATCACTCTCTTAAGCTTTCTTCTTAACCCTTGTAGCTAGTTTTAGGTCAATAACTCCCCAATTTTTTAGACCATAGGGTACTGGGTGTCGAGATACCCATATGGACTTAATAACTCGAGGAAAAAAGGTTACGGAATGAGGCAAGAATCAACAAGTGCAATGTCCCTTTTTAGCATGACAAAATAAATGGGACTTAGATCCCTAGCATATGGTCATTACCTAGCTTATACTTAGCAAAAGGCATTCCACACAAATACGATCACATGCATGGAATCAACATACTTCCAGATAAAATTATTCACCGGCTCGACCACCCCCAAATTTATCTTGCAATATGGTAAAGTGAAAGAGATGAGAATATAGGATTGATAAAAATTTAAACACAACCCACAACCCAGTTCTACCAATCCAAAAAAAAAAATCTCCATCAATCAAAATTTTCCACATCTAGATAACAATTAATCATGACTATTGTGCTCAAAATAACTTGTGATCTCACATGGCCAAACAAAGTTTTGAAACAAAGTTAGGCACAATTAGCATATTTGTCATATGTCATGAATCAATAACATTATTAAACATCCAGTCATCCTAAGCCAGCAAGTCTATCTAGTATGTCAACACAATCAAGAAAGGAAAAGGCTGTTGTAGATTGCTTGTAAGGAGCATTAACAGGGGTGCAAAGAATTTGATGGAAAAGAAGTGGTTGGCTTCAAAATTGAGAACTGTGTTATCCTAGTTAACTCATTCAGTGTTGTTTCGTTAAATAAAGTTGTCCGGTTACGGAAACTAAAAATTATGTGATGAAAGAAGGTTTGATTACAAGGGACGGGATATTATGCAAGTGTCATAATATGGTACTTTCCATCTACGATTTTAGGAGTCATGTTGGTTTTGAGTTGAACCAAAATCGCATCGAGCCTCATAAGAAAGTAACCTCATGCTAGCTTGAGGCCTTGCCGCTAAATGTAAGGTCAGAAAGTTGCTCCACAAATTCGTCAAGTTGATGAGATAGATCATAATGATGATAGATGTGTTGATGTTGGTAAACGTGTATGCTTTGCTAGCTGTCTTGTGCATTTCATCTGGTTTGAATAGGTCCGTTTTTTCTTTTTCTTTTGTATCCAATGGGTTTCATACACATTTCTCCTTTTATTGAATTTAAAGTACTTTCCTAATATTTTTAGATATTTTAATTACTAGAAATAGCACAAGCATTTGTTTCCAAGCATACACTACTGGTAGCGTGTGTCTAGTTGTCGAGTTTTATCAACGTCTAAGTATAGAAATCCATTAAGAGGTTTGTTCTTGGAATTAAGAAAATGAATCTTTTTTCACAATGTGTTTCTGGGTCTTTTGCTTCCAGTGGACGTGTTAGCAATCTGAGTTCAATTGTTACTTTAGATACTTATGTCTTTTAACGTCGAGAAGCTCGTTTAATCTGCCATTCCCTGTGTATAGTGGAGATATGGACAAAGGGTTTTAAGCAAAACTAACCTCATGATTTTTCCATAATCCATATGGCTGAAGAAGCCCGTGTCAGATTACCACGAATCAATAAAATGGTGAGGGTTCTTTTTATTTGATATTTTGTTCATCCTAATTCATAGATGTGTTTGGTGAAGCTTAAAAGTAAAACTAAAATAACATACCAAAGCATGTTTGAAAAGTTAGTTAAGGCACTCCTCTTTATCACTTTCCAATTGTTTAAAAGGTAGCATCTCTACTTTCTATAGTAACATTTTCTTGGGGTTTTAGATTGTTCAGATTGGTGGGGTTTGGTCAGCTATTGATTCCTAAAATATATGCAATAGTCCAACCGATGGCCTCCTTATGTTCCCTCAAGACCCAAAGTAACTTATCTTCATCCAACTTACTTATAGAATTGGAAATGATAATTGGAAGTATAGATACATCTTCCAAATAGACATACCTCAAATGAGATGGAAGAGGCTTTAATTCAAGTGTAGGTGCTCATTGAAGAGATGGTAGTGGTGGTGAAGAGTTCTTTTTCAAATCCTCAAAGTATGGTACTCTCTTATACAAGCAACACGATGTAGCACCCAAATAATGTGCCACGTGCTCAACTTCAAAATCCTCATCCTTGGTAGTTGAAGAACGTGCAAGATATGTTTCAAGAAGATCCTTAAAAAGCCCATAAAGAGAATCGACCACTACATGGTCAACAACATACACTCGAAGGCATGAATCGAATTCCGATGGGTACTTGATGGCCTTCAAGATATTGTATGTAACTTATTCAAACCCTTAAGATGAGTTGCCCCTCTTGCACACCAATCAAAGCTCGGTCGATAGTAAAAAATGGCCTTACCAAGATAATAAAGATGTCATGATTCTCTTCCATATCAAGAATTATAAAATCAGCCGAGAAGATGAACTTGTCTATTTTGACTAGAACATCCTCAATGACACCCCTTGGATACTTGATAGATCTATCGGCCAATTGCAAGGACACGGTGGTTGCATTGGCCTCTCCGAATCCCAATTTCCTAAAAATTGACAAAGGCATAAAATTAATGCTAGCACCAAGATCACATAAAACTTTACTAAAGTTTAAATCAGCAATGGTACATGTAAAATTCCCTGGATCTTTTATTTTTGGAGGCAATTTGTTTTGTAAAATAGCACTAGACTCCTCCATTAGCATCACCACCTCATGCTCTTCAAGTTTTTTTTTGTTGGAAAGAATGTCCTTCATGAACTTGGCATAACTTGACACTTGAGCTAAGGGATCGGCAAATGGAGTGTTAATGTGTAGCTTCTTGAACACTTCCAAAATTTTGCCGAATTGAGCATCGAGTTTATGATTTTGAAGTCTCTGTGGAAAGGGAATAGGGGGTACATATGCCTTAACCGGTGTTGGAGCATTTGATGTTGATGGCCCCAGTTCACTTTCATTGGCTACTTCAACACTAATATTAGGCTCTTGAACAAGTTCATATTCCTCCATGGGTGCTTTATCGGACTGAACCCTTGCTCATGTACCGTAATTTCGGATAATTGCACCCTACTTCTAGTGGTAATAGCTTGTACATTCTCTCTTGGATTTGTTTCGATATTGTTAGGCAATGCTCATTGTTACCTTTCGGAGAGAAACTTGGCTATATGGACCACTTGATGCTCCAAATTTTTTATAGAGGCATCATTGCATTCTTGATCTTGCAATTGATGGTTTAAAAACTTAGCCATAGCCTCTTCCCATCCTTCTTTCTTCTCTTGTGGTCTCGGGTTTAGCACATTTTGATTGTTCCCATAAGAGAAGTTTGGATGATTTCGCCAACCTTGGTTATAAGTTTGAGAGTAAAGATTATACCCTTAGTGTTGGAAGTTTTGAGCATATGCCACTTGCTCGGATTATACCCTTGGTATTGGAAGTTTTGAGCATATGCCATTTAGTCGGTGGATGCCAAACTACTACCTATCAATGGACAACTTAGACCTGGGTGATTTGCTCCACAAATATCACAAATAGGCGGAGATTGTATCATATGGACAGAATGAAAGCCATATGTAGATGTAGAAAGTCTCTCTACCTTCTTTGCTAGAACCATTGAAAAGGCTTCACCATCTCGAAGTCCACCAACTCCGCTTTGTGAACCCCTATCTGACCACATAGCACTTTGCTCACTCATGACCTCGAATATATCATATGCTTCCCGAATACTCTTCTTCTTAATTGAGCCATTAGAAGATGAATCTACATTTGAACAGCAAGGAGTCAACTCAGCATAAAAATAATTTACTTGTTGCCCCATTGTGATTCCATGATTTGGACATTTCTGAAGCATATCTTTAAACCTCTCCCAAGCCTCATGAAAACTATCTGATTCGAATTGTTGGAAGGTGGTTATGTCATGCTTGAGTTTGGCTACTCGAGTGGGTGGAAAGAATTTGGTTGTAAATTTTTGAACAAACTCCTCCCAACTATTTATGCTCTAGGGTGGTAAAGTTTCAAGCCATTCCCTTGCCTTATCCTTCAGTGTATGGACAAATAATCTCATTCGGATTGCCTCCACACTCACACCCTCATATTTAAAATTGCCAATATTCTCCACAAATCGTGTAACATGAGAGTGTGGGTTCTCATCGATCCTCCCATAAAATGGAATGGTATTGGAAAACAAACTGATATCATTCGGTCGAAGTTGAAAGTTTGGATGCCCATATGAAAGGTAGACAATAATTGATTAATTCTCTGCCACAGTTGGGTTCATGAAGTCCCCAAATAGCATATCTTCCTCATTTATAATAGGCTCTTGAGCCCTACCCACTTGGTTACCAATACCCGGTGGAATGCCACATCGTAGAATATTTTCTGGTTCGAGCATTGAGTTCCACATTTTCTCCTTGTTGGGTAATCTCGATTAATCGTTGCCTTCTTAATTCCCTTTGTTCCCATCGCCTTCTGCGGAAATTCCTTTCAATATCCGAATCAAGTTCGAAAAGATCAAAACTTTTCGAACGAAGCATGCACTGCCGAAAATCTAAGGAAATAAAGATTAAGAAGTCAACTTCACAATAAAGATATAAAAGCTATACAAAAGAATAAAAACAAAAAATTTTGAAAATTAGAATCAACTAAGATAGTAATTAAAATAAAACACTTCCCCGAAAATGACACCAAAATTTGTTCTCTAAAATTATATACTGCAAGTGCACGGGGGCATTAAAGAAATAAAGTGGACCTATGAGTCCGAATATCGATCTCTTGATGAGTATTTTTTTTAATTACACAATTGTTGACTCAATTTTAACAATTGAAAACACACAATTTGATTTTATATGTGAGACAAAAAAGAAAATGAATTTGAAGATCAGTTAAAATAACAATTATGAAAGAGAAGGAAATTCGGATTACAAATGAGTTGGGATTTACGATGTCACTTAACCATCATTCCTTTAATGTCGTAATAAACCAGAAATGCAAATTACCAAGTTAAAATGTTAGACCCGACTTTCCAAGTTTAGTTAATTACCTCCTTCGTGCGAATTTAACCCTAATTAATTGGTTTGACCTACTATATCTGTATGTTGATAAAAATCCAACCAACCGCATTAATTAAGTCGTAATGAAAATACTCAAAGGGTCACCTAGAGTTTGGAATATATCTCTATCTCCTAAAACAAACTAGGGCATTAATTATTTTGGTCAAGAATGCACAACAATTTCTAAATGATTGCACAAACCACCTAACTCAATCATCTATTGGCCACATACATGTGAGAATTTAAGCACAATAATCATAGTAATTAAAGCATTAAATGATGAATATTAACATTAATGAAACTTAGGTCAAGTTATACCATAAATCCCAATATTAAACACTTAACTCATTGCAAAATAGAAGCACAAAAAGGAAATAAAGAGAGAACCCATTACAAAATGAAGGAGGTAATAGAAAATTTTAAAATAATGGAAGAAAACCATCCCTTCAATATACTCTAGGAGATATGATGGATTGAACTTCTGAATATCCCTTTCAAACTCCCAAATTTTGCTAGATATTCTCTCCTTCTTCTGGCCTCTTCTCCCCTTGAAGTGTTCTCACATCATGCTTGCCCTAAAAGTGACCAAAAATGGTATTTAAATGGTCAAAATTCGTCTCGAGTGAAATTGTAGAAGAAGTCCCGAAATTTACACGAAACAGGCGAAATTGTCCAGCCGAAAGGCAAGGCGAGCACGGGCATTCTTGGCGCGCGAGCACCACATTAAGCTTGCACGTGAGCACGAACTTTTTCCTTTATTTTGTCCAACTTAGTCCTCCATATAATTACACGACAGGTCCCTCAACTTGGATCATGTACAATCTGGTCCTCAAATTTTTGATCTTTATATCAATTTTGCCATCCAAAATTTGCAATCCAAGGTCCTCTAACTTTCTAACATGTGCACTTTGTCCCTATATTCATGTTTTTGTATACTTTTGATCTATTTTCTCTCATTTTTACCTTATTCTCTTTTCATTTAGGTTTATGACCTACAATAGTAATAATTACATAATTGTGAGTAGAAATTCGCTCAATTAATTAATATTTAAGCTTGTTTAGATATTAAATAAGTGTGAAAAAATACACTTATCAATGAAGTTTAGGTTCCCTAGCATTAACAAGACATGCCTATCTTGATTGTATATTCTGAAAATTATGTTCATAATTTAAATTTAAGCAATTAAACTTGCAAACTTTAGGTTGCGAATATATAATTCTATATAATCATCTAGAAGATGTATTTAGTACGTATAATATTTAGGTGGTCACATGAAGGGTGACCGGGCCCCAATATTACCCTAATTATTTTCATGATTATAGAGATTTAGTCTTGATTTTAGCTAGTGTTCATCAATGATTAATTTTCGATACGCAGAACAAGCATCATTGTGAATTTATTGATTCAAAATATTCTAGTTCTTCATTAAATGTATATTTGAATTTTCAATAATATTTCACTTCATTGTTGAGCCATGATGGTGTGACCAATCATTTAAATAATAAAATCAAATTGAACTTCTTGTACAATATAGATTGTGGTTCAATTATAATAATATTAGTATATTGTATTAATTCGTACACACATTATATAAACTTTGTAAGTTACTTTTAATTTTTTAAATTTTAAATTTATTTATTTATTATTATTTATTATTTATTATTTTTGTAGAGAGCAAATTACTTGGAATAGTAAAATGTATCTTCCCCATATCACTAAATATTGGCTTTTCTGGAGATTAATTAGATTTGCAAAATTTGATATTAAATTAATGTTAGGTTCAATCACTTATCTCAAATCTTCTTCTAGAAGTCATGATAAGCTCAACACGATGATTGGGATACAATTGGGTACCCATGATTAAATGGCTGAACATATGTTGTCTATTTTATCATAATTAAATGGAGTCTTACACAGCGCATGTGGATGATCATTAAATTCATCCATAATATAAAATCAACATAATGTCCATAAAAGTTGGTCCAAGATAATGTCATGTAAAACCAATATAATAAAATATAATATAATATGTTGACCCCAAAAAACGTTGTCAACAGATGCTGGGCCCACTCTTGCCACGTCAAGCAATAATCCGGCACGTCCCTACCGGAACAAGAGCGGTAGCGTAGTTGGAAAGGGCGTAGGAGTTGCTTTCCGGCAAGAGACACAACTGTTCAAGCTCCGGCAATTTTCTTGGTGCAACCCTTACACTATCAATAAGGGCCGGATCAACTATCTTTCAATGAGTGCCTATTTTGTTATGGAATATGTGGAAGGATAGATAAAATCCAGTGATGTTTTATGTTGGAATCTAGATATATTTGCTATGGTGTTTGTGAAATATCTAAACAACAAAGTATGTGAATCTTTTTCAATATCTCCTTTTCACGAGAATGAGGGTATTTTGTGTTTTATTCTTTGATTTCCAAGATCCAACCCCTTAAATCTATACAAATAAAGACTATTTATACTGTCCAAACGACGTATTGACCGTTGGATCAAATCCACGTGGCGACATCTTCTAAACTGAACTCTCACGTCACATTTAATATTTGATAGAAGTCAGCCGCACTAGGAATAGGCTGACATTACCATGGAAGAGTTACTGACACCTTTACAGCAGACGTCCCATCAATCGATTCAAAGAAATCCTCGAATCTGCTGAGGTGACGCTGGCTTATGGGTTCCGAATGACCTTGTAGTAGCCTCGGATCGTGTTGTGTTTTGAGTGAGTGCATCAGTCCGAGGTCGTTCACATGGGACCTTCAACCCGAGGCTCCTTGGAATGAAGCCCATGCTATCTCCAGGGGAGACTTCATATTATGTTCGTGGCACATGACTTCGGCCTAATGCCTTACTGGGGTTTTTGACATACTGGGCCCCCTTTGACTTTCTGTTGACCGTCCTGCCTACATGGCCTTGCTCCTTTAAGCCCTGGAATCGGGGGGTAACAATAGTCCCCCAAGTCTAGGCATGATTATTTATATAATGCATGGACTTGACAGTAAAGTTGAGATATAGTTTCGGGCAACAAAATGATCTCTCAGAGCTTCAGAATAGTAGGACATTCTTTCGGAGTTTTTTGAGCTCTTAGAGCTTCGGAGTAATAAGTTCCCTTAGAACTTCAGAAGAATGACGCTCTCTTAGAGCCTTGGAGTAATAAGACGCTCCCCTAGAGCTTCGGGATTATCAGACGCTCTTTTAGATTTTTCGAGCTCTCTTAGAGCTTCGGAATAACAAGTTCTCTTAGAACTTCAGAAGAATGACGCTCTCTTAGATTTTTCGAGCTCTCTTAGAGCTTCGGAATAACAAGTTCTCTTAGAACTTCAGAAGAATGACGCTCTCTTAGAGCCTTGGAGGTGGGGTACGAACAATCCTCAGTCTTGGATTAATGGTGGTTAGAATTTATTAACTTCTCAACCACCCCGAGATTTACAAGGTGTTTCAATCATGGAGCTTCAATGATTTGATGTCGTGGTACCTTCCCAAGAAAAATAGCTGGGATCAACCCAACTTCCAACACACGCATGGCTACCGCATTAAATGCACAATGATGGCCTTTTTACATCTTTTCTACCAAGATTTCGAGCATGTGATGGCGCGTGTAGGCTACTTTCGGATCCTAGCCCTTGAAGGCCAAACGTCGGGTTTTATAAGTGGCTAGGAGCCTAGGATTTATGAATCTTGTTAATCCTTTGGATGGCCCGGATCGAGATCTGACGACCAGGAATGAGTGGGTTTCACCTATAAAAGCCAATACTTTGGAGAAAATTTCTTCCCTTACACGAATCTTCGCATATTTCCTCTCAAGCTTTTTCAGTCTTCTCTTTTCAAATTTTCTTTCTCTTCCTTTGTGTGTTCCATTCGTACTTCTGCGAATCCTTTGTTTTACCAGTAAGTTTTTTCCTTTAAAAATTCTTGACATTGTGCTTTTATGGCTTTCTCTACTTCGGGGGATGACATAGATTTGACCCAATTGGCCACTGAGCTAGGAGTTCAGATAACCAATACTGCCGACCTTAGAAGGTCTATTGAGGCGGGACGAGGTGCCTCTGTTTTTGGGGATGTCATCAGAGGCGATGACGGTGTAGGTTGGGGGGCCACCAAAGTTCGTTCTAGTGTAGATCCTACCCACTTAGCCAACCTCAGGGAAAAATATAGGATCCCTTATACCATTGAACTTTTATCCCCATCTCATGATGAGCAAGCCTGCTTTCCTAGGCAGGGGTGCGTTGCCATCAGTGAGTATCTCCTCAAGGCTGGCCTCCGTCTACCCCTTCACCCCTTTTTCCGAGCTGTCCTTAGATTATATGGACTAGCCCCCACCCAACTCGCCCCCAATGGTTGGGCTCAGTTAGTGGGTTCGTTTATCCTTTGGAAGGAGATTTCCTTAGGCGAGGATATGCCTCTGCATGTTTTTCAAACAATTTACCAGCCTCGGTCCTTAGGAAAGGGGGATTCCAAGGGGTGGTATTCACTATGTCCATGGGGTGGGCACTCGCCCTTTGTCACGGGTCTCCCCACCTCTATTAAGGGGTGGAAAGAGACTTAGTTTTGGGTTCGGGGGACGTGGCAGGAGTGTGAGGAGGACACTGTCCCTTACGTGAAAGTCCCGACTTCCTACTCCGAACCCAGTGAGTGTCGTTCTTGTATCTCCTTCTGCTGTCCCCTCCCCACTTTTTTGTTGGAATCATCTTCTAGCTCCTTTCTTTTGCAGGATCGGTTGAACATTTCGCTTTAGACAAGAGTGACTGGGATATCTTGTCTTCCATATACAGCCGACGTTCTTTAGAGCGTGACTTCAACCGTTTGGTGGTGCCCCAGCGACATTTTGAAAATCTAGGATTGATGGCTTCCCGAGGTAATATTCGCTATCTGTGTTTAAACTGTACTGACGTTCTATTGTTTCTGACCTTGCTATTTTCGACTTGTAGGTGACTTTAAGAAGAGGAAAACCCCCACCCCCGACATGGCCACGATTTTGGCCGCCACCTCGACAGCTGGCCGTAAAGGCATGAAACCTTCATCTGCTGGAGGGAAGCGGGTGAAGGAGGTCGTTGAGAGGGTGAGCAAGGAAGCTGCCCCTCAGGAGGGTGGTCAACCTCCTGTAGCTGACAGGGGAAAAAAGGCTGTCATTGAAGAGCCCAAGAAGAAATTCCGGGTACCTGCCATCGGGGTGGGTACTTTAAATGATATTCTTCCGCCCCGCTCTGAAGTGCCAGTGGGGCAAAAGTTACTGGCAACCTCGTTTGCTGCAGCTTCAGTCAATCAGAAGCGGGCGGCCTCTTCTAACCCCCCTGCCCAAGAGGCAAATAAGAAGTCCAAGACTTCAAGTGATACCACCTCGGACCACTCTCAGAATAAGCCACACTTGGTGAAGCGGCCGGATGAGCTGGAGCCTGAAGCCCTTACCTTGTTGCCCCCAGAGGTCCAAACAGCCACGACGATATTCCACCAATTTTGGACTGCCAAGTGGCAAAACTTCGTTGAAACAAGTGATTCTGTGGACGTCTTCGCCACTATGGTAGCCCAGGCGTCGAGGTGTTTCGGAGTGGCCATGGAGGTAGAGGCCTTATTCAAGACCCTCCAAAAGGAAAAATCGCGAGTTTGTGAGCAAGGCCTCCCAAGCTGAAGAGCTGGCCGGTAAGTCCAAGGCCGAGGTCGAGGCCTCAAAGAAAAAGGAGGCTGAGGAATCAGCGAAACTTGCTTCTGAGCTGGCAGAAATCGAGGCTCTAAAGAAAGAGGTTCATTTATCCCAGAGTGAAGTGGCCTCGCCGACCAAGAGGGTGGAGACATCTGACGCCCATCAGTAGATAGCCGCCAAGGCCCTTGAGAGGGCTAACAAGGAAAAAGAGGGGCTGACGGGAGAGGTAAAAGAGCTGACCTCCCAATTTTCCAAACTGAGGGAGGAAATTAAGGTGGTTCGGAGTGAGGCTGAACGTTCCAAGGCTGAGGCGGAGGATCGCTTCCTGGCCAACTTCCATTTAACTGAGAAATACCAGCAGTTTGGCCTATACTGGAGGCGATATGCTTACACTGAGGTGATAGAGTGGATCGAAGTGCATTCTACACAAGATACCTCCGAACTCAGGGCTGAATTTCTTGACGAAGGGCAGGAAGGATCTGAGCCTCCAACCCCATCAGAAGAGCCTCAAGTTATTGAGCTTGACGAGGACGTCGCACCAGAAGTGGCTCCTGATGCCATAGTCCCTTTTGTAGATCCCAAACCCCCTCCCCAGTAAACATATATTTATTTTCTTCCAAGTATAATGGTCTCGGCCTCTGTTAATGTAATTTGTTTTCTTCTAATAAAACTTCGAATTTCTTTTATTTTTGTCTTTTTGCTTTCGAGGTCTTTCAAATAGTATTTAAAATGATTCGAGGCTCTTAGCCTTTGAAACAATATTTAAATAATATGAGGCTCTTAGCCTTTGAGATAATGTTTAAATGAATCAAGGCTCCTAGCCTTTCAGATAATGTCTATAATGATCCGAGGCTCTTAGCCTTTGAAACAACATTTAAATAATTTGAGGCTCTTAGCCATTGAGATAACAGTTAAATGAATTGAGGCTCTTAGCCTTTCAGATAATGTCTATAATGATCCGAGGCTCTTAGCCTTTGAATCAACATTTAAATAATTTGAGGCTCTTAGCCATTGAGATAACATTTAAATGAATCGGGGCTCTTAGCCTTGTAAATAATGTTTATAATGATCCGAGGCTCTTAGCCTTTGAAACAATGTTTAAATAATTTGAGGCTCTTAGCCTTTGAGATAACATTTAAATGAATTAGGGCTCTTAGCCTTGCAAATAATGTTTATAATGATCCGAGACTCTTAGCCTTTGAAACAATGTTTAAATAATTTGAGGCTCTTAGCCTTTGAGATAACATTTAAATGAATCGAGGCTCTTAGCCTTGCAAATAATGTTTTATAATGATCCGAGGCTCTTAGCCTTTGAAACAATGTTTAAATAATTTGAGGCTCTTAACCTTTTATTCATACAAAACAAACGATCCACTGGAGGCTCTTAGCCTTTCATTCATACAAAACAAACGGTCCATTTGAGGCTCTTAGCCTTACATTCATACAACACAAACGTTCCATACAAGTTGTTTTTCATTACTGGTAGTACCTACGCAAGTGTTCCACGTTCCAAGGATGAGGTTGTACCTTCCCATCCATACCTTTGATCCTATATGTTCCTGGTTGAACCTCCTCAGATACGTAGTATGGACCTTTCCAGTTTGGGCCAAAGGTTCCTGTCCCGTGCTCTTTCGAAGGCGGGAAGACTCTTCGAAGCACCAATTCATTCAACCTGAATGTCTTCCTTTTTATCTTAGAGTTATAGTATCTGGCCATTTTTCGTTGATATATGGCCATCCTGACTTAAGATTCATTCCTCCTTTCTTCAAGGAAGTCTAACCCGAAGCATCTTGCCTCATTATTGGTTTCTTCACTGTAGTGTATTCGTCTTGGTGATGGAAGGCCTACTTCGACAAGGCTCATAGCCTCGGATCCGTATGTTAGAGAGAAAGGTGTTTCTCCTGTGGCTGTTCGACTAGTGGTCCTTATTGCCCAGAGTACTTGGGGTAATTCTTCTACCCACACCCCCTTAGATGAATCAAATTTCCTTTTCAGGGTGTACTTGATCGTTTTGTTCACAGCCTCAACTTGCCCATTAGCTTGTGGATGATGTGGGGACGAGTAATGCTTCTCAATGCCCAGTTCCTCGCACATTTCTCTGACCTTTCTGTTATCGAATTGTCTGCCATTGTCTGTCACTATCGAGTGGAGAATTCCGAACCTGTAGATGATGTTCTTCCAGATGAACTTGGAAGTATTAGCTTCGGTTATTTTTGTGAGAGGTTCGGCTTCTACCCATTTTGTGAAGTAATCGATTGCGACAATGGCGAAGCTGGCACTTCCTTTTCCCTTGGGTAGGGGTCTAATTAAATCGATTCCCCATTTAGTGAACGGCCAAGGGCTAGACACCACGCTCAACTCCTGCGAGGGCTGCCTTTAGATTGTGGCGAAACGCTGACATTTGTCTCCCTTTTTAACGAACCGCTGCGCATTCTTTTTCAAGGTGGGCCAGTAGTATCCTTGTCTAAGCGCTTTTTGTGCTAATGACCAGTCGCCGGCGTGGTTGCCACACATTCCTTCGTGGATTTCTTTAAGCACGTATTCTGCTTGTTTTCCTCCCATACACCTCAGCAGTGGCATTGAGAAGCCGCGTTTGTACAAGAGTCGTCTTGTAAAATGAAGTGCGCCGCTCTCCTTCTGAGTTTTTGGGCCTTTTCCTTTTCTGAGGGTAGTGTTCGGTCCTTTAGGTAGGATGTGATCGGTCTCATCCACGGATGGGTATCTTCAATCCACATGATTGTCTCTCCGGCCTCTGTCGATGGTTTTGTGAGGTGTTCAATTGGGACGATGCAGAGTAGCTCGGACTCCTTGCTACTTGCTAGCTTTACCAGTGCGTCAGCATGAGCGTTGTCCGACCTCGGTATTTGCATTAGTTCGAACCTTTCAAATGTCGGGACGAAGTTCATTACGAGCTTTAGGTAAGTTGCCATAGATTTATCTCTGGCAGAGAAATTTCCATGTACCTGACTGACAACGAGCTGGGAGTCACTGCTGACTATGAGTTTTCTTACTTTCATCTCTTTTGCCAACCGAAGTCCTGCTAGCAGGGCTTCATATTCGGCTGCATTGTTGGTTACTTTAAAGCCAAACCTTATGGCACAGTTGAGCTTATGTCCCTCCGGACTTTCCAAGACAATCCCTGTACCAGACCCTGTATCACTAGATGACCCATCGACCGAGAGTCTCCAAACTTGAGGTTCGGAGAGATCCATTTCTATTTCAACATTAGGAACATGGGTGAATTCAGCTACAAAATTTGCTAAAGCCTGCCCCTTTATGGCTGTCCTGGGTTTGTAAAGGATGTCGAACTCGCTGAGTTCCACGGACCACTTCAGCATCCTTCCCGAGGTGTATGGCTTCTGAAGCACTTGTTTGAGGGGGTAGTTGGTCAGCATATGGATGCTATGTGCCTGGAAATAAGGCCTTAGCTTTCTTGACGCGGTTATCAAGGAGAGGGCCAATATTTCCATGTCGGGATATCGTGTTTCGGCCTCCAAGAGTGCCTTACTCACATAATACACTGGCAGCTGATGATTGTTTTCTTCCCTTATCAGAACTGAACTTATCGCCTCGGATGTTACTACAAGATATAGGCGCAGAACCTCGTGATTGATGGGCTTTGAAAGGAGTGGCGCTTGTCCCAGATGCCTTTTTAACTCCTGTAGGGCCACCTCGCACTCCTCTGTCCATTGGAACTTGTTCCCCCCTTTGAGGATTTTAAAGAAGGGGAGGCATTTGTCCGTTGCCTTGGATATAAATCGATTTAGGGCTGCTGCTCTCCCCGTGAGGCTCTGGACTTCCTTCGATTTTTTGGGTGACCTCATTTCAATCAAAACTCTGATCTTTTTGGGATTTGCTTCAATGCCTCTTTGAATAACTATGTAACCAAGAAACTTGTCGGAAGACACCCCAAAAGCGCATTTTAAAGGATTGAGCTTCATTTGATATTTTCGCAAGATCTGGAAAGCCTTGTTTAAATCAGTGACGTGATTTGCCGATTTCTGGCTTTTGACCAGCATATCATACACATAAACTTCCATGGATTTGCCAATGAGGTCGGCGACCATTTTGTTAACTAGCCTCTGGTACGTTGCTCCTGCATTTTTTTAATCCGAAAGGCATGGCTTTGTAGCAGTAAAGCCCTTTGTCCGTGATGAATGAGGTATGGTCCTCATCCGGCGGGAACATGGGGATTTGGTTGTACCCAGAGTATGCATCCATGAAGCTGAGGAGTTCATGCCCTGCAGTTGAATCTACGAGTTGATCTATCCTTGGGAGGGGGAAGCTGTCTTTAGGACAGGCTTGGTTCAAGTTTGAGAAGTCAATGCATACCCTCCATTTTCCGTTTGGTTTTTTCACCAGAACCGAATTGGAAATCCACTTCGGATACATGGATTCTCTGACAAAGCCGTGTCGATCAGCCTCTTGACTTTGTCTTTCAGTGCCTCATATCTTTCTAGGTTGAGGGCTCTTCTCTTTTGTCTATGAGCTGTGACTTTCAGATCGACGTTCAAGTGATGGCAGCTGACCTTGGGGTCGACACCAATCATGTCACTGTGCTTCCAAGCGAATACGTCAAAGTTCTTTTGCAAGAAGCTCTTCAATCCTTCACTTATCTCAGGCGGTTGGTTGGTACCTACTCGTAAGAGTTTTGATGGGTCCTTTGGATCAGCTGAGTAGGTTTCCAATTCCTCGATCGGAGTCGTTTGAGGTTCGCAATCTATAATGCGGGGGTCTAGTTCTTCCAAACTAGTAGCTTCATCCATAGCCCTTTTCTCAAAGGCTTCGGTCATAAGGACATCTTCACCTTCTTCAGGGGCCATCTCTTGTTCAGAGGGGTCATCCATATCAACATCGGTAGATATGACATTGGAAGCCCTCGGTTCTGCTTTCCTTAAGGAGTTGGAATAGCATTCCCGAGAGCCTCGCTGGTCACCTCGGACTGTTGCCACCCCTCCATCAGTGGGGAATTTTACGCATAGGTGATGAATCGAGGTCACTGCCCATAAATCTTTCAGGGCAGGTCTTTCCAGCACCCCATGATGGGCAGATCGGTTGTAGACTATGAGGAACTCCATGAAACGCCGAGCAATTAGAGGTTTTGTTCCCATTTCTACTGCCAAGGTGATTTTTTCCCTAGGGATAATGCTATCTCCTGTAAATCCGAACAGGGGAAAATTTACTGGGGACAGCTCATGATCTACCTTCATCTTATCAAAGGTGGTACCAAATATAATATTGACCGAGCTTCCGTTGTCTACCAACATTCTTTTCAGGCCGTTACGAGCGATGACGGCCCTGACTACTAATGCATCACAGTGGGGGTAATGCACCCCTAGGGCATCCTCCTGTATAAAAGTGGTCGAAGGCGAATTTCCTCCACTTCTAGGTTGGTTGACGATATAGCTTGTCATGGGTGGGTCGACTGCTTCCCTGACATAATTCTTTTGGGAGTTTTTGGATTCCCCGCCTACGTGAGGGCCACCAATGATTGTGTCGATTTCTCGAATGGGACCCTACTCATTGTTTGGTGGGGGATCCCGTCGTTGCCTCTGACCTCCCCTGGTTCCTTCGGTGTCATTGCCTCTTCCTCGTGGAGGGTCTTTTTTGTGGGATTGATGTCTCTCGTTGTTTTCTAAGGGGTGGTTCAATTTGTAGGGAGGATTCCTTGGGGGTTGTCTTCCCTTAACCTGGTTTTGATTTTGAGAGTGTCTTGCGAGGTCCCAACAGTCCTCGGTTCGGTGACCATAGGATTTGTGATAAGAGCAGTAGTTCGAGGCCGCATCCCTATTCCTAGGTTCTGTACCTCGTCCTCTACCTCTTCCTTTGAGTGGAGACTTTTGGTAAGGCCGACGCTATTGTGTTTCAGTGCCCTGGTTCACCTCCTCATATGCCAAGGTTGGTACGATGTTGAGGAATGCTGTGGCGAGCTCCTGGCCATGGTTCAGTGGAGCTTGATGGTCCATTAGGTGGGAAGTTTAACCTCTTCCTCATTGCATTTGGGGAGGTGAGAGGCCTCGACTTGCCCTATTTCTGTGATCCTTCAATTCTTCATTCAGGATTTCCCGTCTTATCATTTCCAACAAGGCGTCGTAGGTTGCTGGGTCTCGATTTTGCACATCCCTCCAAAAGAGGGAGTTCATGTCCAGTCCTCACCTTAAAGCTGTTAATGCTTCCCTATTCGTGACTTGTACACAGTAGGTCATTTCGTCAGTAAATCGGGACAAGAAGCTTTTCAGCGCCTCGCCCCGTTGTTGTCGCATGTCCTGGAACCGCTGAATAGGCCTATCCCCCTCTTTGCTAGTTGCAAAGCGCTTTAGGAATGTCTTTTTCATGTCTGGCCAACTTCGGATACTTCCTTCAGGTAGTCTTGTGTACCAGACTTCGGCACCCCCACTTAGCGTTAGGTGAAAGGCCCTACACTTTGTCGCTGGAGTAACTCCCTTCAAATTCATGTGGGTCTTGTAGTTGTTCATGTACTTTGCAGGATCCCCTCTCCCATCGTACTTTGGGATTTTGGGGAGCGAGAAGTGTTTCAACATGGGGGCACTTCTTATGGCTTCCGAGAAGGGAGATTGGTCGTCGTCGTCATCTAAGTCACAAGACCTTTGTGGACCATCTGAATCTCCATCATCCTTTTGAGGTGCCTGAGGGTGTGGTTGGGACGTTCCTGCCTCACTTCTGGCTTAGTTTATCCTCTCCCACCTATTTCTAGGGGGTCAGGATAACGGCTCTCTCAGATTAGGATGCTCTTCACGATATGATGCCATATCCTCAGGATGGCAAGGCTTTTGCTGCCTCTCTCTGGTTGGTGGAGGAGGATAAGCTTGCCTATTTCTAGGTGCTTGGGGTAAATAATCTCGCCTATCTCTAGGCACCCCTGAGCTTATCCTGTCGAAAACACTTCTGGACCTCTGAGGTCGGTCCACATAGTTCGGAAGGCGGCAGAACAGCACCTCATATGGTCCACTGGTAGCGTGATTTGCCGAGGCATCCATTTTGGCATCTTCCTCCATTCCGGCGTACGTAGGTTCGACTATTGGACTTTGTACTTCTTTCTCCTGGTAGTGCCCCTGCGTCTCGAGAAAGGCATCTTCCGGGGCTGTATATTGATGGGTCTGATAGCCTCATTGCCCTTGCATCCTCATTAACATTTCTTGCATGGCAAGGTTCTGCTGAGTGATGTTCCTCATATTGGCAGTCATTGTTGCTATCTCCCTAGTTAATCTGGCTGTTACTCCTCCTCTGCCCCTCGTACCTCCTTTCTTTCGTGTTGGAGGTCTTGGGTGGACTGCTTGTGTGGTAGGCAAGGGTTCCCCTTCTTCAGGGTGTTCCATTGCTCGTCTAGGGGCATTTTTGTCAATGGAGCTCATTTCTTGGTTATCTTTAATAAGCGACTCTCTTCTGCCGATCTTCTCAGCAGCGTAGTCTGGTCCTTTTCTCACGTGTATTCGTGGTTAACTGTAGGTGATCTTCCCACAGACGGTGCCAATTTGTTGACCCCAAAAAACGTTGTCAACAGATGCCGGGCCCACTCTTGCCACGTCAAGCAATAATCCGGCACGTCCCTACAAGAACAAGAGCGGTAGCATAGTTGGAAAGGGCATGGGAGTTGCTTTCCGGCAAGAGACACAATTGTTCAAGCTCCGGCAATTTTCTTGGTGCAACCCTTGCGCTATCAACAAGGGCCGGATCAACTTTCTTTCAATGAGTGCCTGTTTTGTTATAGAATATGTGGAAGGATAGATAAAATCCAGTGATGTTTTATGTTGGAATCTAGATATATTTGCTATGGTGTTTGTGAAATATCTAAACAACAAAGTATGTGAATCTTTTTCAATATCTCCTTTTCACGAGAATGAGGGTATTTTGTGTTTTATTCTTTGATTTCCAAGATCCAACCCCTTAAATCTATACAAATGAAGACTATTTATACTGTCCAAAAGACGTATTGACCGTTGGATCAAATCCACATGGCGACATCTTCTAAACTGAACTCTCACGTCACATTTAATATTTGATAGAAGTTAGCCGCACTAGGAATAGGCTGACATTACCATGGAAGAGTTACTGACACCTTTACAGCAGACGTCCCATCAATCGATTCAAAGAAATCCTCGAATCTGTTGAGGTGACGTTGGCTTATGGGTTCTGAATGACCTTGTAGTAGCCTCGGATCGTGTTGTGTTTTGAGTGAGTGCATTAGTCCGAGGTCGTTCACATAGGACCTTCAACCCAGGGCTCCTTGGAATGAAGCCCATGCTATCTCCAGGGGAGACTTCATATTGTGTTCGTGGCACATGACTTCGACCTAATGCCTTACTGGGGTTTTTGACATACTGGGCCCCCTTTAACTTTTTGTTGACCGTCCTGCCTACGTGGCCTTACTCCTTTAAACTCAGGAATCGGGGGGTAACATAATATATAAAATATTGGTGCATAATCAATAGCACAAAAATTGAATACGTTCTTTTATGAATAAATAACTATTAATAAAATTCATATTTAGGTAATATCTCTTTATGAAATTTACTTTGATATTCTTTTGAAATTGTTCTATTTTAAAGCATTGAAATTGTACTTCTTCGAGAGTAATGTAATAATCTTCTTGATTATTGATAGACATGAATATGTGCTTCTTCGAGAACACAACACAATATTCTTCCAAAATACTAATATATATTATTTCATGCTTCTTCAGGATTAGTACACTATATTCTTTTGAAATATTTATGTAACGTGGGTTTGTTTCTTTGGCAGTATTAATACCACACTACACCAGAAACTGCCTATGGCAACGCACAAAAAACGTTGCAATAGACTTTTGGCAGCGTTCGGGTGCACGTTGCGGGTTTTGATGTTGCCATAGAGTTTCAACTTTTGGCAATGTGCATTGAACGTTGCTTTAATAGCTACGGCAACGTACGATGCATATTGCCGTAGGATCTACAGCAACTGCGATGCACGTTGCCATAAATCCTACGGCAACGTTTAGAGAACATTCCCTATGTCATTTTACATTTTTTTAAAATTCTTTTATTTGTACAATGATTTACATAAATCAACCACAAAATAAAATAGAAGATTACAATATCAAGTAGCTCCAATAATCATCATTAACTGAACTCTAAAATGTAACAACATCCATACAAAATTCAGATAAAAAATTTTGAAACTTCTAAAAATCAAATACATTAAAAAAAAAAAAAAAGAACTACCACAAGTCATTCCACCTTCTACACCAACGTCCTTAAATGCATCTCTCCACACTTCATCAACAATTTTCTAACCAACGGGCTTTCCAAAAATTCATGAAATACCTTCGTCAAATGAGTCTAATACTACTCTTTGCCCAAACAACAGTACTTCCCATGGCTTCCTTAAGAACTTGAAATTCATCCGTAGGTCTATATAAGGCCAAATGACCTATATACACTTCCTCAATCCAAACCTTCCAACAATCTCGGTCCAAGTGGCATGTGGTGCACCTTTACACTTGGGTCCGTTGATGAAATCTTTCCTTGCGCTACAATTTCTTCCTCATCGTACAGGTACCAGTGCAATAGTTGACATCTTGAATTTTCCAAATGTGCAGTACCTCCTTAAATACCACTTCCTTGTTGAGACTACAAATTCACAGTTAAATTAACATATTAAACACAAAATTAATGTTGAACAAACAATAAATAATATAAGATACATAACCTGAGGAGTAAAAGCACATGAACCAATGTCATCTGCACTCTTATTTTGAATCTGTACAATAATACAAAAATGAAAAAATTACTCTACGTCCTAAGTTATGTAAAGCTAAGTTATCATATTATATATAATGAAAAAGTATATAACCTGAGACAACTTCAAAAGTGCTTCAATTTTTTCTTCTAGTGCTCCCATCTTTTCAACTTTTTTTTTCTAGTGCTCCCATCCTTTCCAACTGTGTTTATAATTGGCTTTCAAGTTCTCTCACTCTACCATTACTTTGATTGTGTCCATCGACTTTTGACGGTGTAACTCCAAATCCAAGTCCCTTTACTCTTCCACGACGTTCAGGACCTAGGACTCGAGCAACAGCTTCATCCCATATGGAATCTTCTGCTGGTATATCGGAAATAGATTCGGCACAATCCTCTATCTTTTTCTGCATTTATAGAACTTAAATTTTATACTATCAAGTGATACATATAATAAGTTTAATTATTATTGACAGAATGTTGATATAATACACGTACCAAAGTTTCGGCAACCGCTTCATTTATAGGGTTTCTATCCTTTCTAAGATGTCCATTGGTCCACACTCTAATTCTTAACCCTTTTATGTATGGATGTTTTTTTCTCTGCAATACAAATCAAGTAAATATATATAATAGTATTGGAAACTTGAAATAAGCTAAAATGAATGAACATAAATAAGAAAAGCGTTTCAGACAGGTACAGACAAGTAAAGATAGTTTGCACGTGTACCAAATCGTGAGCCATGCGCTGATAACCTTTCGACCTATAGTATGTAGAAGTTTCTGATTAGTTGTCATTTTGCTGAACTTGACTCTTTTTTCCTATTAAGAAAACACAAAAATTTAGCCACAATAATCAACTAAATTTTAAGCTCAATATGAAAATACAACATACTTGAAAATCATTAGAAAGAGTATCTTCTACAAACTTTTTCATGCTTCTTCAAAGTTTACATTCTTCGGTCTAAGAAGCTCAATAGTGCATGTTCTATTCACAGATGAGGCTGTTTGAATTTTGATTTGTTTTCTCACTCTTGATTTGAATGACCTCAAATACTTTCTCATACATTGAAATGTCATTTTTTCTATGGCAATCACTCATATTGAAGCTTTGCTGTATTTTTTGCACATATATAAGAAATCATGTGATTAGGAAGGAAATAGATATAATAAAAATAAAATAAATAAAAGTTTAATTATTTATAAATGTACCTGTATGAAAGTCCAAAGTTCCAATTTTTTATCGTCACCTACCGATTGCCAATCCTTCAGTACAATAGGCACATGTTCTCGCACCATTGCTCCAACTATGCTAGCAAATTTATCAGAGTTAGTGCCAAGCATTTGCCCAAATTCATTAAATTCAAGCTCCATCTTATGATACTTGTTCTCGGAAACCATTTTCACTTGGGTTGGACCTCTTCTCTTTTTGGAGCATCTATATTTGTCCGCGACATGTTTTACTCATTCATAATTAGAGTTGATACAGTATTTTCTGGTTCACTCGAAAGTCTTAGTCTTTTACTGGTCTCTCGAATTGTAATAGCAATTGCGGCTCTTCGACGTTTGAAATTCTTGGAAGCTTGCTTAGTTGAGTAAAAGAATGCAACATGAAAACGAAAGAGTGTTATAAATTATTCTCGCAAGTGAAAAAATATCTTGACAAGTATAAAAAAACACATTTACCTGAGCGTCGTCCATCGTACAGAGTATATTATTATCAACTGGTTCCAAAAAAACACTTCACCTATAACAAACAATTGCTCAAAAATAACTTCACGAATTCATGATATACGGTATTTTTTAATCAACTTTTATGTAAAAGTCAGCATCCCACTTGGCAGCAGCGCTCGAAAAGTAGATTTGGGTTTTTGAGGACAAATCATGATATCCTTCTACATGATTCTGCAATTTAAATTGTTTCAATCTCACGTAAAGTAGTGAGGTTCAAATGCGTAATATTCATTGGAGGAGAATCAAATAAGCCTAACAAAAACCCAATTGTATCACAAATACCAAATACGATAGCTAAATCATATGAGTATTTCAGAATGTTTATGAGCCAGATTCCAACTCAAACATGCTTATTTCCTTTTTTTTTTTTTTTTTTGGGGGTGGGGGTGGGAGGTGGGGATATGATCCTAAAAGTCAAATTAAGCTATACTTAATGATTATGTCCATGGTTGAGTTGAAAAGTTAGCACGTGGCTAAGCCAACTGCTTTGAAACTTCACACGAATGTTAGAACAAATTCATATTTATCCTTTAATCATCATTTAGGTTTCCCTTCCTTAATTAGGAGGGAGTTGTGAAGTTAGGGTTGAATTGGGGCCTCAAAAATATGTAACGAATACAGATTGTAGACTACCAATCGCAAGAAATCCTTATGCTGTGCATCTTCGGCATCAATAGCACGATCCAAAACCCCACCAGGTGATGCACTGACAGCAAACAAAATCCACATTATGGATGCAACAAATATCAAGACCTAAAGGGTATTCTTTTCATAAAAGCCCATAACTTTTGGTACCAAGGGAAACTTACCTGTGTCCTATCACAAACCGAATTATAATTCCTCTCTCTTTCTCTAGCTTCTTTAAATCCTCCCCTAGAATAGACCAAAAAAGACAAAAAGTGAAGTAATTATACTACAAAGTTCTCAGAGCCATTAATGTTAAATATTGAACGCTGCCAAGCTAGAAAAGCTACATGTTGCCCACAAATTCCATGAGCATTGGATATGAATAAGTTAGGAAATCCATCTTCAAATTTCCTGATTGATTAAATACACAAATAAATCTATGTTACCGTACTATTATTTTCATAACTCATATGTTGGAGAAATATCAAAAAAATTGAATAACAAGATAACTAGTTCAAACCTTATTTATCATTTCATGCCCAATAGCAAATAGATAAATTCAGTAAAAGGATACTCATTATGACAATGGAAACAACAATCATAAAGGTTCCTAACGACAGGCAATAAGATGAAAGATCATCAAATTACACTCTGTTCCATCATATGTAGAGAAGAAGTCTCATTTTCTCAAACATGGTGTTTCCAGTGCAAGTTAAAATTAGTAGTTACCAGTTATACAGACAAAACAGCCAGAGTCAAAGACCGAAAGACAAAGACAATTTCCAGCCCAGTGCCCACAAAATTTTCCCCCTTTCCTCCCAAGTCCCATCCACTTCCCTGCGGCCCTGCCCACTGGTTCTTCATTTTCCCCAACAAATGAAACAGGCACAGCCACTAGCAGTCTAGCCACAGCCCGCATAATTTTGCCCCTTTCCTCCTAGCAACAATAGCACTATAGTACGTAGCAGTCGCCAGTAAGCAGATGGAATTTATAGCAATAGCAAATAGCACAATAGAAAATAGAAATTGCAATAAGCGATGCCAATGGCCACTACACTAGCAATTTTCCATTTTCCTATTTCCATTTTCCTCCAACTCACCCATTCGCCACTGCAATTTCTCTACACTCCACTGTCTACAATCTACAGCCAATACTCAATAGACTATAGCAGAATCGCAGATGCCAGATGATTGATGAATACGATTATAGGAATTGAAATTATAGAAATTAGAAAACTCACCTACTACAGAGGATTATGAACGCTGGATGCTGGGCTGGGCGTCTATGCCTCGTGGTAGTGGATGCAGACAGCAGTGGTCGGCGTCGGCGTCGATGAAGGGGCTGAGGCGTGGATGAAGGGGGCAGGGGCTGACGCGTGTTGGTCTATTTGAATGTATCAGGGATTCAGGAAAGGGGAGGATAAATGAGGTGAGGGTTACTATTTTTCTTTTTATATTTAATAAAATAAAATAAAAAGTAATGGCAACGTGCAATGAGCGTTGCAAAAAGGTTAATGACAACGTTCAAATGCATGTTCTTAAAACATCTAATAACAACGTGCATTGCACGTTGCTAAAATTAATCTACGACAACGCGCATTGAACGTTGCAAAATGTTAACAGCAACGGGCATTGAACGTTGCAAAAACAAAATTAAAGACAACGGACCGCGAACGTTGCAAAAGGGTGCATTAGCAACATTCATTAAAAAAACGTTGCCAAAACTCAATTTTGTCAACCAATAGCAACATACACTTACTCAATGTTGCCATAGACCCCTTTTAACAACATGCAATTGATGAATGTTGCCTTTTGCATGTTGGAAAAGGCCTTTTTTCTTGTAGTGCCATATTCGTTTAGAATAAATACAATTTTTAGTTGTTCTTTGTAAGGAGCATAAACACCATTATTATGAATAATCTTATTATTGATATTTAATATAATAAAAAAACTTTTAATAAATGAACTTACTTGTAGTATAAAAAAAGTAATTAAATTGGTGTATTTTTAGATTTGATAGAAGAAAAAAATTTCAAGCAGTTTATATATCTTAGTAGTCGAGTCAAAATTCACTATTGTTCACGTAGAGGTTTCTCATGAATGAACTATTAGACCAGGATCTTAACTGTTGGATTTGAAGAACAATGGCTTATGAACTTGCTATCCAAATTTTACATAACCAGAGTACAAGCACTGAGTATAACGTTTGATCACAGCTGTAAAGGCTATCCAAATTCTACGAATTTTCTACACTGTTGATGTGGAATTTTCTCTCTATTTTGGGTGAGCTACTTCGTGCTGATGACTTGCTACAAATCCATAGAGAAAGACAAAAGTAAGAATAGAGAATAAGAAAGAAAAATAGAAAGTTAAAATTTTAAGTACCAAGGTTGAAAACATTTTTATATGATCATACGTCAAGTGCATGGTTTCTACCATGCAGAACGACTACTCGACACCTCCTGCAAATATTTCATGCCTTCTCGCACCGATGGTAGATTATAAACCCAATATACAATTGCTACGCTGGAACCCTAACTGGCAGAACGAAATTGAACTTGGGTCTGCACTATGGATAGCTCCTCTTGGTCATCAGGCGAACTCCTCTCTGTAATTGCAAACTGCTTTCATGATCTATAGCACATTCTAATAAATGCGTTTTTGGTGAAGTGTTTCCAACATTCAGAACTATGCTCGAGTTCTTGGCTATTTTGGTTTCTTGATAGTGATTGTTTCTTTGTCCAATTCGTCGTCAAGCTTTATAGTTGTCAATTTCAATGTATCGACATTTACAGGGTTTAGGACATCATTTCGACCAAAAAATTCATCGACGGAAGTATTCAACTATCGAAATTTGAACCCTCATCGGGGTTCAGAATTCTACTGCTATTCATTAGAAAATTTGCATAAAATAGAGGGGAAAAGAATTAATTAGTAGAAGGGAAGCGAAAAGTTCAAGAAATAATTGCAAACAAAACACTCTAAGAATAATTGCCAAGTTGTACAGCTACAACAAGATATATTAGATATTGTAGACCAGTGTGAAGACGAAAAGTTCCAAAAAAGCTCGAAATTGAAATTTCAAATTTTGAATTCGAAGCCCAAAGCCTACCTAAATACAATAAAATCATGGCTGCTTTGGCAGCCATAGTAGCTACGCAGGCCAGCCTGAGAGATCAGCTCGCACAGGAAAATCTTGGCTCGATTTTCCCCTACAACTTGCCTCCGGAGCAAGCGGTTCATGTCCGCTAACATCACTAAATACGTACGAGTACATTAGCAAAAAATATTGGATGGGATTGAGTAACCACTTAATTTTGAATTTATTTATACTAATAAATATATAATAAAAAGAAGTGATGGTATAACTCAAATATTGAGTTCTAAATAATAGACAAACATGCATAGACAAAATAGGAATGTCAATGAGATGGAACAAAAATAGCTCTCTGATATAAATGTAAAATACATAGTTTTTCCTCTTTATTTAATACGCTCGTATGATTATTTTATGTCAAAATGTACTTATTAATCTCATATTTTGGTTTAGGTGGCAATTTAAGGGATATGACGTAATTTGGAAGAAAGAAGTGAAAATGGACCAAAATGGAAGAAAGTGAAAGTTCAAGGACTAAGTGCAAATACTCTAAACTTACTTATAACCTTGTGATGAATATTTTAGAGTGTTAGAGGTCAATTGGATGAAGGAAGGAGTCAAAGGGATGAAACGTAACCAGAACATTATCATATATCAACTTTCAAGCTGAAAAATTTTGCATCGATTTTTAGTCTCATCTTGAAACCGGTTTTTACATGGCTGATGATCGAATTTGAAGATGGTATCTGAAGTAAAGTTCTAGCTCTTTGAGTTATCTTTCCAACGCACCTTGAATCTTCTCAATCGGACATCAAGAGAGGAAGTTGTGATGAAAATACTAAAGAAAACACAGAATTTGAAACAACAACACAGGGCCCAGGGGCTACAACACAGTGCCCATGCGCCGTGTTGCCCTGAAAGAACAGATTTTCAATGCCTAGGCGCTGCGCAGCGTACATCAGGATTTTTTTGTATGTATGGTCAGCGAGAAGCCTAGAAAAAACACCCCAAAATACATCAGAACCTCACCAACCTTTTTTCTCTCTATTTTTTCTTAGATCTATCATGTGTAACTAACTCTTAGTACTTGATTGAAGGATACCGAAGCCTTGGAAACCATTATAACTATGAGATCCACCTATTTTATTGTTTAATTTATATTTTAAGTATAATTGTCATGTTTGATTGCTAAGAGATCTATTAGTTTTTCATATATTAAAATCTATAGTTAAGTTATATCTTAAATCCTAAATTATTTGAATCATATAACTTGTGAAACACTAGAATTTGATAATTTTCTGTTATAGATGTTATTGAATCTTAAGAAGAATATTTAAATAGATTGAATGCAACCGTTGGTATTTGTATTTAGTTCATCGATTTCTCTATTGTTTAAAACTGTTATTAAATTGAATCTTTAGCGCTGGTCTGAGATTATTTGATAATTAGGGTTAATTAGACGCTAATTTTTTATTAGCTAAAATTAAGGAGAAATATGAATTTATTCCAACGACAAATATTGTGAATGTGAATTGATTATTCTTTGTAAATTGATGAATGGTTATAAATCTCTAATGGTAGAAGTTGACTTTGATCAAGACTCGTTTCATTGGTTTAATACAATTCGTTAATTTATATTTTTATTTGTTATAAGATTGATTTCGTTATAAACAAAACCCCCAATGGTTATACGAAGCATATATTGTTGAATTGCACAATCAATAGAGTGGTGTTAATTTATTTTTGTGCCTATTTAGTTATTTTATTTTTGAAAAAAAAATCATAATTTTCTACGTTTTTAAGCAATTTATTGTTTTTAAGAATTTTAGCTTAAAATTTTTTTTTTATTCTAGTTTTTTTTTTAATTTGTTTGTCATATATATATATATGTGTGTGTGTGTGTGTGTGTGTGTGTGTATAATATTTTTGTTTAAAAATTTCATTGATAGTTTAAGGAACTTGATTGCAACTATGGCGCTAATTCTCAACAATTCGGCACTAGACTCGAAAACAAATCGAAATATATTAATGAGGTAAATGTCTCACCCATTGAACAACAACTTGCAAGTCTAACTACTCTTATTTGTCGAATGGTTGCAGGTAATGTGCAAACAGCAAAAGATTGTGGAATTTGTTCATTGGTAGGCCATCCAACTGATATGCGTCTATCACCTCAAGAAGAATCCGTTGACCACGTAAATGCAGATGGTATCTTTCCTAGACAACCAAAGAGGAATTATGATCCTTATTCAAACACATACAACAAAGGATGGAGGGATCATCCAAATATTAGCTGTGGGAATCGACAAGTGAATCAACATATGAATCAAAATCGACAGAATTCCAGCAATATAATCAGTCATACCTTCCTAGACAACAACAGGGCCAAACTTCTAACTTTGGTATATCTTTAGAAGATATTGTTAAATCTCTTGTCACTAACACTTTACAATTTCAATAGGAGAGAAGGACTAGCATTCAATGTTTGGAGAATCAGATAGGTCAAATGGCTAACGCGGTCAGTCGGTTGGAGTCATAGAATGCGGGAAAACTACCCTCTCACACGGTAGTAGATCCAAGGGAAAATGTAAGTGCAATCACATTGAGGAGTGGCACGGATTTTGAAATTCCAATGAAGATAGCCCCACATCATTGAAGGAAGAAATGAGGAATATATCACAGCAGAAAAGAGTGATCCCAACGATAATGAGGTAACTAAGCGTAAGCTTCTACCTCTTTCGAATTATAAACATGTACCTTCTTTCCCTCAAGTTTTAGTAGGATCTAGGAAATATGAACGAGATCATGATGAGTTGCATAAAATTTTTAGTAAATGCGAGGTAAATATTCCACTTTTAGCTATCATTAAACAAGTGTCTCGTTATGCTAAGTTTTTAAAACAATTGTGCACAAGTAAGGAAACGGAAACTAATGGGAATTGAAAAGGTTAAAGTTGGAGAAACTGTGTCTATAATTATTCAAAGGAAACTTCATGTAAAATGCACGGATCCTGGCATGTTCACTATCCCTTACACGATAGGTAACACTAAGTTTCGAAAAGCCATGACAGATTCAGGAGCTTCTATTAATGTCATGTCATATTCTGTATATGCTTCTTTGAAACTTGGCCCCTTAACTAAAACTGGTATGGTAATTCAATTAGCTAATAGATCAAATGCCTACCCAAAGGGTGTGGTTGAGGATGTCTTTGTACAAGTTAATGACTTGGTTTTTTCTGTTGACTTTTATGTGCTTGATATAGAACACAGTGATCAAACTAGTCATATCTTGTTAGAAAGACCATTCTTAAAAACATCCAAAACTAAAATTGACGTTCATAGTGGTACCTTGACCATGGAATTTGATGGTGAGATAATTACATTTAATATTTATGATGCCATGAAATTTCATGTTGATGATAATGCTGTGTATTCTATTGGTGTAATTGATGATCTAGCACGTGATGTTTTTGAACTTGATGGGAATGATGAATTGGAGGTCGATATTCGTGAGAGTATAGAGAAAGAGAGTGATGAATTAACATTGAATCCCAATTTGCAAGAAGCTGTTGACATGTTGAACACTCATCCAAGGTCACAACAAGCAGGTAATGGTTTATATGTTGATTTGCATGTTTTTAATGAAAAGCCTCTACCTTTTGTTGTGCAGGCCCCATTCTGGATTTGAAGTCTCTCCCTAATCACCTTAAATATGTATTCCTTGGAGATGGAAAAACATTGCCAGTGATAATCTCCAACGAACAGACTACATTGCAAGAAGAAAAATTGTTGCAGGTCCTCAAGGAGCATCGAACAGCCATTGGTTAGATAATTGTAGACATCAAGGGAATCAGTCCATCCACTTGCATGCATCGCATTTTGCTTGAAGAATGAGAAAAGTCTTCTCGTCAACCTCAACGAAGATTGAATCCACCCATGATGGATGTAGTGAAGAAAGAAGTCCTCAAGCTTTTGGAAGTTGGCATGATTTATCCTATTTTTGATAACAATTGGGTCAATCCAATTCAAGTGGTTCCTAAGAAGATGGGGATAACTGTGGTGAAGAATCAGAACGATTAATTGGTTACCACTCGTGTTCAAAATGGGTGGAGGGTTTGTATAGATTATAAGAAATTAAATGCTGTGATCCGAAAAGATCACTTTCCTTTACCGTTTATTGATCAAATGCTTGAAAGATTAGCTGGTCTTTCTCACTAGTCTTCTTGATGGTTATTCAGGTTATTTCTAGATTGCAAATTTTCGAGAAGATCAAGAAAAGACAACCTTCACATGCCCTTTGGTCTTTGTAGTGCTACAGCTACTTTTCAACGATGTATGGTAAGTATATTTTCAGATTATGTTGAGCATATCATAGAGGTTTTTAAGGATTATTTCACAGTCTATGGTGATTCATTTGATAACTGTTTACATAACCTTGAGTTAATCCTTAAAAGATGCATGGAAACTAATCTTGTTTTGAATTCTGAAAAGTGTCACTTTATGGTAGAACAATGTATAGTTCTAGGGTTTGTTATCTCATCTAAGGGCATTAAAATAGATAAAGCTAAAATTAACATTATTCAATCTCTACCTTACCCTGCTAGTGTGAGGGAGGTTCGCTCTTTTCTTGGACATGGAGGTTTTTATCGCAGGTTTATCAAGGACTTCTCCAAAATTGCTTTGCCCCTATGCAAATTGTTACAAAATGACGTGGCTTTTGAATTTGATGAGGCATGCAAAATGGCATTCGATAAGTTGAAAGAATTGTTGAGTTCTGCACCAATCATTCAACACCTTGACTGGAACTTCCCCTTTGACATCATTTGTGATGCAAGCAACTTTGCAGTTGGAGCAGTGCTGGGTCAAAGAACTGGAAAAGCATCTCATGCCATCTATTATGCGTCCAAAACTCTAAATGATGCCCAGAGAGACTACACCACAACTGAATAAGAACTATTGGCTATTGTTTTTGCTTTAGAAAAATTCTGTCCTTATTTGCTTGGTAGTGAATTAATTATTTCTCTTATCATGCAGCTCTACATTACTTGATGATAAAGAAAGAGGAGAAACCAAGACTAATTCGATGGATACTTCTCCTGAGTGAATTCAACCTAGAAATCAAAGACAAAAAGGAATAGAAAATAGTGTTGCAGATCATTTGAGCCGTTTATCTAACGTGGATGCTGAACTCCAATTGCAGGAAACCTTTCCTGATGAGCAATTATTTTCTGCAAGCACAACTTTACCATGGTATGCAGACATTGTAAACTTTTTGATTGTTAATACTCTACCTTTTGATTTGTCTAGGGCGTGAAGAGATAAGCTAAAGAGTTATGCGAAATATTATGTATGGGACGATCCATACTTGAAGAAGCATTGTGCAGATCAAGTGATTAGAAGGTGTGTTCCTGAAAATGAGATTACTTCCATTCTTACATTCTGTCACTCTTATGCTTCTGGATGACACTTTGGAGCAAAAAGAATAACAAGAAAAGTGCTTGAATGTGGTTTGTATTGGCCATCCTTGTTTCGAGAGGCCTACTCATTTTGTAATGCATGAAACTATCAAAAAAAAGGTAATATATCTTAAAAGACTGAAATGCCATAAACAACCATACTTGTTTGTGAAATCTTTGACGTTTGGGGCATTGATTTCATGGGACCATTTCCTATCTCTTTTGGTTTTACTTATATTTTGCTTGTTGTGAATTATGTTTCGAGATGGGTAAAAGCTAAAGTCACCAGGACTGATAATTCTAAAGTTGTTACAGATTTTATCAAGTCTAATATATTCTCCAGGTTTGGGATTCCGAGAGCTCTCATCAGTGATCGTGGAACTCATTTTTATAATCAAACTGTGGAAGTTCTGTTGAGGAAATACCATGTCACCCACAAGGTGTCAACTGCATATCATCCACAAACTCATGGTCAGGCGGAGATGTCAATCGGGAAATCAAATCCATCATTGAGAAAACGGTCTGCCTGAATAGAAAAGATTGGAGCTTGTGCTTGGATGAGGCTTTATGGGCATACAGAACTGCATACAAAACACCCATTGGTATGTCACCCTACCGGTTAGTGTTTGGGAAACCATGTCACCTTCCAGTGAAGTTAGAACACAAAGCTTACTAGACTGTCAAGAGTTTCAACATGAAAATGGATGAGAGTGGAGAACACAGAAAGTTACAACTTAAAGAGCTAGATGAAATTTTCAATGATTCATGTGAGAGTGCAAGAATTTACAAGGAGAAGACGAAGGCAGTCACAGGCACTCACTAATGGAAGTTTCAAAAAATAGCCTAGTAACTTTGTCATTTGTGCCTCGCAAAATGCTCTGATGGAAGGGTGGTTGAAAAAATTGTATTTATTTACAAGTCTATATGTTAATGCGATATATAGTATTATAACCTTAACTAGACATTCCATAATTATGTGAAGTAAGATGACATTCTGTAGGTGCAACAATAGTTCCCGTAAGTTGGACAGAGATGCAGTGCCCTTTAACAGGTCAAATTGAGCCAAGAAAAGTTGCTAAGATTGGAGCCTGATTGATAAAAGCCGCGGCTGGCCTAAAATTATCCAGTGAAAGTTGTGGACTGGCACAACCTGGTTGAAAGTAGTAGAAAAATTGCTTTTTGGTGGTTGGGCCTGTTGGCCACCATTGATTTTCAATGTTATACGCGATATTTTATGAACTTTTCATTCTTCCAGGGAATTGCCATAATGTTGAAGACCATATACTGCTACCTTTTCATTGTGTTTTGAAATTTAGTGCAAATTATTGTAAATGGAGAAATCGATTTTCCTTTTACCTTCCATAGAAAAAGACATGAAAACGGTGGAGGTATCAATTATGTAGGAGTGTAAACAGTTATGTAGGCAGTTTTTTGGCGTATTTTTTAAATCAAACCATATAAAGCATCTCGACAAAAATTGAACTTAAACTGAATCTTTGTATCAATTAAGCTGCTCAAGAAGTTTCGAATCGTTGTTTTCTTATATGTTTGGAGGATATGATGCATGGCAAAAACGTTTCCCAATTCTTAAAATGTTTTGCTTTGGTGTTAATTGAATGTTTTAGTTTGGTTCAAAATCAAACGCTAAGAAGTTCACGGGGATCTAAACCTAAATCAAAATATTGAAAGCATGGTTTCAATTTGATATGGCAGTTTGACGACCTTTGTTTATACTTTTATGAGAGGAGATATGATGTAGCAAATTGGAGAAGAATGTGATTATGTTAACATAATATGAACCGACTTGTTGATTCGTAATGAATATTGATAAAGGACAAACAATGAAAGAACAAATCGGTGCTAATAATTTTCATAAAAATAGCCAATGATTTAAAATACATAAGCTAGGCCAGGGTATTTAAACGGGAACTGAACCTCTCAAATCGAAACCGAATCAGAATCATGGATTCTAGTCCGGCTCCAAAAAAAATTAAGAACCGAAACCAAGATCGATAATCGATTGGGTCTGAATTGGTCTTGGTTCCTGAACCTAAACCATGAGTACTCAAATGAAACCGATTTTCTATATAATTTATAGACTGTATAGAAAAATAAAAAACTTGCAAACTCTAATTTAGAGAGTAATTAGTCTAAAACTTTAGACTCTAACCCTAAGAAATCAAGACTAACTCCTACTTTTTTGCATTTGACCTCACATCGTATTGTTGCATTTTAGATAAGTAATAATGATTGAACAAGCTCAAATAACTGATTTGACAGCACCTGTTTGGATTATTTTTTTCAAGCAGTCCAATTATATGTCTACACGTGTTTCCACTATTTTTGAACATGTTTGTGTAGCATGATTGTTTCAGATATTAGTGCACGTTAATCTTTGCAATATAGTCTTTCTGTGAATCAAAAAGTTCAAATTAAGTTGTAAAGTAAGTTGATGAATCAAAGCATTCATTTTTTGCAATTCAAGCGTTTTACTTTCTTGCATTGTTTACAAACTTAAGTGATTTTTTCATATTTTTTTTTATAATGCATAGCAATTGAACTTTGATATATTCATACATTGGGTTGTGATGTACCTTTTTGGTTATCTTGAGTTCGTAATTCTCTTTTAAAATATATTTTTTCAATTTTTTATTCAAATAGAGCGAGTTCAATATGTGGACTACAATTTCTTGATAATACATAGTTATGTATCTAATTAGTATTTTTTTTTTTTATGTCAATTCATTTTAAGAGTAGAAGAATTTAAACAGTGTTCATAATTAAATTATAGGCTCTAGCACACCTCACATATAAATCGAATAAGATTTATTAAGAAAAATAATTTATTCTCAAATTGCAATTTCATTTTTGATATTTTAATTTTCTCTTCTTTCGTGATATTTAGTCTCCACTACTTTGCTTCATGAAAATTTCTTAGTTGAATTTTATTCCTTGCACAAATATTGTCGAATAGTAGCATGTTAGGTATATGAACTGAAAGGACCTATATGAAATGCTTATTAAATGTATATAAAAAACTATTATGGCCAAACAGGAATCGAAACCGATGGTTCAAGTTTAGATTTGGTTCCAATAATTATAAGGACTCAAATGGTTCCATGAAATACCCGAATTATAATGAGTGGTTTCGGTATTGAAATACCCAGACCAGCATACTTGATGCACATGCCTAACATACACCAACTCTTAAATGCCAATAAAGATCAAACGATGAATGGAAAACTATTATAAAACTATATATGAAGACAAGAACAAGAAAAACAAAATAAAATAAAAAATCAAAATTCAAGTATATATTTTATTGTAACGACCCTTGTATATAGGATTTCAAATAGAGTTAGAATCTGAATAGAAGATTAAATAAAAATTGTCCAAGCATCACGATAAAATTAATAGTCAAACATAATTATCTCATAAATTTAGAAAACTCCCCCTTTTGTGATTATTGATGAGTGTATTTTACTCATACTTTAGATATCATCTAAACTTGATATTTAATTTATTTCTACAAGTTTTAGAACGTTTTAATGTGTGTTTTGATATTGTGATATAGGTTGATGAAATTGAAAGAAATAAGCAAAAGTTGGCAAAATTGGAGAAGATGACTAAATTGTAAGAGATTCAAAGTTCGGGGACTAAAATGCATATACGAAAAAAGTTGTATCGCACCTTGTGCTTGCAGTTAATTGGATAAAGAAAGAAGTCAAAGGGATCAAATATAGTCAAAATATGATCACACATCATTTTCCAACCGAAAAAGTTATGCTTCAAATTTGCAGTCTCATAATGAGACTCATTTTTGACATATTAAACGTTTGAATTGGAAAATTATATCTGAAAAAAAGTTGTATCCCTTTAGTTATCTTTCCAACGCATCTTGAATCCCCTCAATCGGATATCGAGAAAAACAGTTATGATAAAAATACTGAAAGACGCGCGCAGTACTGAATTTCCAATGGAAACGGGCGCCGCAGCGCCACCGTTGCTGAAAATCAACAGAATCATGGGCACCGAGGAGCCGCTGTGTGATAAATAGGTTTTTGAATTTTTTGGACTCTTTTCTTGGTCCAATACAACTCCAACCCGTCCAAGATTTCATGATAATATAAATACAATCCTAAAGACCACTTTTGAGGGGAGAATTCAACACACAATTGAAGGAGACAAATTGGGCATAATTCAAGAAATCAAAGGGAGACAAATACAACATTAAGGACGAAGATTGAAGATATATCCAAAAACTAGTTTTTCTATTCTTTTCTTTATGTTGCTTATTTTGAATTGTATAGATTTCATGTTTCTTATCATGAACTAAAATATTATTCTAGGGTTTGATTGTAACCAAAACTTGAGAGTATGATTTGAATTTAATTTAGTTATTTCTATGAAATTTCCCAATTCATTTTATTTGTGTTATAATTTTAATACTTTCAATTAATTGACCACTAATTGAATGAGTAGATACTATTCAATTTCGGCACTCGAGAGATGGGGATTTTGGTGCGATCATAAGATTAACACAACATAGATTTTATAGATTTCGAGAGAAAATATAAGATCTATGAAGTTTACTCCATAAAAGAATCGTGAACTTAATAATTTCTAGATTTTAATTCGAAATAGAGATATTGGAATTAATTTCTAGAATGAATTTTTATCCGGCACTCGAGAGAGAGGGTAGAATTACATTAGGGTTCTTGCTTATAAATATGAAAAATTGATTAGAAATAACTAAGTTTTTGAGAATCATATTTGATAGTTAGGTGAAATCATTCCCTTGACTTTTCCTTCTTGATTAAATTCATATAATTTGTATTCATTAAATTCGTCGCTAAAATTATCGTTAGATTAGTTAACAATATTGATTCATAACTCATTCATCTAGATAAAATAAAAGCTACATAATTATAGTACTTAGTACAAAATTAAATTACAATCCGTGTGGGTTCGACACTCTTAATTCTATTACTATATTACAAAACATGACACCGTTCACTTGCGGCATAAATCACGTTATAGAAAACGTGTGACAAGTTTTTGGCGCCGTTTTCGAGAATTGTTTTATTTGATATTTACTAATATTATTACCAATTAGCTTTTATTTTAATTTAGATTTTTGTTTTTGTTTTTATTTATTTTATTGATATCTTTGATAGTTTCTTGGTTTGTTAATTTTAGTTGTGTATGCGAAGAGTGAAGAATTTGAAATTATTACCTATTGATCCTGAACCAGAACGCACATTCCACTTTATAAGGGGTAAACAAAGGGATGGGCATGAAGCAATGGCAGAACTAGAAGATGGAGCAACAAATGAAAATAATCAACAACGGGGCTATTTGGGACTATGTCAGACCAGTTGTTAATGACAACTATTCCGGTATTGCACGCCCAGCTATTGTTGCAAATAATTTCGAGCTGAAGTCGGGATTGATACACATGGTACAACATAACCAGTTTGGGGGAGCTTCGACAGAAGACCCAAATGCTCATCTTGGTTCCTTTATTGAAATCTACGATACTGTCAAGATGAATGGTGTTACTGAAGACACCATCAGACTCCACTTATTTTCCTTTTCCTTAAGAGATAAAGCCCAAGCATGGTTCCAATATTTTCCAAATGGATCTATCATGACTTGGGAGGGATTAGCACGGAAATTTCTAACAACATTTTTTCCACCCTCTAAGGCAGCTCATTTACGGAGTGAAATTGGTCAATTCAGACAATCCGACTTCGAGCCATTTTATGAGGCATGGGATAGATTCAAATATCTACTTAGAAGATGTCCTCAGCATGGTTATCATAGTTGGGTGAAAATCGAACTCTTCTACAACGGACTGAATGGTCAAACAAGGACAATAGTGGATTCTGCAGCAGGAGGAACTTTGATGTCCAAGACTCTAGCTGTAGCTTATTCATTGTTAGATGAGATAGCTAGTAATAGCTATCAATGGCCAAGTGAGCGTTCAAGTGCTAAGAAAGTTGATGGCCTTTATAAGGTGGATCCTATCACAGCTAATGCAACTCAGATATCATCTCTCACTACTCAAATAGCTACATTAGCATCACATGGAACTCAGAAGAAAGCAGATTCCATCATGGCTACTTCCATTTCATACCATGAGTCTGAGTCAGAGAATGAGCAAGTCCAGTATGTGAATGACAGAAACTTCAATCAGAGAGGAAACTACTTAGCAAACTAGTACCATCCAGGACTGCGAAACCATGAGAATCTCTCTTATGGTAACAATGCGAACGTACTACAATCACCATCTGGAGGATATTTTGGGAACCTTCATTTCAGAGACTAGATTGAGGTTCAACAAAGATGAGTCAAGAGTTGACAACATCGAGACTCATATGACCAACTTGGGGGTCACGGTGAAGAATCTAGAGGTGAAAATTGGTCAGATAACAACTTCATTACAATCTAACAGAAAGGAAAATTTTCCAGTGACACGGAGGTTAACCTAAGGGAGCACTATAATGCCATCACCTTAAAGAGTGGTAAAGAAGTTGAAGAAAGCAAGCCTAAAGAGGTTGAGGGGCCTACACCGGATCCCATACTTACAGAGGAATAGCATATTGAAGAGCTAAAGACCGAAGCAAAGGCAACAAAAGAGATTAATAAACCTTACTCAATCTCATTTCCAGACAACCAACTATTTGGAAGCCCCAGCTACCATTCCCACAGAGATTCATGAAGAAGAAAATTGATGAGCATTTCGCAAGGTTCCTAGAAGTCTTCAAGAAAATTCGCATCAACATTCCTTTTGCAAATGCCTTGGCCCAAATGCCTAACTATCTTAAGTTCTTAAAAGAAGTGATGTCAAAGAAGATAAAGTTTGAGGAGTTCAGGACAGTTAAGCTGAAAGAGAAGTGTAGCACCATTCTTCAGAAGAAGCTTTCTTAGAAATTGAAAGATCCAGACAACTTCAACATTCCTTGTAATATTGGTGGTATCACATTTGTAAAGCATTGGGTGACTTTGGAGCTAGCATTAACTTGATGCCCCTATTAGTGTTCGAAAAGTTAGGTCTTGGAGAAGTAAAGTCCACAACCACCACCTTGCAACAGGCAGAAAGATCAATTACATACCCCAAGGGCATTATTAAAGATGTATTGGTGAAGACCGACAGTTCATCTTTCCGGTGGACTTTGTGGTGTTGGACATGGAAGAGGATGAGAAAGTACCACTGATTTTTGGCAGACCTTTCCTAGCTACTGGAAGAGTATTGATTGATATACAAGAAGGAAAGTTGATACTGCAGGTTAATGAAGAGCAAGTGAACTTCAACATCCATCAAGAAAAGAAAGCCCCTAAAACATTCAATGCATGCACATGATCCAATCCATCAATGTAGAGAGGAATGAGAAAGACAAGAAGGAAGTGTTTTAAGACCCTCTAGAACAACATTTGGTTCTCCATTATTCAAGGTTTGATACATTTGCAAATGGAAAGGGACCAATGAAATGGTGGATTATGTCTTGGAGTAGGAAACTTCTCCACCTGACAAAAAGGAGATCTACGTGGAAAAGCCTTTGAAACCACCAAACCTTGTCAAACCCAAGGAAGTTTTGAAGGCTACACCGGATTTAAAACCATTTAAATCTATTGGACATGCTACAGTGAAGAAGAATACAAAGTCAAGGGTAAAGTTTAGAAAGAAGAGAGAAGTGTCACCTGAAGATCCAACGTAGACACCTTGGTTATGTCAAGTTAATAACGTTAAAGAAGCACTTTTTGAGAGGCAACCCAAGCTTTCGTTTTTATTTATTTTATTTTTGAATTATAAGATAGTTATTTAAGAGTTTATTTAGGAATTTATCAGTCATAGCCCATCTTCCCTTAGGTTTTGAGTAATCAAGATGGTTTTAGATGTTTGAGCTAAGTATTTAATATCTAAAATTTGACTTTTCAGGAACATGACGTCGCGAAACACTCAAACCAACATTGACAAGGATAAAACGGGATAAATTTCAAGTTTGGGAGAGAAGATAGAAGAAGCATCCATCAAATCCAGATAATTCAGGGAAGTCTTCCTCACTTTTCTTTAATTTTACATTGGGGACAATGTTCAATTAAAGTTTGGGGTGTCTTATAAATTGTATAATTACCTAGTATTTTTATTTTGAGTGCGTGTTTTTTTTTAAGAAAAAAAAAGTATTTACTTGATTTGCATGCTTGTGTAAGTTAGGTAGCCTTGTCGGCAATGATATATTATTGAGGACATTTGTTGGTTTATGGATCATGAATATGTTATGTGTTTTAGTTAATTTTTTTTCTTATTCATGAAGAACGTAAAGTATTTATGCACGTGAGTTGATTGTGGTGTTGTACATAAGTAAGTTGATTCATGTTTATACGTTGAAATAGAGAACTTGGACGATCAATCCCAAAACCGAATATTCAATATATCATTAACCTTGTATAATATAATTTGGGACATTCAAGCTTGTAAATGATATGATTTAGGAATGTGGTAATTACATGCATGCTGAAAAAAATATTGTGTGAAGTGTCTTCAACTTTCAAGTATGAACTAAGTGATGACCATATGCTAGGAATCTAGCCCTTTGATCATTTTTGCTTTCCTTTTAAAGAAAGAGCATTGCAGTTGTTAACTCATTATTTCACACCTGCACCTTTTTTACTCGAGTTATTAAGTTCTTAGGGGTTTCTTAAGACCTGGTATCCTTTGGTATTTCAAAATTGGGGAGTTACCGACTAAAAGCTCGCTACAAGGGTCAAAAAGAGAAAGAAAGGGTGATGTTAATCTTAAGTTGGAAAAAAAATAATAATATCAAAATAAGCAAAAAAAAAAAAATTGTGCAATGGTGAAAAAATGTTGATGGCTTAGATATCTAGTGGGTTTAAATTATTTAGTATAAGCTTAATTATCGAAGCACTCATAAATTGGGAGAATTATCACATGGCTTGAATTGTTAACATTGCCGGTTAAAATGAACCAAAGTTGAGTGGTGTAAGAATTTAGTATTGAAAATTAACTTTAGAATACACCTTGTGAAATGAAAAGAAAACAAGTTTGGGGGTGTATGAATCTAACGAGCGAAGTAATGAAATATTTGACTTTTAAGGTCGGGAATTGGATCAACTTATTATTGTACAGCGTTGCACTTAACTCTCCACACATACCTATTTTGCATTGAATAGTTGAAAATTTAGCTTGGGCATTATAACTATGAAGTGATTCATAAATTGATGTTATGTTTTCAATCCTGAGTTATGAAGGCAAGATATCTAGCGAATTTTTTTTTAGTGATTTTGTTTGATTTAGTTGTGTTCGTAGATTTCTAGAGTTTTGTGTTTGCTCGAGGACTAGCAAAGTATTAAGTTTGTGGGTATTTAATGAGTCTATTTCACTCATACGATATCATCTAAACTTGATATTTAACTTATTTCTACGAGTTTTAAAATGTTTTAATGTGTGTTTTGATGTTGTGATATAGGTTAATGAAATTGAAGAAAATAAGCAAGTTGGCAAAATTGGGTAATATGGCTAAATTGTAAGAGATCCAAAGTTCGGGGACTAAAGTGCAAATACTCAAAGTTGTGTCGGACCTAAAATGAAGATTGGAGAGTGATTGGAGTCAATTGGATGAAGAAAGAAGTCAAAGGAATCAAATATAGTCAAAGTATGATCACGCATCATTTTCCAACCGAAAAAGTTATGCTCTAAAGTTGTAGTCTCATATTGAGACTCATTTTTGACATAGCAAACATTTGAATTGGAACATTGTATATGAAGAAAATTTGTATTCCTTTGAGTTATCTTTTTAACGCATCTTGAATCGCTTCAATCGGATATTGGGAGAAAATGTTATAATAAAAATACTGAAAGACGCGCAGTACTGAATTTCCAACCGAAATGGGAGCCGCAGTGCCGAAATAGTGGCGCCGCAGCACCACCATTGCTGAAAATAGTAGAATCATGGGCACCGCCGTGCGAGAAATAGGTTTTTAAATTTTTTATACTCTTTTCTTGACCCAATACAACCCCAACACGTTCAAGATTTCATGATAATATAAATACAGCCCTAAAGACCACTTTTGAGGGGAGAATTCAACACACAATTGAAGGAGGTAAAGTGGACATAATTCAAGAAATCAAAGGGAGGCAAAAACAACATCAAAGACAAAGATTGAAAATCTATCCAAAAACTAGTTTTTCTATTCTCTTCTTTATGTTGTTTATTTTGATTTGTATAGTTTTCATGTTTCTTATCATGAACTAAAATATTTTTTTAGGGTTTGATTGTAACCAAAACTTGAGAGTATGATTTGAATTTATTTTTATTATTTCTATGACATTTATCATTCCGTTTATTTGTGTTATGATTTTAATGCTTTCAATTAATTGGCCACTAATTGAATGAATAGATACTAGTCAATTCCGGCACTTGAGAGATGGGAATTTAGGTGCGATCATAAGATTAACACAACATAGATTTTATAGGTTTTGAGAGAAAGTGTAAGATTTAAGAAGTTTACTTCATAAAAGAATCACGAACTTGATAATTTCTAGATTTTAATTCGAAATAGAGATATTGGAATTAATTTCTATGATTAATTTTTATTCGGCGCCTGATAGAGGGGGGTAGAATTATATTAGAGTTCTTGCTTATAAACATGAAAAATTGATTAGAGATAACTTAGTTTTTGATAATCTTATTTGATAGTTAGGTGAAATCATTCCCTAGACTTTTTCTTCTTAATTAAATTCATATAATTTATATTCATTGAATTCGTCACCAAAATTATCGTTAAACTAGTTAGCAGTATTGATTTATAACTCATTCGTCTAAATAAAATAAAGGTTACATAATTATAGTACTTAGTACAAAATTAAATTACAAACCATGTGGGTTCGACACTCTTAACTCTATTACTATATTACAAAACTTGACACTGTACACTTGCGGTATAAATCATGTTATAGAAAACGCGTGACAATTATTTACAAAATAACAGCCTCATTAAAAATTCAATTTGACAAAAATTCAGTTGCATAAAAATATCAAATGATGAAAAAAGAATTCAAATAATTATAACAAAATTGGAGTAATTAAATGTTGCTTTATTAAAACCTTATAAGAAATCAAATGACACAAAACTTCAGTGAAGGAAAAAGTGTATATCTACTCTCCTGTTTCAATTAATGAAAAATTCTTCCGTTGAATCACCATATCTTGTACTTCAATATTTTCAATATCATAATTCTGATGAAGTATGTTTTTATTTGTACTTTATATTTATCAATCTTTGATGATTGTGAAATATGATGACTCTGTAAAAAAAATCAAGTCTTTTTTATGTTCTCTTTAGGAGTCCATACATAATATAATATATAAAAATATTATTTTTAGGACATATATCTTGTAAATTATGAAAATTCATTACATAATGAATGTGACTCATTGAAACTTTATTAGGAAAAACTTTGGAGATAAATTTTAAAAAACAAGAGTGCGTCATTCTTTTTAGTATGATATAAAAGTTGTCGCATTAAAAATGTTGTCTAGCGTATTACTCCCCTAACGATTAAATTACTTGAATTATGTACTTCAAGCATATTACATTCTCTAGTGATAGTATCACTAGTCATGCCATATAAGTAAGCTATAACCACATTTATTATAAGCGTATCAAATGTCATGTATTATCAGGATATATAACAAGATATAGACTTGTGTTTCATCCACCACAAGATAATTTATCTATTTATACAAGTCTTTATGAAATTCATTATGTTGAAAATCGTACATCACATTTTATAACTTTATTTTTCTCATTTCCATTTTGCAAAAGTATACACCTTTAAATGTTCGAATTGACGGTCCATATAGTTTAGATTTCTTAGTAAGTTCAATTTTGCTACGATTACATACTTTTATTTGATCAATCATTTTTCCCATCAACATGATTTGACGAATTTATTCTATATCTTCGTTATTCGTAATATGAAGCGGTACATCATGTGAAAAGTGTTGTCGATAATTTTTTTGCTTTTCGATTTTATTTCTTACCCAAAGCGACACAACCTATTGAGATACATTCACTTTTAATATTTCAAGTACTTGAACCTCTTTTAAAGTTTTATAATTAGTTATATCCATATGTTCTCCAAGAGTGTACGCCCGCTAAATAGGACTATCTTTCTTATTTGCACCATTTTCTATTGGAGATTTTTGTCTTAAAATTGAATGTTATAACGCTTATGATGCCATAGAATTATCAAATATAAAGTTAACTAATTATTCTCCCACGATGTCAACTCAAGTTGGAGCATTCAAAATTGGTGTGTGTGAGATATTGTTAATTTCTTTTACCATTAATTGTATCAAAATGAATTATTTTTCGAAATTTTGGTTCGAATTTTCTTTTGCAAGGATATAGATAATGTAATATGCATAATATATATTATTTTCAGTTTCTTACTCTCTCTCTCCCCCTCCCTAATGTCGAAAATATTATCCAATCAAATTGACAATAAACAAATCGTTATGGCTTAAGATAATTTTATAATTTCAAACTGAACATGTACTTTCAAAATTATTTAATTTCCATCTCAATGCACGGTGATGGAGCTATTTTACATATATTGTACTATAAAAAATTATTAGATGAAAATATTAGACTCTAGCCATAAGTCAAATATAGCGAGGAGAACCTTGACATAATACTATAAATTTTGTTGTATGTGAAATAGCATTCCCTACTCAAATATGGAAAGCACCTCTGTTTTATCAATATTAATGATTTAAAAATTAATTTGAGACACTAGATAAAAAATAGTGTTAAATCATTTATTATAATTTCAAATAACTATTATTAAAAGGATGAAATTTAGGATCACTGGCACTAACAAGACACACCCGTCTTGATTGTATATTCTTAAAATTATGCTCATGATTTAAATTTAAGTAAGTAAACTTGTATGTATAATGCTATACAATCATCTAATAGATGTATCTATTTCAGATAATATCTAGGTGGTCACATGGAGGGTGACGAGGCCCCAATATTATCATAATTAATTTTCAAGATTATAGGAATTTAGTCCCAATTTTACCTAATGATGATCAATGATTAATTTTCGATAATTTATTGGGTTGAAAAATCTTTTGGTTTTTCATTAATTGTACATTTGAATTCTCAATAATATTTCACTTCATTGTTGAGCCATGATAGTGTGACGGGTCTTGCTAAATGATAAAATTAAATTGAACTTCTGGTTCAATATAGAATGTGCAACAATTATACTAATATTAGTATATTGTATTAATTCCGACACCCATTATATATATATATATATATATATATATATATATCACTTAATATTGGTTTATCTGGAGACTAATTAGATTTTGCAAAATTTGATATTAAATTAATGTTAGGTTCAACCACTTATCTTTTTATCTCCTTCAGGAAGTCGTGATAAGCTCAACATGATGATTGGGATACAACTGGATTCCCATAATTAAATGAGTGAACATATATTGTCCGTTGTCGCTTTATCATAATTAAATAAACGACTAAATAACACAATACAAGTGGATGATCATTAAATTCATCCATGATATAAAATCAACATAATGTCCACAAATTTTGGTCCAACGTAATGTCATGTAAAACTAATATAATATAATATGTCAAATATTATTGGTGCATAATCGATAGCACAAAACTTGTATACTTTCTTTTAGGAATAAATATCTATTAATAAAATTAATATTTAGGTGATTCACTTTGATATTCTTATATTTTAAAGCATTTACATTGTGCTTCTTCCAGAGTAATATAATATTCTTATTGAATATCGATAGACATAAATGTGTGCTTCTTTCGAGAACATATCACGATATTCGTTTAGAGTAAATACAATTTTTAGTTTTGCTTTTTAAAGAGTATAAACACCATTATTATGAATAACCTTATATGTTTAATATTTAATTTAATAAAAAATAAATAAATGAACTTACTTGTAGTATAAAAGAAGTGATTAAATTGGTGTATTTTCATATTTGATAGATGTAGAAATTTTCAAGCAGTTTATATATATTAGTAGTCGAATCAAAATTTGCTATTGTTCATGTAGAGGTTTCTCATGAATGAACTATTATCTTAACTATTGGATCTGAAGAACAATGGGTTATGAACTTTCTAAATTTTACATAATCAGAGTACGAGTGCTGAGTATCAACATTTGATCACAGCTGTATAGCCTATCCAAATTTTGCGTTTTCTACACTATTGATATCGAATTTTCTCTTTATTTTTAGGTGAGCTACTTCGTGCTGATTACTTACTATAAAAATATAGAGAAAGACAAAAATAAGAGAGAAAAATAAAGAGTCAAAATTCAAGTGTATTTTTTATTATATAGATTAATAGCATGTGAACGATGTGTATCTTTATTAGTGGGTTTGTAACTGGGTTGAAAACATTTTTATATGGAATTCATCAAGTGCGTGGTTTCTACAATGCAAAACGACTACTCAGCACCTCTTACAAACACTACACGCCGATGGTAGATTATAAACTCAATATACAATTGCTACGTGAAACCCTAATTGGCAAAACGAAATTGAAGTTGGGTCTGCACTATCAATAGGTCCTCTTCGACAAATACATTTTAAATAATGCATATTGTATTGAGAATGCGCTAGTTTTTGGTCATCAAGTGAACTCATTTTCTCAATTGTTGGGAATAAACTGGTCAATGCAGACACCAATACAAAGCATAATATAGTTCTAAGGGTGTGTTTGGTACCCATTAAAATTTTCATTCTCATTCTTCTACTCATTTTCAATCACACATTTTTCATTAAAATAATATTTTCCATCACATCAATAACTTTTCCTTCTTTTTCAACCACACATTCTCCATCAATCTACTATTCCAAAATATATTCTTCCAAAATAATATCCATCAAACACACCCTAAAGCTCATAAACCAATGTACAAGCTCAATAGCCAATCTGAATTCCAACATGAACTAAGAACAGAGTTCACCAACTCATTTAAACCAAATGACAGATCAATAATCAATCCCAGCAGAACATAATCAAATGTAACAACATAAACTGGTAATGACAGAGTTCAATCTTAATCTCAAAAATTCTGCATTAACAATATGTAATCAAACACATATCAATGGCATTAACAGATATGCATAAAATCATATAATCTGAAATCATAATAGAAACCAATATCAAAACATGAAATGGACATAATAGAAGCATAAAATGGACTGAAGCTTCACTTCCCTTTTATCGTCCAAAGCAGCTGCCCTCCTCTTCCCTTCCTGCAGGTTGTTTTCCTCTTCAATTCGATCGAATGATTGGACTCAGGAATAGCCCCTTCCACGCCTTGCAATCGCATCCATAGAAAAGTAAGAACCGGCAAAGAACACTCACACTTGACTAGGTCATCGATCCAAAGGGATCTACCATAAATCAGTCAAGAAAAAAACCCCCAATCTGACCCAAAAACCTTCGAGAAAGAACCAACAGCTTAACCCTACTTCAGGTCTAAGCAACACACGGGTTATCACTTCTACGACAGGTTTAATCGATTGGTTTAGAGTGAACTTCTAGAGGAAAAAGAAGAATGGAACCAGACAGAGAGAAACCAAGAAGAGAATCGTGCCCTTGAAGGAAGTCGAGAGTTGTGTATCAAAGAAGCCAAAACCCACGTGATATAGATTCAAAATAAGGTACACAATCCGGGTCAAACAATTGACCCAAAGGTGTTAAAGAGAACCACCAAAATAGGCCCAATAAGCTCACAAACTTTACCTTGGTTCTCGTAACACACTCTCTCGGTTGCGAATTGCACATGGAAGGACTGTTCATCATCATCGCCCACTACCTGCAAAAAAAATTAACCAGTATCAATATGCAGCTAAAATAAGCATAATTTAAATTTTCCTACATGTAGAATTTTAGTTCCCACATCAGAGGGATTCCTATCAGTGTGAATCTTAACAAGTTCGACTTCACTTTGAGAAAGCTTCTCACATATAAAATAATACTTCACCTCAATATGTTTGGATCTCTCATGATAAACAGGGTTCTTACTAAATGACAACGTACTCCGACTATCCGTAAACATAATAGGTGTATCATACGTGAAGTTCAATTCTTTAAAAATTACCTTTAACCACATACATTCCTTAACCGCCTCGGTTATGGCAACGTATTCTGCTTCAATACTCGACAGAGTCACTAAAGGTTGCAGTTGAGATTTCCATGTTATGTAGTTATCACCTCGGGTAAAGAAGTATGCCGTAATTGATTTCCTACTCTCTTTATCACCAGCAAAGTCAGCATCAACGTAGCCCTTAAGAGTCAACTCCTTAGATATTTTCTCGTACACTAAGCCTAGATTTAAAGTCCCAACCAAATACCTTAATAACCATTTCATACCCGCCCAATCCGGCTTACCAGGTTTGGACATAAATCTACTTAGGAGACTGATGGAAAATGCAAGATCAGGTCTGGTAGTAATCATAAAAAACATGACAGAATCTATGGTATTAGCATTCGGAATATTTTCCATCTCTTTCAATTCAGACTCGGATTTAGGCGAATGATCACGTGAAAAATTCATATGACTAACAAGAGGCACATTAACAATTTTACTGTCTTTCATTCCAAATTTTGTTACAACTTTGTTCAAGTACGCTTCTTGTGAAATTGTTAACCTATTCTTAGCTCTATCCCTTGTTATCACCATCCCTACAATCTTTCTAGCATTCCCTAAATCCTTGTCAAATTTTGATTTTAAAACATCTTTAAGTTCATTAATTTGAGTCTTGCTTGATCCAGCTAATAGCATATCATCGACATAAAGCTGCAAGTGGACTTCACAATCGCTCTTTATGTCATTAAAATATAAGCAAGCATCAAATTCACTTCTCTTAAACCCTATCTTCAGTATAAAAGTATCAAACCTCTTGTACCATTGTCTTGGGCTCTGTTTTAGCCCGTAAAAAGATTTCTCCAACTTGCACACATACTCAGACTTACCTTTAGCTACAAACCCTTGTGGTTGGCTCATGAAAATATCATATTCCAACTCTCCATGTAAAAATACAGTTTTTACATCGAGTTGTTCAAGTTCCCAAATGAATTGAACAACAAGAGCCAACATCAGTCTGATTGTCTTGTAGTTAACTACGGGTTAAAATATCTCTTTATAGTCCACACCCTCTCTTTGAGTATAACCCTTAGCCACTAATCTCGCCTTAAACCTCACAGGATTATTCGTGTCTAAACCTTCCTTCAACTTGTAAATCCACTTACATAGAACTAATTTCTGATCTTTAGATTTCTTAACAAGTTTCCAGGTTTTGTTATCACTCAAATATTTCATTTCCTCCTGCATCGCTTTTATCCAATTTTCAGCATATTTTCCATTAATGGCTTCTTCATAATTGGCAAGTTCTATCTGTTCAAGGACTTCACCTGAAACTAATGCAAACTCAGTCAAACTTAGGGATTCATACCCAGGGTTCAGCCTAATCTGCCATCTCGCCCTATCCCTAGTGAGGTGATAATCTTGATTAGGTGGCTGATCATTAAAATGTTCAACTTCAACTGGTTCAGTGTTATCTTGAAATTCAGTCACCTCTTCAAGTTCAGGTTCAGTTTCAGTTTCAGTTTCAGTTTCAGGTTCTTAACATGTAGGGTCATTACCGTCATTCCCAGGTGTAGGTGAATCAAGCTTAGTAAGTTTCACCTTAGTCTGAACACTCCTCTCAGTTTCAGATTTGTTTGCTTCATCAGTTTTCTGTTTTAGACATGGCATTTCAATTTATTAAAGACTACATTCCTGCTATTAATAATCTTAATGTCTTGAACCCCTAAAACCCATAACCTAGCCCTTCACACCCTCTGGATACCCTAACATCACACACTTGACCACCCTCGACTCAAGTTTCCCTTCAGATTGATGTACATATGCCGCACAACCAAACACTCTCAAGTGTTCCAGATTTGGAGGCTCCCCCATCCACAACTCATGTAGGGTCTTAAACCCTATACTACTGGACATTGACCTATTAATCAGATAAGCTTCAGTGCTAGTAGCTTCAGCCCAAAACCCTTTGGCAAGGCCCAAGCTAATCAACATATACCTAACCTTGTTCATTATGGTCCTATTCATTCTCTCAGTGACCCCATTCTGTTCAGGTATGTATTTAACCGTTCTGTATCTTGTTATCCCTTTCTGCTTACAGAAGTTGTCAAATTCGAAATTACAGAATTCAAGCCCATTATCAGTTCCTAATGTTTTAAGTTTCTTTTCTAATTGATTCTCAACAGACTTAAGCCAAATTCTGAATTTCCCAAAAGTTTCCGACTTAGCCTTTAGAGGATAAATCCAAACTTTTCTTGAGTAATCATCCACTAAGGACAAGAAGCACTTACTTCCACCAAATATGGAATGCTTCTTCGGACCCCATAGATCAGTATGAATATAGTCCAATGGACTGCTGGTCCTATGAGAGCTAGTTTCAAAGCTCACCTTATGTGACTTACCCAAAACACAAGTTTCACAGAAATCCATGGTTTCAATATCATCTTTTCCAAGCAATTTTTGATTACTTAAAGATTTTAGCCCCTTAAACCCAATGTGACCCATTCTGTTATGCCAAAGTTCCGTTTTGTCTTTCTGACTGTAAGAAGACGCAAAATAGATGTAGTTTTAGTTCTACCCTCCAGATAGTACAGCTCATTCCTCTTTGGTCATTTCATAACTATCAGAGATCTCTTAAAGATTTTCAGAACGTTATTCCCAGATTTAAAAGTATATCTCTCATCTTTAAGAGTACCTAAGGAAATGAAGTTCCTCTTTAAATTAGGGACATACCTAACCTCCCTGAGTTGCCTAACAACCTCATCGTACATCCTGATGGCCATGTCACCAACTCCAACCACATTCTGAGAATTGTTATCTCCCATGTAGACCTTCCTAGGCTCAACCTCTCTATAGTTATAGAACTAAGACCTTTCAGGGCACATGTGAAAAGTGCACCCCGTGTCTAGGATCCAATTTTTATCAAATTCCCCCTCACACACATTCAAAACATGCAGACTATCAAATTCAGAAACAACAGCAGCGTTGTTTTGATCAGTGTTATTCAAGTCTTTCTGTTTCTTCTTCCAATCAAAGCAGTCTTTCTTAAAATGTCCTAACTTTCCACAATTATAACATTTTTTTACCACTTTTGTCTTTTGATTTTGATCTCATCTTAGACTTTCCCCTTCCTTTTTTGTTATGGAAGTTAAATTCTTTCCTTTCAGTTCTCCCCCTAATGAATAGGCTTTCTTCTCTCACATTTGTTCTGTTATCTCTCTTTAGTTTAAGTTCTCTCGATTTCAACGCATCTACTACAATAGCCTGCGTAAGAGTGTCCTTACCATATTTTATTGCGTTTCTAATTTCTTTATAAGATTCGGGCAATGAATTTAACAATATGACCGCTAAATCCTCATCATCGAACTTCTTATCATTATGAGCCAAACTCTTAACGATTATGCTATAATCGCTCAAATTCCCCTCTATATCCTTCCCCGGGTTTATCTTAAATCTAAATAGCTTTTCTAATAGGTAGATCTTGTTAGGTAAAGTCTTAGTCAAGAATAAGGCATCTAAGGCAGTCCATAATGTCCTATCATCTTTAGCATGATCAACTTGTCTAACAGTGTTATCAGATAAATGCAAGATTATGGAATTGTATGCAATTTCATTCATTTATTCTATTTTATCAGGTTTTACTTTTAACTTGTCAGAAAAAGTCAAAGGATCATCGAGAGCTTTAGCAACTCTCTGTTGAACCAAAATGATCCTCATTTTCTATTTCCAAATTGAGTAGTCCCCCTTTCCATCGTATTGCGATAATTCAACCCTCGAACCCATTCCAGATTCTGTAAAAGGGTGGCCCTTACTCATGGACACAATAGAAAAGGTTTTGAATCTTTTCCAGATGATCAACACACAATATGAATGCAGAGTTAAAACCAATGTCCAGAAATGAAACACAACACCGAATCAATTCGATCACTTAAACTTCAGTGTGATGTCTGTGCCGGTGTGATTCAAACTTCGGCAATGCACAAGTATATAATGCTGATAAACGTGCTTTTCAGGTTACAAATTAATCACAAGAATTTAGTAACCAAGCAATCGTGCATAAAAATGGTAAAAGTACCAAACTTAACATATCGAAAAGTTTGGAATAATCTTATCAAACTACTGTTGAAAAACAGTAAAAATACCCTCGGTCGAGCAAGACAGCCAAAGTTCACCAGAATCACTCGTCACCTATCAGTCAACAACATGCACAACAGAAAGTTTCAAATAATCAGTATCGAATTAGAAACCCTAGAATGCCAAAAACAATTAATTGACCCAAATAGCACATTCAAAATACCTAAATCAATGAAGGATAAAAAAGCCCTAGACCTATAGCCTTAGCTCTGATACCAGATATTGGGAATAAACTGATCAATGCAGACATCAATACAAAGCAGAATATAGTTCTAAAGCTCATAAACCAATGTACAAGCTCAATAGCCAATCTGAATTCCAACATGAACTAAGAACAGAGTTCACCAACTCATTTAAACCAAATGACAGATCAATAATCAATCCCAGCAGAACATAATCAAATGTAACAACATAAACTGGTAATGACAGAGTTCAATCTTAATCTCAAAAATTCTGCATTAACAATATGTAATCAAACACATATCAATGGCATTAACAGATATGCATAAAATCATATAATCTGAAATCATAATAGAAACCAATATCAAAACATGAAATGGACATAATAGAAGCATAAAATGGACTGAAGCTTCACTTCCCTTTTACCGTCCAAAGCAGCTGCCCTCTTCTTCCCTTCCTGCAGGTTGTTTTCCTTTTCAGTTCGGCAGAATGATTGGACTCAGGAATTGCCCCTTCCACGCCTTGTAATCGCATCCATAGAGAAGTAAGAACCGGTAAAGAACACTCACACTTAACTAGGTCATCGATCCAAAGGGATCTACCATAAATCAGTCAAGAAAAAAAAACCCCAATCTGACCCAAAAACCTTCGAGAAAGAACCAATAGGTTAACCCTACTTTAGGTCTAAGCAACACACGGGTTATCACTTCTACGACAGGTTTAATCGATTGGTTTAGAGTGAACTTCCAGAGGAAGAAGAAGAATGGAACCAAACAGAGAGAAACCAAGAAGAGAATCGTGCCCTAGAAGGAAGTCGAGAGTTGTGTATCAAAGAAGCCAAACCCCACGTGATATAGATTCAAAATAAGGCACACAATCCGGGTCAAACAATTGGCCCAAAGGTGTTAAAAAAAACCACCAAAATAGGCCCAATAAGCCCACATCAATAATTGCAAACTGCTTTCATGATCTATAGCACATTCTAACAAACTCGCTTTTTGGTGAAGTGTTTCCAATATTTAGAACTATGCTCACGAGTTCTTGCCTATTTTGGTTTCTCGATAGAGATTATTTCTTTTTTCCAAATTGTTATCAAGCTTTATATTTGTCGATTTGAATGTAACGACATTTTCAGGCATTGTAACATCATTTTGACTAGAAAATTCTTTGATGGAAGTATTCGAACTATTGAAAATTTGGTTAACATCCTCATCAGGGTTAAAAATTCTACTGCAATTCATTAGAAAAATTGTATAAAATAGGGGGGGAAAGAATTAATTAGTAGAAGAGAAGCGAAAAGTTCAAGAAATAATTACAAACAAAACATTCTAACAATAATTGCAAATTTATACTGCTACAAAAAGATATTTTAGGATAGGATAGGATAGAGGAAATTGCACCCCATTTCACTTTTTGAATTGTTACTTACAAAAATATCACATTTTAAAAATCTTTACAAGATCGTTACTTTTGGACTTTTTTACCCCTATAGACAATTTAAATTCCATATGTATCCTTAATTAATTTGATTAGATATAAAAAGTTGTACAAAATATCACTCAAACATCCTATCAGACCTACCCAACCACCTTCTAAACGAATTTTGCTAAATGTACCAGGGCACCCCCACCGCCCCCCTCACAATGAGGGGGGCCTGAGGTGAATAAAATAATGGGCAAGCCCCCCCCATTGTGAGGGGGGACGTGGGGTCGGGTACACGGGCATGTAAACGCATGTGTACCTGTAACATCTCTTCTTCTAAACTCACGTTTCCCACCCTTAACCCACCCAGACTTTCTAAACCCACAACCCACCCTCCATTCTCTTCTTCTTCCACGAGGAGAAAGCTAAGAAATTTCAATCCATGGTGAGATGTTCTCTCAAGTTCAATTTCCGATGAAATTTACACAACTCCATTGATATTATTTTGTCATTCGAGCTCGTAGCTTTTTCCATGGTAAGAATCTTCACCCCTTTCTTCTGATTTTATTTTTTTTCTCAAAGATTTTAAAGTATAATGGGGAAGGGAGAGAAATGAGTGGGGGTGAGGCACACCACGTGTTTGTGATAATTGATGAATTTGTTTTGCTGCAAAATTGTAGAGTTTGCTTGATTTGTTGATGCAGATTAAGCCACTTTCGAAAGCAGCTGTGGTTCCTCTTGTTCTTGAAGCGATGGATAGGATTATAATCGAGATTTTTGACATTTATGAGAATATTTACAGAGGATTTTCCAGATTTGATCAGCTTCTTGTAGCCTATAAATGGTGAAAAATTGAAAATAAGCCACAATAATGTGGAGATGCTATTACAAGGAAGAGATTAATCTTTTATTTTTCTGTTTCTTCAACTCTGGAATTTTGATTTGCAATCGTAGTGTTATTCGCAAAATTAATTAGGAGTAGATTACATAAATAGATGCTACTCAATCTTTTTATACTCTTTTTTTAATGTTACTAATAATACAATTTCTCTCTATATGTACACCATTGTTGATAAGTTCAATGTTTTTGTGTATGTTTTTTTGCTACTAGAAGGGTGTTTCGATTGCTAAATTAGAGTTTGCAAGTTGTATTTTTTTGGTGGATTATGTTGATATGGCAAAAAACTTCTTTGGGAAAGATTTGTTGATGTGTTCTTGAATTATGTGTCCAGTCGATCGTTATGTCGAATATTTTGTCTAGTTTACTACTTAACAAAGATTATCTATTGGGACCGACAGTTGAACCGTCAACACTTAATTAAATCTTATGTTCTTGAAGAAGTGGAACGGTATTTGTATGCGAATAAAACTTGCAATGGTGATAATGATAATCTAACATAAAATGACGAATGCCATCATTGTAATATACAAAATACAAATTTAGCCCTTGAATTTCATTCCACTTTATGTGCTTTGTGTTGGAACGGGAATTTAAACATGTTGCCCAGTTGTGGCCAACTCGTTGACACCAAGCATATTCCCGATTTGTACGCTAGACTCGGATTTGAATAGCTTACGTCGCGTGGGTGATCTACCTGGAGGAAAATGTACACTCGGAGGCCAGATACAAACACGGTGAATTTGAGATTATTACTCATACCTAAAAATTTGAGATACCAATGATAAGCATTCAGTACAATTAAAATATTGGACTTTAATAACATGCAAGCTAATAAGTGTATTTTATACACTCATTCGAGCTATAAATAATGACATTTTATAGTTTTTTGATTGGAATATTACCTAATTTGTTATGTATTGTGTTTAATATGTAAAATTCATGATTTGATAAAGAATCCATAGTGTGGAGAGTAAAGTGCAAATGCTCATAAGTTGTGATGAACCTCACGATGAAGATTCGAGATTTCTAAGTGTGAATTGGACAGGAAAAGAAATCAAATGAATGAAATATAATCAAAATATTATCAAACATTAATTTCAGCCTAAAGAGTTATGTTCCGGATTTTTAGCCTCAAATTGAAACCTATTTTTGGCATTGTGAACATTCGAAATGGAAAAATGATATTATGGAATAATTGTAGGCCTTTGAGTTGGTTTTCCAATACATTTTGAATCACTACAACTGGATATTGGCGAAGAGAGTTATGATAAAAATATTGAAAGTTACTCGTTAGAGAGACCAAGGCGTGCCAAAAAAGGGGTGCTTGAGGGGCAAGGGAAAAATCTTATTTTCCATATTTTTGTTTTGATAACAATTCAATACAATTTTTTTGGCATCCTTTAAATACTAAAACTTGACTTGAACGTGGGAATCCTCCATTCGACCTAATTTCATCATTTTCAACATATTTGGGAGGTGAAGAACAAATCTTTACATCAATTCAAGGCTAATCATACAAGGGTTTTGAAGATTCATAGCGCAATTTCAAAGTTTGAGCAAATAACGTGGATTTATCCTACTTCTTACATCTTTCTTATTTTCGGGTGATTTTTTCCAACTATTCTTGTATAATTTAATTATGAGAATATTATGCTAGTTTTTCTATTGTATTGGATAGATGATGAACCTTACTAGTTGTTAATTTCAATTCAAGACCGTTTATTTAGTAAAACATTGTGTTCTTTATTAAATATGCATGAATTTTGTGTTGTTTAAATACTTGATCACCATTTATATAATTTATTGTATATTCGTAGTGTTGAGTGGCTCACAATAAGTAAAATAATGAATATTTAACACGAGTAATAGGTATTAGGAATAATGTTTATGGTATTTGCAATCGTGTAATTTAATGCATGTTTTTCATATATAAATTCGGATCAAGAATATGACCGGGTCGTATTAAATATGTGTTTAATATATCTTGAAAAAGAATAGTGAATAAAATTGGACTATCAATTGTCATAAACAATAGAAAAATACTAGCTCATATGGGTAGAGAATTGGAAATAGCAGTAATATGGGGATTCAGCAATCCGATACATTTATCTCATACTCATAAAAACACTTTTAATTGCTCTCTTAGTTAAAATTAGTATAAACAAAAAATCATCTATTTTTTGTTACAACACTTTTGATAATAACTAGTCTACCATAGTTTAGACATTATTTCTTGTAGAATGATACTTTTAACTCACTACATTATTACTTGTCAACGATCTCATACGTTTGTAAAATTTTATCAAACACAAGTAACACCTACGAATAAATTACACCAAACAGGAGCAAACCAGTCAGACCGACAATTCAAATGCCTTTCCCGACATTTACTAACTGACAAGTTCGACATTTGAACTATCGATCTCATTCTATTTCAACGTTGAATTGTCGATATTTATGGTTAACAACTGACGGGAAGCATGCTTTAATGGGTGTGATTGGAATAAATTATTCATAGCATTAAATGTGTTCATCAATGCTAAATTACCAAATGTCAAATTCTTTACAAAAAATTTACAATGCTTTATTAAATAGAAAATCATTTACAGGAAGACATTGCTATCTTTATTCAAAAGATTTGCAAAACCAAATCGAATGAATGACTAATTATTTGCAAAATTGAAAATTAATATGAGCATGTTGAATCTAGAAATTTAAAAATAGTAAGTTGTGAATTTGGGGTTATGAATTTTTTATTTATTTACGGTTAACAATTTTGTTAGAGTATCTCCAAGAGACTCTCTATTTTTAAAGAGCATACTTTATCATTTAGAAAAAATTTATAAATTTAGAGAGTTAAAATTTTGAAGTACTTCAACAAGCTCTTATATTTAACACTTAATTTTAGTACTTCCAAATAATATTTAATATTTTTCTTTATCTTTTATTTTAAATAGATTTTCTTTAAATTATTTTATTGTCTTCCTACATTAAAAATTGAAATACTTTGAATGATTTAATTATAGAGAGTGAGTTTGACTCTCCAATTGGAGAGTCAAACCTACTCTCTAAATTAAAATGTTAATTTAAAAAGTCTCTTGGACCATGATTTTAAATGATAACTCTTTAAAATGGAGAGCATCTCATGTTTACAAAGTCTCTTGGAGATACTCTTACCCATTGGATTATAGATATATTCAATGGTTTTTTATTATACAAGTCAAATAATCAAATCATGATATTAAGTAGCATTAAATGCATGCATTCATGAGCATTAAATGCACCCAAAAATGTATCTTCAAGGGTGATTTGAACATTTCACACCCAAAAAATAACATTTTTTAGCCTCAAGGGCGACAACTTTTTGTTCGTTTTCAAATTTTTGTGACATCTATACAAATTCATCAATTAGACTGTGAAGACGAAAATTTCCAAAAAAAGCTCGAAATTGAAATTTCAAATTTTGAATTCAAAGCCCAACAACTACCTGAATACGATTAAAGCATGGTGCTTTTGCAACTATGCAGGCCAGCCTGAGAGATCAGCTTGCATAGAAAAATCTTTGCTTGATTTTCCCCTACAACTCGCCTCCAGAGTGAGAGGTTCGTGTCCACTAACATCACTAAATACGAGTAGATTAGCACAAAATATTAGATGGGATTGATTAACCTCTTAATTTTAAATTTATTTATTTATAATGATAAATATATAATTAAGGGGGTATTGTTTTTTATTCTCAAATTCTACAGTAAATCAATTCTCATTTTCAACCACACATTCTTCAATAAAATAATATTTTCCATCACATCAATAATTTTTTTCTTTTTCAGCTACACATTTCCCATCATATCACTATTCAAAAATCAATTCTTCCCCCAAAAATCCTTACCAAACAAGCACTAAAAGAAATTATGGTTTAACTCATAAATATTGAGTTCCAAATAATAGACAAACATGCATAGACAAAATAGGAATGTCAATGATATATAACAAAAGCAGCCCTCCCCCACCTCCGCCTCAATGGGGACTTTTTGCAAGCCAAGGCATTGTAGTGCAGGAATGGGAATTAACCATTTATCGCTTAATTATTTTTTAACATAAACTTAAACATAAAATAAAATTATTCAGGACACGTTCGGAATATTCAAGGCGATAACTATGTTTCGGCCCCACCCCAACTCAAATGGGAAATCTGAATTGCAATGTAGACGATCATTCAGTCAAGAAGCAAGGATTAGATTGTGCCCATGGTCTTGCTAAATTTTGCTTCAGCTATACGTACAGTCGCCACTGCTTTGTAAGCAGCCAAGTTCGCATTTACCCTAAGAAACTGTGTTCTTTGACCCTTTAGAACAGCCAACCCTTCTAATCTTTCAGCTGCAGCTTTAGCTTCTTGTACTTTAAGGAATTTAATCTGTTGTTCCGATGCATCTCGTTCAACTGACATTGCTGCAAAAATCCATATTCATTATCGTTAACAATGTTACAATACAAAGGGCATGCAGATTTCTAGGATTCTAAAATATCAAAATTTTGGTGGCCTATCAACAGATGTCTATGAATATTTGTCAGCCAATTCATTTAAGCAATAGAAGACATCACTCTGATTATCCAGTGTGTACAGCTTGACAACTCCAAGTCAAGGGCATTTAAGTAACAATAACTTCTCACCAAACAAATTTATTTCTTGTTCATGGCATTACCAAGATCATGGGAGCATATCGAAAAAATAACTTGATATGCCAAAATTTTAAAAGGATGCTTCAAACAATGGTGCCACTAATACCATTACAAATATTACTCTACATAAGTCTACGTCATTAAATACTAGTAGGCTGGCGCCTAAGTTAAAAGGTCAACCTTATTAAGAGGAGTAGTCCAATCCTTTATAAATTAGTCTATATTCAGCCGTAAAGAGGTATAAATATTTACATCATGAAGGTTCAAGATGATACAATGATTGGTTCCTTGATTCAAGAAAGCTGTTAGAATATATTACAACAAACTTGGCAGTGGGAGCACAATGGTGAATGATGTTATCATGAGTGCTGATATGGAGCATAGCTGATGTGAAAATGGATGCTGAGATGGAGTATTGTTGTCACATTAATTCTTAACACCCCCCTTCAAGCTAGAGGGCAATGGAGTGACTCCAAACTTGTCTTTCAAGAAGAGAAACCTAGAGTGGGAGAGTCCTTTTGTCAGCGAGTCTGCGATTTGATCAGAAGAGGGAACATACTTAACTTCCAATTCCTTTTTCAGCACCTTGTCTCTGATGAAATGAATATCTAATTCAATATGTTTTATCATTGAATGGTATACTGGATTGGCTGCCAAGGCGCCGGCACTCATGTTGTCCACCAAAAAATTGGAGTTGGTCCAAGTGGCAATTCCAGCTCTTTGAAGAGTGATTGAATCTAGGCTATTTCTGAGGCTGCTGAAGCAAGTGCTTTGTACTCAGATTTGGTGCTTGACCTAGCAACTACATGTTGCTTCTTTGATGACCAAGCCACTAGATTTTCTCCCAAATAAATACATATCCGGCCGTTGACCTCCTATCATCTGGACAAGAAGCCCAGTCGACATCTGAGTATCCACTTAACTCCATTCTGTTTGTCTTTTTGTATCCAAAGTCCATGATTGATTGTTCCTTTAAAGTACCTAAGTACCCTTTTTAATGCTTGCCAGTGAATTGAAGTGGGAGATTGCAAAAATTGCTTCAATTTATTTACCGCAAAAGTAATATCAGGTCTGGTGTGAGTTAGGTATTGCAGCCCTCCTACAGCACTTCTATAAACTGATGGATTTTTCAATGTTTCACCATCAGCCTTAGACATTATTTTCCTTGCAGGAATAGGAGTTGGACAAGGTTTCAGATTTTCCAGTTCAAATTTTCTGAGTAGCTCACCAATATATCTTGTTTGAGTGAGATGAAGTCCTAATTCATGCCAATGTACTTCAATTCCCAGGAAATGATGAAGTTGCCCCATATCTTTGAGTGCAAAACTCTTGTTCAATTCATTTATAAATCTCTGCATCAATTCTGAGTTGTTACCTGTTACCACAATGTCATCCACATAAATGAGTGCAAAGATGATTTGCCTTTCAATTTTAAAATAGAATAAAGATGTGTCTGCAATTGATTGCTTGAACTTCCAACTCAATAACATTGATTTTAGCTTGTCATACCAGGCCTTTGGTGCCTGTTTTAGTCCATAGAGCGCCTCTTCTATCTTACAAACATGGCTAGGTTTCGATTGATCTTCAAAGCCCTCAGGTTGATTAATGTAAACATCTTCAAGCTCACCATATAGAAAAGTATTATTTTTGTCCACCTATCTAATTTTCCATCCCTTTGATACTGCCATGGAGAGTATAACTCTTAAGGTTGAGGCTTTAATCACTGGATTGAAAGTTTCCAGAAAGGCTATACCAGGTTCTTGATGGAAGCCCTTTGCTACGAACCTTGCTTTCAATCGCAGAACAGAGCCATCCCAGTTCCTTTTTACTCTGAAAACCCACCTATTTCCAACTATATTGTAGTCTGGTGGTGAGGGAACAAGTTTCCAACTCTTGGTTTTCATCAGGACATTAAACTCTTCTTCCATGGCCCTCTTCCATTCCTTACTTTGCATAGCTTCAATAACATTTTTTGGTTCAGATATTTCAGAGATACCTTCAGATGATTTTCCTAGAAATGCCTTTGGTTTGAAAACTCCTACTTTCCCCCTTGTAATCATATAGTGTTCTATCAGATTTTTGCTTGTTGTTGAAGTTCAACTTGTTGCTGGTTGGTTGTGAAGTTCGTTTCAGCCCTTTCAATATTCTGAGGATGTTCTGTTTCTATTTCCACATCTTGGTTTAATTATTGGCTACTTATATTTCTGATTAGATCAATGCTTCTACTTTCATCCCCTTCATTATTTGTTCCTTCGAACTGATTGTTATATGAGCTAGGACGTGGATGATGTGCTGCATTGTTTGCCTCTAGAAGAACTATATCAGCAGGACTTGTTATAGGTTGAATGTTATGTGGTTGAGGTGGAAACTGAAAATAGGATACTATGGTTTCTAGGTTACCAGAGTTTTGTTGGCTTTGACTTGAAAACATAGATTCAAAGGGGAATTCGAGTTCATTGAAAACCACATGCCTGGAGATATAGACTTTACCTATTGAAGTTAAGCATTTGTACCCTTTATGACACTCACAATAGCCAATCAATACACACTTAGTTGAATGAAAGCTGAATCTATGTTTTTTATGGGGCCTAAGATAGGGGTAGCAGGTGCAGCCAAAAATTTTCAGAGATTTGTAGTTAGTTTCTTTTCCATAAAGAGTCAGGAATGGTGATTTCTTCTCAAGTACAGGGGTAGGTAATCTGTTGATGAGGTAAGTGACAGCTTGAAAGGATTTCTACCAGTATTTTAATGGATTTTGGCTTGTACTAGAAGTGTGAGCCCTGTTTCTGTGATGTGCCTATGCTTCCTTTCAATCCTACCATTTTGAGCTGAAGTAAGGGGACAAGGATGTCTGAATTCAACACCCTCTTGTGCTAGAAACTTTGTAAAGGCTCTATACTCTCCTCCCCAATCAAATTGAAGGATTTTTAATTTTGTTCCAAGCTTGTTTTCCACTAATTTTTTATATTGGATGAACATACCAAGAGCATCAAATTTTTGTTTAAGAGGGTAGATCGAAGAGAATCTACTGAAGTCGTGTAGAAATGTTATGTAATATCTAAAACCACATGTTGATAGGATAGGTTCTGGTCCCTATAGATCTGTATGCACGAGTTCAAAGAGTGATTTTGCATGTGAGGTTGAAAGAGAGAAAGGTAGAAGATGTGATTTCCCAAATTGGCAAGCATCACAGAAGGAAATACTTTCATTCGTCTTTAACTTTTGATTACAGAGTTTGAGAACTTGAGACATCACTTGGCTAGATGGATGTCCAAGCCTCTTGTGCCAGACATTAGCTTGGAAATTTAAAGATTTCTAACTCGACTCTATACTGGGATTGAAAGATAGGGCACTGCAGCAGTAGTTATTTGAGTACGCAGTAGGCTGATGGTGGTTTTTGGTGTTTTGTTGAGGCAAGTCCAGTTGATATAGCCCTTCCTTAAGCTTCTCTTGCAGTATCACTTCATTTGTTAGCTGATCCTTAACAAAACAGTGGTTAGAATAGAATTCCATATAGACTGATGAGATTATTCTTGATTTCAGGTACAAAAAGCATTTTATTTAAGACAAGAGTTTTGTCATTCATCGTTGGAAGATGGCTTTTACCAAAGTGTGAGATCTGAAGTTTATTTTCATTTCCAACCATGATTGTTTCCTTACCAGTGTATTAATTTGGTGAAATGAGATTCTGTTTATCTGAAGTGATATGACTGCTGGCTCCAGTATCAGCAAACCAAGCTGGATCATTCAATGTGCTGGGAGTTGTAACATAAGTTGCTGGTGCAGGAGAATGACTGTAAGTTTGTCTGTGGTTTGGTAGCACACCTATGTACCTTTCATCAAACCGAAAGTTACATATGTTGGCCTTATGACCAGCTTTTCCACATACTTGACATATAGGCCTATCATCACCAGGCCTATCACCACCATAGAAGGTTCCACCTCTGTTTCTTCCTCCTCTATAATTGCTGTAACCAGAGAATCTTCCATTTGAGTGTTGTCTGCTGGATCTAAAATGACTATAGTTCGAACCAGATCTCTGGGAAAAATTTGCTAAGGCTTGATGATCAAGGCTAATTCCTGCCATTTCATTTCTGACTGAGTTGCGATGCTCCAATCTACTTTCAAATGTCATCAATGTAGACTGCAGTTCTCCCCAGGTAATGTTATCTCTACTATTGATCTGAATAACAATTGGAGTATAATCTTCATACAAACCTGCCGAACTTGAGTCACCAAATCAGAGTGAGGAACAGCTTTTCCTGTAATCTCAAGGTTGTATGCCAGCAGCTTCACTTTGTTAAGATATTGATCAATGCTCATAGCTCATTTTCTTGATTTTTGAAGTTCACCAGTGAGAAAAGTTATTCTGGATCTGTTCTAAACTCCATAGCTTTCCTTTACTGTTGTCCATAACTCGTTTAAGTTTTTAGTTCTCGTAACTCTCATGGCTATATCCGGAGTCATAGAGGAGTAAAGCCAGCCCATCAGCAACTGGTTTGTTGACCTCCACTGGGTGTGTTCAGGATTTTTAGTCATTTCGATGCTGGTTCCCATTTCACCAGCAACCTGAACTCTAATGAATTCCGGTGGACACAGCTTTGTCTCTAGAGTATATCCTTCAAGGTCATGTCCCCTGATTATGGGGAGTATCATATTCTGCCAAAGAAGGAAATTATTTTTGTCAAGCTTAACTGATACCATTTGGGTTAAATTCATGCCGAATGGTGAGGTGTTGCTGGTTCCTTGCATCGAGCCAGTGTTGCTACTTGAGATGGATGCTTGAGCAAAGTTTGCATCAGTGTTTTGTGGGGAATTACTGGAATTTTCCATTGTGCAGCTCTGATATCATATTAAGAATTGAGATTCCATCTTAAAAGGTCAACCTTATTAAGAGGAGCAGCACAATCCTTTATAAATTGGTCTATGTTTATATCTTTATTCGATGTGGGATTATATCCTTTAACATAAGTGAAGTTCAGTCGACCTGTAAGTTGGTCTCAATATATAGTCATATTAAACAAGCACATACAGAAGATAAATTTAAATTCATTCAGAAAATTTCTGTAAACAT